>VWZU01018573.1:1409723-1421555 GCA_013397095.1 Sterrhoptilus dennistouni
AAAAAAAAAAAAAAAAACCACCAAAACTATTACACCATTTTATAGCTTAGGTTTTACTGAACATTACTGGAGCTACTGACTGGCAGCAGTCTAATGGCACAGAACTGAATTAGAAAACAGCTATCAATGCAGCTTTTCCCCTGGATACAAAGGGTAGCATCGCCAATGGATGGCCATGGATGGGTCCAAAGTGATGGATCTGAGAGAGATAATTACATATAACTTCCTCCCACTCCAAACCTACAGATTTCTATGGTGTATGTGGCTATGGTTCTGAGCTTTGATGCAGAGGTAAAGAAAGTAGCTAAATGTATGTTGAAAGGCAGTGAAGTACCACGATTTAAAAGACACAATGTTTTTTTGTAAATGGAAAAGTGAGCAGAGTGATTTTTTTTCCTTATTTATTTTTAGTCCTTAACAGTTTGCTCTCTCCTTTTAAGGAAATTCTTTGTCACTCCAAATGTTAAATCAATGTCACAGGTGTGTGGTTCTTTGTTTTCCCTGTAATAGTGAATATTGCTTTACAAGCAGATGCTGTATTTTAATAAAAAGGTATTTAGCACTAAATTTTAATGTAATAGAAATGGACATATTGTTGCATGCTTTCAACTGTAATAAAATAGATTCATTATAGTACAAGAAGGATTTTGAGTTTGTAAATATGTTTTTTTCAGAATATTTAATAGAAAAGAACATATCATTTCTCTATATAAATTGATAGAAAAGGGATGCAATCACTGTGAGAATGCACATCCATTAACTGGACCAGAAAAGGAAGGATTGTGATGAATATGTTTGTGATTTTCACATCTCATAGATAAATTCTATCAACCAGAAATGAAAGCCATTTTTCCCCTTAAAAAATGAATGTAAGTATATGTGAACCGTATGGTAGGTCCTTGCAATCAAGGACTTCTCTCCCTAGCAATACCTCATAAAGTAATTGGAGTAATATACACTCCCCGCTTACAACTAAATCTGATACGAACAAACACTAGAGACTAAGATGTGGCAAAAGTAAATTAACTGGGATAGACACTGGATAAAGGGATTGGCAGTTTATAGCAAAAACAGAGATGGAGCTTAAGGAAGGCTGAGTTCTGTTCCTCATTTGTCTGCAGAGAGTATTCTTAGTGTATTCTTAGTCAGACCATAAGGAAGCATTTCTAAGTGAAGATGTGCACTTATTTACCTCTCTCTATGACTCTTATCTAAAGGTGATGTGGCATCATGTAGCTCAGGCCAGTCAAACTGAAACAAACATGTCTTCAAAGGTTACAAAGGGAAGGTGCAAAGCCCATGCTGACTAGTTTACTTGTAAATTACTTTATTGATGTCTACCTTTTAGTTATTGAGTTTAATTTTGTGTAGTGATCCATTTTCCATAGTCAAGTTAGTGAGAGATATAATGGCCTCTCCAATCATGATATAAAATGGAAACAATGGAAGTCATTGGCAACAGATTCTGTGGATGCCAAATATTTGCATGGATTCAGAGAGCAATGAAATACATTCACAGAAGTCAAATCCATCAGGAGCTATCAAGGAGAAAGATTAGGCCCTGAGTTTAGAATTCCCTGCACCCTGCTAAAGCCTGGGCTTGCATTACTAAGAATTATTACATATTTATTCTTCCTCTCCTAGACATTGTTAGGAAATGGGTAGATGGATGTGGGTTCAGCCTAATATAACCATTTTGATGATTTTAAATACTGAATGGCTTCCCATCATGCCAAAATAATTAACTACATATATATTTTTGAATAGCTGTGAGAAAATAATCAGATTAAGAATATAGTAAATAAGCCAATGATTTTCTTTGACTTGTTTCTGTTTTCACACAAACCAGGAGGCTTGCTACTTCCTTTTGGTATGTCTTTCAAAGAAACTATGATAATCTAATGGCCATATCAGTCTCATCATACATATAATGCAAGAAATAGACAAAATCTCCTGTAAAAAAGTGCAGCTATTGTAGAATGTTTCCTTTATTATTCTGAAAGAGGATATGGGAATGATTGTTCTCATTGCATACTCTTTTTTAGAAATAACTGTAACAGCTTCAGTAACGTATTGTGCCAAATTGCAATTATCATGGGCGTGGTATAAAACCTCAGATGTATGGACACAGAAATAGATTTCCCATTTTTGAAAGTCCTGGATATATAGCTTGCTGCAATTTCAAATGGCAAGTAGATTTAGGGTTTTTTAAAATGTTATACTAAAAATCCTCTCTCTGCACAATTTTTCCTTTCCTCAAGATAGTTTTTCCCCCTTCGATTTCAAACCCCAAACTTCTGTGACTTCCTTAATATTTACACAAATAATCCACACTTATAACCAGCATAACAAAGACTGAAGAAGTGGCTGTCCACAGCTTTATCCAATACCAAAAGTTATTTCAATGAAAATGGAGTACAAAATTCATTCCCACACTTCACAACCAGGTCTTTCAGAGATTGCAGCTTTTGAACAAAAGTATTATAAAACACAGAAGGAATCTCTTGAGTTTTGATATTTGAGGAAATTGTCTCTCATATAAGAGAAATTCTCATCTGAACCAAGGGATTGAAATTGTTCTTCACATTTCTCTGTAAGTTTATAACTGTTTATAACATTCCATTTAAGTAACACATAAAGCCAAATGCATATAAAATTCACTGCAAGTTGCTACATCCCATAGTCTGGCAGAGATGAAGCTGCCAGTGTGCCATGGCCTCAGGTCCAGCCAGCAGCCAGATCGAGCCATGCATTTGCCCTTGAAAGGCATACACTCACATGTGTACTCTTCCACAATACACATATACATACTTAGACATTTTGTGGCCACACAAATTAGCAAAGACAGAAGCACTGACACAAATAAGGGTAGCAGAGACAGCCTTTGTGTTTCCACATCCAACAGCTCCAGGTGAAGGTCTGTTAGTGGGCAATTTATCCACATAACATGGATCCCTCCTTTCGATGCCCAGTCTACACAAGATGTTTGTGTTTATGGCCAGTCTGACCCCCAACATTTTGCAGTCTCCCCTGTTGCTGGCTTAGTCACCTGTATCCTCTCAGACCAGTCAGGTCTCTATAGCCACCCCAAGCACTCAGCACTATGTTGCACTCAGCAGCTAGTGCAGGTGGATATTAGTCAGTGAACACATTCCAGCAGGTACCATTCCAGCCTCTTGGGTTGCTGGCACAGGAGATACACGGTCCCTCTGATCTGTACTCCCCAGTTCTGTCTGCTGACATTCAGATCTTCATGTACATATGCGTGTTGAAAATAAAGTCTTACTCAGGAAAATAGTAAAAAATAGGATTTAATGCGAGTACAGGTCAGATCAAGGTGATCAGACATAGTGAACGGCTAATGAAGCATACTGACCAGCAGCCTGATGATAGGTACCTGGCCCTTTTTATGTCTTTATCTGCTTTCCCATTCTTGTTGCTTCATAAGCTACCCAGAACCCTCCCTTGCCTTTCCTTTGGTTTGTCCTCTAATTATCTCATGATAGTCTTTTACAATCCAAATGCTCCCCCTGCATCCCATGCAAATTCTCTTACCTCTGTGGGCAGTATCCACTGTAAATCTGTAAGGAGGCCTGGAGACCATCTCCTGTTGCCTAGGGGGCTGACACTCTCCTGAGATGCCTTGTGAGGGGCCGACCTGGAGGAATCCATCCTCCTGCTTCCTTTTGTGCCTCTGGGCTTCTAAAAGTGTGTGGAGATGACCTTATCTTCATAAAATCTATCACTGTACAAATCCATCTGAAGTAGGTTTTGTCTGTATCACCGTTCCCAGAGAGCCTTCAGGCTTGCTGGGCTCTGTCGTGATATCGTAAAGTTTTAGGCAGGTCTGGACCCAGGCAGAAGCGTGCTTATATCAGAGAAGGAGAGACTCATGATCAGTGGTAAAAAGGTGTTTATTCAGGGCAGAAGCCCAGGTGGTCGATGTTTGAGTGTGTGTCTGAAAGTGAGGGACCAGAGAGAGCTTTTTGGGTCTGTCTTGCCCTTATCAACAGGGGTGTTACAGATGGATATGAAGGGGGAGTGATTTAGGTACAGAGGGGCTGGACTTTACCAAACAGGGGAAAAAGGGATGTGGATGATACCCGAGGCCTCTCTGGCCATCTGGCCTTGGTAGTTGGTAGAGCCATCAAGATGCTTGGGTGTACACCCAGATATAATAAGATATAATAGATTCTTAACGACTGAAGCCAAGGCTATCAGAGACATACAATGGGCTAGCCCGGGCCTGTTGTGTGACTTAACGACTGTAATTAAGAGAAGCGGGGGATGTGGGGGGTAGGAAAAAATCTTACAGAAACTTATTAAGAAAAATTATACAAAAATTAAAAAACTTAATTCCACACCACTACATACCTGTTCCTTTTGTAGGTTTATTGTGACAATACAGTGTCACAGGAAGGATTGGGTGGGGACAAAGGCACATCTGCAAGCCCCGTGGGATCATATTTCAGTCAGCTGTTGCTTTTTGAGCAATCTGTATTCAGAGAGGAACCAGAAGTAAAATTTTTTTGTTTACTTATCCATGACATATTCCTGTTCCTGGATTTAGTGGGGATGTTGCTTATATGGAATGAAGTCAGACCCCTTGAGAGCCTCAAAAGAGAGATCGCTTCTTCTGCCCAATTAAGTTGTTTAATCTTCTTTTTGCAGGTCTAACTCTTAGCTGAAATTGAAGGAAGAATGATACAGAATTGGAGGATACGGTCACCTAGGGCATGTCACCATTGAGTCTCTGCCTCTTCTCACATAAGAGTAGTTGCAGGGAAATGGAAACAATTTATAGCATCTTTAGGCAGCTATAAGGCCAGACTAATTAGAGGCTGAAATGGCCAATATCTCTCCACATATAAAGGCAATATAGGGTGACAAACTCAGATGTAAACACTGTAGGCATAATTTAATCTGGTGAGTCTCACTTTAGACTCAGTAGTTAGATATGTAATACAAGAGAATTGGATGCTGCTATACAAAAAATTAAAGTCACCTGCATTTCAGCATCTGAAACATGTATATATAACATGAGAACTGATGATCTAGAAGGTAAAACACATCTCTTTCTATATTTCCTTTATGAAATGAAAGGACCAGTAAGATGAGCTGGTATTTAATTCAAACATTTGCATTACTTTTAGAGCAGCAAGATCTTAAGCCAGAAAACTCCAAATCAGAATTTTCAAGGGGAAAAGTTTGAGTTTTTTGAAAGTTTTAAATTTTTTTTTCCTCTAGTTTTTAGAGAATTCATTAGTTAAAAATGATAAGGATAAGATCAGAATAAAATAAATAAAACATTGGCTTGTCACAGGTAAAAAACCCACAGGTTTTTTTTCAAGAACAGTATTCCTAACCACTAGGCTACTAACTCATGTCTTGCTTCTATCACATGACAAGTCCGGCCTGACCTGATAAAGGCAAATTTAAAGGAGCTAGGCTAAAGGCAATGTATGACTTAAGCAAGGGTGAAAATTTTGGAGCCATGCTCATAAATTCATGTTCAGTATTACTACAGGTGCCCAGGTACCTCCTTTATTTGAAATGGTCATTTAACTGCAGCTTACTTAAAGGCCTTTTTTTTTTTTTTTTTTTTTTTTTTTTTTTTTTTTTTTTTTTTTTTTATTTGTGGTTTTTCACACACATTTTTTNTTTTTGTTGTTGTTTTCGTCCTTGGTATGCCTTACAAATTTTGCTCCATAGTACAGTTCTTGTCACAGTTCCTGTAAGACTGATTTGGCAGCTGCCAAGATGCAGTCAGAGGTGAGCTCCATGATAGGGAAGTACTTAAGCCCAGGTGACAGGCTGCACAGCAGCAGCAGCATGACATTTTCTCTGAGATACAGACAATGCAGGCAGTAGCACATTGCATTTGATACACACAAGGGACAGCTGTGGTAAGTGTGGCAATGTGCAATCAAGTGCTTTGGAAGATTATGACAGGCAAAATCTGACTTTTATTAAGAAATGGGAGAGAAAAAAGAAACAAATGGAAATTAAACAAATGGATTCTATACATTGAGATTAATTTAATCCTACATTAAATATCTACATGCATACTGTAATGAACAGCATTTAAAAATACTTTCCATATAAGAAGTCCAGACTTTGAAAAGGTTTGAGTCTCCCTGCCTGACGTGCATTAAATATGACCTTGTTCTGTAAGTGGTGCCACCAGTGCCACTGACATGAATAAAAGTAGGTTTCTGTTTGACAGAGGCAAAACCAAGTATCAGTCATCCATTTAGGTTTAAGTTTCCCTTCAGACATATTAATTTCAGTGTTGCTCATTATCCTCAGCAGGAAAATAAAAAAAACCTGAATACTGAACAATGCTGAGATCCTTCTGGAAGTTAGAAGTCATGTATTTAAGAGCACATACTACAACCTCAAATTGATGCATCATTGAATTTTATTTTAAAAGACATTGAAAGGAAGAAAATGGAGGGCAGAATGGTTCATTGAGATCCACCACTGGCAACTATCTCTCTACTTTTGTTGATCTTTTTACAGATCCATCCGAATGTTGTTAGTGAGTAGTTATAAACCGCAGAAGAGCTAGCAGTGGAGGTATATTGGTTTCTTGGAGCACCAATACCTCCCACAGCTGGCAGGATTTTGGACAAAAAACATTTCTGGAATGTACATGGAGAAAAAGCAAATATATATATATGTGCTACTAGGCTTTTATTTTTCTTCACAGTAATCTGGATTCATGAAATTTATTCTAGGCACAGCTGTTGGGCTTTTTCAGCTGTAGAGAAAAAAATACAGAGGAAAAATTTCTTTTTGGCATATTTGCCTCTCATATCTGTGTTCTATAAGGTTTTACACTTGATTATATTGTGGGCGAGATCCTTAACAAACACAAATCAATAAAGGTTAACTTAAAATAGGTACAATTATGCTGCTTAATAATTACAGTTTTTAAAATTTGGCAGCTTAGACCTTGTGACATAGTCAGAAACACTTTTAAAATTATTTTAAACTGCCAGTAAGTAAAAAGAAATCTGACTGCAGGATAAGGAGATGACATTTATCTACATAACTAGCCTTTGTTCTATGTTTCTTCTTTAGACATTGCATAGTTGTTGTTTTTTGGTTTTTTTTTCAACCTGAGAACTAGTAGGCAGTAAACTCCAATCCTTCATTTTCCTGCCCAGGCACTCATTCCTTCAGCAGAAGGACATCTCCAGAGCCCTCCTGCCCTAATCTGGAACATGACAATTTCCCCATTCAGTTTCACAGGTACAGCATAGCCCATCATGTAAAAAATGTGATGGAGTAGTTTTGAAGGAAAGAACTATGTACATCACCAGCAAGAGATGAATAACAATGCCGCAGGTTCCCAGGAAACTCCAGCCTGTAAATTCTCACTGCCACGAATGATCAGGTACATTGTCAGGTCCAAAGTAAAGAAAAAGGAAATAAGGGGAAACAGCTTTCTGTAGGACAAAGGTTTAGATAATTAGTTTTACTTATCTCTTTTGGCTCTCAGAAGTTATTCCATTGAAGTAAAATTTATGGAGAATTTTTACTTAACTGTTCTGGCAGAGGGAGTTGATTACAGCAAATATGCCTAAGGCACCTTCCTGAAAGAGACTGGGTTCTTTAACTGCTCCAGACAAGTACAAGTCTTATTCTCTGGAATTTTGCACGATTGCTAACACCAGATTATACTTTGATAAAGAATAGGTGTTTGCTATTTATGGCCTTCAGTTGCTTTTTCCCCCCTGCAATTTACTAGAATTAGGAAGAGAGAAAATGTTTGCTTGCAGGATCGATAGAAAGTGAAAATAGAAAGCAAGAAAGTTAGAAGAACAAAATTTAAAACTTTAGCAGGAGAAAATCCTTGAAACCAGCACAGCTACAGCAGTGAAATCAGCTAAATATATATATTTTATGTATATATATATTTTATATATATATTTATATATATAAAGAGCATTCTAATTAAGAAACAAATGCAGATAGGAGGCAAAGTCATAAGTAATGAAACTGATGAAGATGTTGGAAACTGTCAAGAAGCACTAAAGAAAAAAAAGCAGAACGAGGGATACATTGAATTAGAAGAAATTTAAGTATCAATATACTAGGGGAAAAATATCCTGTAATATTTAGTGTGAAGTGAAAATGTCATAGTTTTTTCAACAATAATGCGAAAAGAGCTATTTAATAAGTATTTTTTTTAGTCTTGTAGTGTAATAACAGAAAATATTTTAAATTTCAACAGTAACTCAGGAAAATATTTAATAACACCTTGTAAAGTGAGATATTTCAAAGAAGTAGGATTAATAACTTTAATTTAAAGCTACTAAAAGAGCTGAGCAAGCATTTTTATGTGCCAATAATGTTGATTTTCAGTAAGTCCTGGACATGAGAGAAGTTCCAGACAACTGGAAGAATGCTAGTGTTTTATCAATATTTTAAAACAGAATGACCATATATTTTAGGCTTGAAATATATTACACAAAAATATGAAAGTGATAATCTAGGACTTGAATGATTGCATTAGCCCTCTTTAATTCTTTTTTAATGCTAATCAGCATGGGGTTATAGAAAACACGTTGTATAAGCTAGTTTTTTATGCCATTATTCCTTAATCCTGGCTGCTAAAAATAATGATTTTCCAGTGTGCTTTGAATTTAGAAGGCTCATCTTTTATTTTAGGAAAATAAATAAAAGATAGAACAAAAAAAGCAAGCCTAAAACAAACTAAAATATGACATATTACTCTAAACTGAGTCTAGGAAACTCAGTGTTTAAGAGGATGTTTTTACTAATGGTGTCCTACAGGCTATCAGTTCCTGCCCTACATATATTTGAATATCTGTAGTACTGATTGACGGTAGAAATTTGGGTAAATTAAAAAAAAAAAAAANAAAATAACAAGGGAAAAAAAAAAAAAAAAAGAAAAAAAAAAAAAAGCAACACCAAGGCCAAACAAAAAAGTCCAGCTATCTTTACTTGTAACCATAAATTATCAGCAAATTGTGGACATGCTATTCACATTTCTTTGTTTTGACTTCAGGTTCCTGAAAATGAAACACATTAATAAGGTTTTGATTTCAGTGTTATTATGTCTCCCAAAATCTCATGAGTTGTTTTAGGCACAGATGATAATTCCTATACAGCCTAAGCTCACAGTACAGCTACGTCTGTGTTTCTACCACCTAGTTGATTAAAACTCCCAATACTGAATGGACATTAAAAATATTAAGTTCATATGACAATTAAAAAAATAGACTTTATAGATTAATAGAATTTAATAGATTTATCCGAGCCTTGCAAAGTAAGGAGGGACATATATAAATTAAGGCACTTATAATTAAACCTTTGAATAATGGTTAATAATTTGCTGTTTATCATGAAAATTAGAAATTGCAATAAATACTATTGTAATAATCCTGGAGGGGAAAAAATATAGCTTAGGTTATTTTTTAAGTGCATTTTTTCTACTATAATTATTTATATTCTAGGAGTACTTAGAAATTTTATCTAGGGATCAGACTTCATTACTTCTAGAATTTCAAAAACATTCAGGACAATAAAAACAAATTACTTGATTTTAATGACTTAAAAATTTAGATGGCTGGTCTAAACTATTTTATCTAAGGTTCTTCCTCAATGAATTTGGACAAAGCACTCCTTGTGTTAAAGGCATCTGTGGGTGGGGAGAGGGCACACAAAGAAAGCCAGGTGACCTACACAGGGAAAAAAAAATATGACTGATAGACAAGCATTTTAATTTTGTTATGTGCTCCAGAGGAGATGATAGCCTGACCTCATCACTAAGGTGCAGATTGCAGCTTCATCTCTGCCACAGCTGCTGTGCTGTGTGCTGTATTTCAGTAATTGTTCCGTTACTGATACTGAGCCAAAGGTAGGTCTTGTGCTGGATATTATCATGAATATCATGGTGATTATCTCACAGCTTATAAACAAAATGCAGCGATTCTTTAGACAAAAGTGCACAGTCTCATTTTTCTATTGAATTTAACATCACAGAGAAGATTACACTGCTGACATTTATTTATTAATCATCTATAGGACAGCATCCTATGACAACAACCCTGGGCTGATATGGGCAGCACAAATGCAAAATAAAAACTGTTATTTCTCAGTTCTGAAGCTTTTCACAGTCTACACTTTTGTAAAAATTGGTTGCCTTCCAAAGCTACTCCTCCCAAGTGATGAAATACTCTACAACCATATCCTTTGTATTCCTGTTGAAAGCTCTTGGTCCACTCTGTCAAATGCATTTTAAATGTTCTTTTAAAGACTGGAACTTTGATGGCTTTGGTCTAAAACTCTTGACTCTTTGAAAATAATCTTTTTTGGAGGGGTGCAGACAGTTCTGACCTATGAATGGTCTCTTAGTTCAGATTTTTATCTTGAATGAAGTGCAGTAAGCTTTACAAGCTCCAAAATAGGTATCACCTAAAATATGGGACACCTATGATCACAATACAGACAAACACAGGGCTTGAATTTAGAGATTAGGCTCACTGGCAGATTGCTTGACCATGAAAAGAAGATATTTTTTTCATAGATTCTTAGACAATAATTTCCACATTATTTAAATAGTTGGAGTCATTCTACTTGAGTGTAAGAGGTCAGTATTCTATATTTCATTTGTTAGGGTACTTGGATGAGCAGAAGAAAAGTGATAAAATAGGAAATTATGACTATTCTTCATATATTAATAGAAAGATTTTCCCATTTATTTCCCCGTCACATCATCTAACAGCTGAAACATAATTTTTCCTTCATTTAGGTCACACTTTTTAAAAGCTTGTTTGCGTCCTCTTTCATTTCACTCTTTCATCTTTCTTTTTTTGGCTAAGCATTGCACAGATTCTTTCAGCCGAAGTCTTGCAATGTTTCACATAATAACATCAATGTTTCCATTTCTCTGTTAAATATGCCTCTTATAGTCATTACAGCCCTATTGCTTTGAGCTTATAGACACTTCATGAACACAGGAGTGCATACAGGTGTCATAAATTCCCATATTATTGCAGATGTCTATATTAGACTTGTTAATCTTAATTCTGAATGTCTGTCATGATATCCTAATTTTTCTGAGGCATTCTCCAACTCTGTCTATCACTAGCCACTATTATCACCATGTTTTCTGTAGCATAGCTATTATTTTATAAATTAAGTTACAAGTTTTTTAAGACCAATACTTGAGACATTTCAAGAGTAGTCTCCTTTCAGCTTCCTAGTCTGACTTTCAGCATATGCTCTCCTTTCTTTAGTAGTTCCTTACCCCTTAAAATTCTGAAAACTGTCCATTTTGTCAAGCTAAACTAGAAGTTTCCAGATGGTGCCACATCTTTCTTTTATTTTCTTTTTTTTTTTTTTTTTTTAATTGCAGTACTTATAGATCAGATTTGTATTTTCCTTGATTAAAAAAATTACTTATCAGGAAAGATTTCAGCTAGTTTGCTACAATTTCCCTTTGGTAGTATCATGTGAAATATCATATTTTCTACCTAACTCCATATTCCTTCATTTGTGTTTTAAATGTAGTTCAGTCTTGCACACTATTAAAAAACCTGGCCTGACCACGCATACACTGTTAGAAAATTAAAAAACTGATTTAGAACACAAAAAGTCTTCTATTAGATTTGCATTTCTTATATATTTTTGGAATTAAAATAGATTTTTTTGGGATGTGGGGTAGTTCACATTTCATTTTTCCCATTTTGATGAAGTTCTTTACACCATTCCTGAACATTTTTCATTTCTATGTTCATCCAACATAATGTGTGAAAATTTATTGAAAAGTATGTAGCTAAATAGAGACCTTTTCCT
>VWZU01018573.1:1421593-1471706 GCA_013397095.1 Sterrhoptilus dennistouni
TTTTTTTTTTTTTAATCTCTCTTGTCATAGCAGAGTGGCCTCATTTCTTCTGTCCTCATCTGCCAGGTTCCCCATTCCCATTCATGTGCTCTGTCATTCAAATTATTCTTTTTTTCCCCTGCTCTCTATTAGAATTGAAAGTCTCTGTTTCAATTTGACAGGGAGTAGAAACACTTTTATTTCTCTTAGAATAGGGGATAAGTTGCTTAGAAAGTCAGCACTTTCAGTTTTCTTCCATATAAGAGGCCTATCTCTGCTTCCCTTTTTCCCTGGTGTTTCTGTAAAGTGTTCATCTTTAGATTAGTGTTGCAGAGAACATGTTTTTGAAATGCTTCTCAAAGGCGCAGGTAACTGTAGCTCCTGTCCTGAATGAATATAAGTAATCATGATTACCTGATGCAAAGTTGCATGTGGAAGAGCAGGGATGGAAAGTGTTCTCTGGATTAAATATATAGCACATAAATAAAGATTTGGGAAAAAATTACCTTAATTTTTGTGAAGAGGGAATTAACTCCTGACCTATGGAGTTCGTGGTAAGAAGGGTTTCCCTATTACTCTCAATCAGTACACAGGACATTTGTCCACTTAACCACAGGAGAAAATAACACAAGCAATTAGATAACATACATATTGAAACCCTTCAGAAGCCAGGCACTAACAAGTATATATTTTATATGATTCCATAGCAGACTGGATATTCCATGCTAAATAATAGAAATCTATCTTCATTGAGGCAGGGAAGTGGATCATTCAGAAGAGACATAGGGAAAGAAAGTTGCAAAGAGGAAATTAACCACTATTTTAAAATAAGAAAAGAATTTACATCTTGAGTATTTTTAGTATTTATTTGCTTTATCAAATTGAGTATTTTTTAAGTTGTCAGACCTCCTCAGCTCTATAGAGTACTCTCTGCTCTGTAGATGGACCTTTTGGTATTTTCGGTGTGCCCCGTCCTCATCAAGCTCCTATTGTTTTTCTTATATTTCTTCAGTTACATTACATGTCCACACTGCACACTGAAGTCATTGAAGTAAATTTGAATTTGGTAAGAAGTAAATTTGTATTTGGTAACTCCTAATACAGTTAATATGATCCACTTGCTATGCTTTTAAGATGTTCTCAAAATATTTCATTTATGTTATGCCTATGTATGACAGCTAGACATATAATGGAACCTTTCACTAAAATTTGAAAATATCTGTCATATTTCTGCTCTGCATAGAAGGAGTCAAAGGTTGTAAATTCATTTTTCATGTGCAAAAGACCAAATCTCACTAAGTTTAATCAAAAAATGATCACTGGCTCTGACATACAGGCAAAATATGACATGGTTAAATAAAATTGTCTGAACACCTGGCATCAACATTTAAGGATATATATACACATATATATATATACATGTATCAGGCATAAATAATATTCCAGTGCCTGGATCCTCTAGTGCAAAGATGCAGGCTTACAGTCCTTCAATCAGGTCAGAAAGTAGCCAAAATCAATGATTGGTACTATGAAGAAAGAAGAAATGACATTTTGCCTGTAGAATTTCTGAGTACAGACAGGGTGGCTAAATTTAGCTCTGTGTGGGTAAAAACAGTAGCTAACTTTAACTTGGTGTTTGATTAAAAAAAAACAGAAATAATGAAAGCACGTAGAGGAGTCTTTCAGTTTTCTGATAACATCTGCTTATTTTATTGCCTTGTTCAAAAAGAACAGACAGCTGTTCAGCCACTTAACTTGGATCTTTCCTTGGAATAGCTGACAATATCGCTCTTACTCAGCTAGCTGTGCATAGGTAAAAGGAAAGGTCAATAGCAGAAGACACAGTCCTTAGGTAAGGCTGGGATGGAGCTCTGAGCAACCTGGCCTGGTGAAAGGAGTTCTTGCCCACGACAGAGGAGTTGGAACTAGAAGATAGGTACTTAAGACCCCTTCCAACCCAAACCATTCTATGATACTAGAATTCTAAGTAAAATTTGGAATTTTTTTTTTTAATATGACCTAGAGCTGTTCTTTGGGAGTACCCACAAATGACAGTGTTTTATAGCCATGTCATCTAGAAGTAAGAGATAGGATTGGTGTTTAATAAAAATTGTGTCCTCCTTGCACTTAAGTAGGAATGGATGATTCCTTCCTCTGTTATGTTTTATATAACTCATTTATGTGAAAATTGGGAATATATGCAAATCCTTAAAAATTAAAATTGCAGGTTTTCTCAGCTAGTTTGAATTAGTAAAGCTGACTATACATGAAGGAAACAATTCAGTTTAAAGGCCAGTCTGTGTCAGGGTGCCTTCAGGTTTTTCTCTGGAAACACAGAACATTATGTTTCGTTTTCATCATCTTTTTTTCTTTTGTGTCTACTGGAAAATCCACTTTGCATTCTGTTTCCTTTGTACAAAACGTTTGACTAATCTTCTCATACTCTTTTTACTTCATTTATAGCCAAAAGTTTCTTCAGGATATTAGTCAAAGACTGTAAAATTTAGTGGGAAACGTTCTTTGCCACCATATCTTCAAAGGATCAGTTTAATAAAATCCTATATCCATTAAATTTCTTATACCTACCATGTCAGCATATTTTACCGGTAATTGAAAGGAGTGAGGCAAATATAAGGATTCACACCTTTAGGCCTTCTAATGTAGATTTCTCTTAACATGAGTAACAGAGTTGACAGTATCCATACTTATTATGTAAATAAATATCAATTACAATTGGCTGTATTCCTACTTAATTGTTAGAAATATATTTTATATATATATGTATATACATATACAGAGATATTTAAATAATATATAAATAAATTGAAATATTTAATTTGGAACTTCTCTTGTGTGCAAGCTACTTTACATAGTATACATTTTTTTCCAGATTACATATTTACCCAGTCATCAGAGAGACTGAAATGTAGGTAAACAATGTAGAACGTGTTTTGAAAACTAAGTTATTTATGGCAGTGGAATAATTTACCAAGCCATTGTACTTCTAGCGTAAGGTATGTACAGCATCAGGTGTGACAACATAGAATTTACAAGAAAATATGCAACATATGTATTTCTGTACATGCAGTATACTTTTTTGAATGAGGGGTTAAATATCAAGAAATCTCTTCACTTGCAATTAAAATTTGGAAAAGCACCATAAAAAGAAACATATTATTTAGTACGTAAAGAAAATTGGCTGGAAAAACAAAAAGTTAAACTCTGGTTTTGAAATCATTGGGTCATTTTTGGACGAACATTAACTCTCTGATGCAGTATGGGGTAAATCTTCAGTAACACTGAAGTCAATAAAATTACTCTCTGGCCCTTTGTCCTTATCTTCTGGCAATGTTGTCTTCTAAAATAGTATTGGAACTGATATTCTCAGACCCAGCTCTGAGTAGGCGCATTCATCTCAGTATATGAAATACTTTCAGATATCAATACCTACATTTAATCTCTTTTAGAATATAGAATTATTTACAATATATTTAAATCTATAGATTAATATTAGATTAACATATTCCAGTCTGTATTTTGTAGGGCATGTTGTTTGCTTAGGTATTAATAGTTTTGAAATGACAAAAATTACTGTATCACAAAACCCACAAGAAAATAAATGCAAATCTTGATTGTCTATGCAAACACTAATCTCACATTCTGTTTTCGCATTTGAATTGAGAAGTGTAGGTTTGCTTTTGAATTGAAATGCTATTGATGTCAGCATGTGCTTATCAGCTCAGGATAGAGAAGTTGCCTCTGCTCCTATGCTCTTGCAATTTGCAAAGAGGTGCTTGTCTTAAATGTTGGGGTTTTTTTCCTAGAAAAGAGACAGCTCATTAGAACTCATTACCAGTCAGCAGCTGTCACAGAGCATGGATTTCAAACTTGTGGCAATACATCTCTTCACAAAAGCTTTCTCCAAAAAATGGGGACACAATTTATATTGTCATTAACCTCAAATGACATTTTATGGGGCTACATTTACATCATTTTCTCTGCTTAAGAACATTTCAAAATTTAGTAGTTTAAACTTATGGCATTTATTCCTTTTAATATATAATTTCTGCCACTGAAAAACTGTAAACCAAAAAATGAGATGAAAAGCAATGTATTTCTTCACTAAATTCTGTCACAAAAACAGGAGGAAAATATTTAATTTTACTCTCCTGACAGGCTTTTTTTGCAAAGAGAGATTCCAGGGAATTCATTGCTTCAATCAATGAAAGAAATGAACTTAAGCTAGAGAAGGTTGACCAGAAATCTCCCATCTGTATCATCAGACACTGAAAGGTTAATGTGTTATATTGAGGAACAAAGATGTCTAGGGGATATTACCATTGCAACTTCAGAGCTGGTAACATTAATTTAACATTTCTGAACAAGTGTATTCCAAACGTCTTACTTCTGAAAAGGATTTTACAGTCTTTACATTAAAAATGGAAAAAATAGGATTTTTATTTGCAGACTTTGAGACAATATAAGATGATCTTAATATTTGAACATTTCTTTCATCTCTTAAAAATATGAAATTAAGGTTTGTGCACAGTGTTGCAGGTCTACGTGTTAAAAACCACAGAAACTACCCACTGTGTCATATATTTTGCATCCTTAAGCAGAAACTTAAGTTAGAGACCAGCAACCAACATTTTCCTGTTGACAGTGCACTTATTAAAATCTGAAGGCTCAAGGATGCCTACAGCAGGCTATAGGTTCAATAAGAAAAAGAGTTTGCAGTTTCTCATGCAATTTAAGTCAGATATTTTCTGAATAAGAGGAGAGAGACAGAAATGGCGTGATTTATAACATCTTATGATGCTGATTACACTTCTCTGCATTTCTTCAGCCTTGATTTCATTCTTTCTTTGTTTTGGTGGAATTTTTTTGTTTGTTTACAAAGCTCTTTTACAGTGCTGTTTTCTGTTTCTGCTTGATATAAAGCAGATAGGTGTGCCAAATTACTGTCTTCCAAAGGAGAAAGGTGATCTGTTCTTTTGTTGACTATTTTGACTTTTAAACAAATGTTTTCTCATTTTACCATCTGCCATTTGCAGAATATTTAAAGTGTGTAAATAAAGAATTCTATTAAATATTTCATACAAAGCAAAAATCCCAATAACTATTATGTGTGACTACAGAAACTTAGGATAAAAGAAAATAGTATGAAACATTCAAAAAAAGGTGTGTTATTAAAGAACCTTTAAAAATTTGAATAAACATATTTGAATATTTTAAGGAAAAAAGAATGTTACCTTACTTTGACATTTGAGACCTGCCCTTGGGTTAAAAGAAAAACAAAATTGCCCCTGGAGTTTCTTTAATTTGCCTGAACAAACATTAGTTTGTTAAACTAATCAAAACCATGACTCAAATAAAATATGTATGAAAACAATCACAGTGAGTTCCTAAAACTTGTGATGCATGCCTGTCATATTAACCTAATCATAGTGACAGGAAGGATGATTTACGCTGAAGTAAGGTTACATACAGGAATATCTGTTTTTCATCTCTTTTTCTCTATGATCCCATGCTTAGGACATGTGACAGATCCCATACCAACCATGCACACCCAGAGGCTTTGGTCTCAAGTGGATTTCCAGCACAGATTTCCAGTGGGCTGCCAGTCACAGGCCTGGCAGCTGTGGAATGAGTTGCCACCACCCATGGAGATATGCTGCCTTTCTGCAGTGCACCTGTAGAAGCCAAGCACTGCAGGGTGAAACCTGAAATGTTGATATTTTGCTTGCAGACTCAGCATGGTGGAATGATTCATACCAACTTATAATGGTTTGGTACATTTCCACTTGTTGCTATAGACTCTGTATCCAAAGGAAAGAGGAGGACATCTCCAAAAGGTGATGCAGCTCCCTTGGACATGGCTTCCAATAAGTGAGATAAGAAGACTGCCCCTGTCAGTTAGCATACTTAAAGTGAAGATAAGGAGCATGGGAATATGCCACAATTATCTTATTTTCTACATTTTCAAAGAAACTAATGAATCACATTAGCTTGTATGAAGATTTTGTTCCTGTGGAGGGTGTTAGGAATGCTCTAAGTACATTGGCCAGACAGAGGGCTTAGGCAGACAGACATCTAGCTTTTGAATCCTTGCCAAACTATATAAGGCAACTTATAACCATGAATATTAAGTCTAATCCATAAGCTGAGATAGGCAGAGTGTATTGACCTCTGCCAATATGCATTTATGTCATTTCTAGGAACTCTAAAAGTAAAAATAATGACATCTGCAGAGTACAAGTGCTTCCACAATGAAGTGGCCTTTAGATCACAACTTAGGCATGTTAAGTCCTTTCCTGATACCTCAATTTATGTCAAATGCCAAAGATCACAAAGGCAATCCATGTCAGAGAAAGGATTTGACCCAGTGCCTCAACTCCTGAGCTAATATTTAAAATACTCTACAAATCAGTCTATCTTTTTGACAGTTCACTATGTGAGAAAGTAATTTACTTCGAGGCAAAACATGTTCCAGATGGTTTGCATTTGTAACCATGCTTGAGGAAGAATTATGAGAGCACTTGTTTGGCTTCCATGTAAGAATTAACGATGAAATACTTCCCATTTATGAGTGTCTGGACCTAGTATTTATATACATTTTTCACCTTTTAGAGTCAGATTCATACCTATTTTTACTCCAGCTGCCCTTGATGGAAATCATGTTGCTTAGGCATGGACACAAAAGATTTTTTTCTCATAACAAAGATACCTGAAACTTAATTTAAGGCTAGAACTTTGCTACTGCTAATATACTAAGCAATTTCCTGCTGAATTTTCAAAAATGTGGGAATGTTTTCAAATTTGTGAGAATAAACTTAAAACACTGACTTGAAAAGAAAGGGGAACATAAACAAAGGGAAAATCAGACTTTTTAACATCTCCTTCAAAGCATATGGCATATGCCTAACTAAAACAGTGCAACTGACCTCAGCAGAGGTTGGATAACGTTGGGGATATGAGCTCGCAAATAATTTGTTTCTTGTACCCTCTGCCATTAGTGTTGTGGCTGTTACTGTTCCTTTTCTTATCTCCTTACTATTTTCAGTAATTTGTTCTTATCTCAGCCTGTAATCTTTTCCTTTTTTGCCTCCAATTTTCCTCTCCAGCCTGCCACAGGGAGAGAGAAAGGCAAGGAGAGGGAGAAGTGAGAAAACAGCACATGGTTTGGAGTTTTTCAGTGGGAACAATAAATTGAGGAATGGCATTCCTAAAGCATTACTGTATATAAGTGAATTTAATGTGATTTAAAATTTAAGAACAATATATTAATTATAACCTAAAAGTGTGATAATACCTTTTTTGTGATCATTCTGTCTTGGGCTTAGTTTTTATTAAGTATTATTCAACAGTTTTACATTGTGTAAATAAAAAGTGTCTTTCTCAGCTTTACCATAATTTATGATTTATTTATAAAGATTATGCAGTTTGTGAATCCTTTTTCAAAAAACTAATCACAAATCTCTCACAGGACCTCTGAGAGGGTGAAAACAGTAGTCTTTACAGTAGAGACAACTGAGAAGGGCAGTGAAATCTTGGGAGGCAGGAGAATAATATTTTTTACAATAAGCAAATCTATTTGGCCATAGTGAAGGACAGAAAATTTCAGACTGATAAGGATAAAAAATTATTTTTCTAAAAAAATTACCAAAAATTCATTGCAACAAAATGTTATTCTTTGAATTTTCAAAAAATGTGAAACTTCCTAAATGAAATATACAGTATTTTATCAGAAAAAAAAAAAAAGCCAACCAAACCAGGAAGCAAAAATGAAATCCTAATTATTTTATTAAAAATAATCTGTCTTTCATAAAACGTATTTATAAAACAGAAGTTAAAATTGCTAATAAAACTGATTCTGTTTTTCTCTAAAGCAGCTTTCTCTAAAAATCATCCACGTTCCTACTCCTGTTCAAACAATGAGCAAATTGGCTCACAAAATGCATAAATAACATCCCTTATTACACAGCCCTGGTTGTGATTGAAATCTCTGACTGCTTTGGCATCCTGCAGTGATGCCTCTCTCCTGTCACTTATGACTGAAACTGTTAAAAAAGAGGTTATAGATGGCAAAGTTTTTCCACTGTCTCTCTGTGGAAGTAAATTATAATCTTTAAATATAGAGTGGATGAAATCTGTATGACTAAACAGAGCAGTATGTACAGCATATGATGGAGGAAATTAACCCTGTATGAGAAAAAAAGTAAAAAACACTTACAGAATATTAAACTAAAGTGCATTAAAATAAATTCCTTAAAGTAAATTGTTTTTCAAACTATTAATAAAAAATGAAGAAATTATGATTTATGCTAATAACATTAAATGCTTGATTTATTTTTCAGGCTATTTCAAAAGAAGACACTAGACACCAGCTTTTCATGGTGTTCTTGATACAAAATTTCATTGCCTGGGATGAATTTTCAAAGTGCTGTTACAGGTAAGTATTTTCTTATTCCATGTAATACATTTACAATTAAAGATTGTAAACTACTCGTGTGCATTCTATTACTCAAGCTTTGGCAAAATACCAGCTTGACAATGGAACTGAGCTTATTTGAGTAGAGAAAGTAGCAATATGTCTGCAGTTTTCACACTGCTGTTCATGTTTTTTTATATGAAGCTCCAGCTGCTTCAATGCGAAAATAAGGGCTGTAATTCATTCTAAAGGGAAAAAAACCCATCAGATACACTTCTAGTTATTGGAAAGTGTGTTTTGTAACATTTAGATCCTCTTCTGCTGCATCTTTTCCTTTCTCTTTGCAGAAACCTCATAAGCGTGTCCTGATTTTTTAAATTTATTTAAATTCCTGCCAAATAGCCCAGAGACCATTGGAGCCTTGAAGATATCTATGGCACATCCTTCAAGTGATAAGTTGAAATTTTTAATTATTTCTGACTTGGGTGTTTTTTCTATTAAATTAGCCTGAATAAAGTTTTGCTCATTTGTTTACTCCTTTTAAGTGAAACTTTTCATACAATGGTCCTGGAAGGTGCACATGGAAAAAAAAAAAGATATGACATCAGCTGTAAAGGTAAATATTATGATATTTTAAAGCAAATAATCATAACTACCTCTGCCACCACACCACTCCTTCCCTCCCAAAAAAGAACTAAAAAATCCACCAAACCAACAAAACCCACCACAACCTCTCAGAGAGAAAACAGGGAATGGCTTTAGTAAGGTTTTTTGAAAAATACTTTCTTTGGGAACGACCTACAATTTATGTAGTGCTCTTTATCAGTAGATCTCAACTGTTCTTGGGAATATCTATTTTAGAACAAAGGAACTAAGGCATAATAATATGACTTTATTCCCTTGGGTCAAAAGTCCTGTTCAACAGGACATTGGAACTTAAATCATTTTCGAAGACAAATTGTTGACTAAGACCTGCAGAATCCAGGATTAACCTGTGTGATCTTTTTGTTTGTGAGGCAGAAAGTGTTAGTGGATAGAATCAAATATCAGTTTCAGCTTTTCTAACAGTTGTTAAAGAAAGAGGAATTTTTAAAAAATGTGGTTTTAAGTATGGTTGCTTAACTGCATTCTGTACTCCAAAATAGTTCCTTCTGACAGCTTGGACTGTTAGATGTGAAATAGTGCTCTTGAGGGACTTCACACACAAAAAATGGTATAAGTAAATTGAAGATATTCTTGTACATTGACGACATATAATATTAAAGTCCTAAGTCTTTACCAAGTCTTAGTCTTGGATTTACAAGTCTCTGGTTTCTAAAAGATTATTTCAGATGAAAAATATTCTGTAGCATGGGGTTTTATTACTTTTTGCTGCACTTAAGCTTCTCTGTATGAGGAATAAGATGGTGAAGTTGACTTCTAATCCAAACTCCAAATAGTGTAGGCAGCAATGTTTTTTAAGCACTTACAATGGTAGGTTGTATGTTGGTGATGACTTCATAATAGTGATGGTAATGGTATAGTCCAAGATAGCTGCTTACTAGTCCCATGTGCATCTAATACTTTGTTGTGAAATTCCTTACAAGAGTTGGAGGTTCTTTTTAGTTCAAAAGAAATTCTTATTTTATTTCTGAAAGAAAAGTAGAAAATTAAGGATAGAACTGATTTTTGGACTCAGAAAATGGGATGTTATGTCTCTATTTGATTGAGTTTCTATCAACAATCTATTTAAATTCTGTGGTTAGGGTAGACAAAGATAAAACCTCTTTATTTTAAAATCTTTTTTTTTTCGTGTCCTGAAACTTTATACCCATTCTCAAGACCTTCATTTTGTCACCTTCTACTTGATCTAGTTATTAGAAGCAGAAAGGGAACAACCAATAAATTGATAAGT
The DNA here is from genome assembly GCA_013397095.1 of Sterrhoptilus dennistouni. Taxonomy (NCBI): domain Eukaryota; kingdom Metazoa; phylum Chordata; class Aves; order Passeriformes; family Zosteropidae; genus Sterrhoptilus; species Sterrhoptilus dennistouni. The sequence continues at coordinate 1,431,898 of VWZU01018573.1, forward strand.
AAATAAATATGACACATATTATGTTGTTGGATAATGAAATCATAGCCTTGTATAAGCATTGTGAAAAAAGAAATGTTGTCTAGATTCAGTTTATGATTTCAATGGATAGTTTTCTACATTATAGCTTGAGGACAAAGGAATTCAAATAATAATTGAGGAAATTTGACAAGGTCATACAGAATGTAGAAACCTACAAACTCAGCTGTTACAAGTGAAATGCCTGGCTATTCATTTTCCAGGCAAACTGATGGAATTAAGATGTAGATTAAAGTCATTTTAGCTCAATTGCTTTCAATGGAATTGCACTGATCATCACCACAGGGAACTTCACATGACTGAGGACTGAGTATTCCCATTCTCTGCTCCTGTTCCTCTTCAAGTCAGTGGGTCTTTAACCTATGAAGTCCTTTGTTGCAAGATAAATATGTGATATTAATCAATGAGATTTGCATCAGAGAGGTGTATTACATGATTTGTTTATGCAAATAGCACAAGAAGTGAACACTCCAAGGGCAAACCATAAGTGATGTTTGATTGGAGCTATTTAGACCAACATGAAATACTGTTTAATAAAATAATGCTATGTGACTTTTAGCACTAGATTAATCAAAAAGGTTAATGTGTCATTTAAGCAGAAAAAGGAACAAATAGCATTTCTATTTACTCTTTATGGATAGAAATAATATTTCTGTTGGCATACTTCAAAACAAAATTGCAAATAATTGTCCATGATCTTCTGAAAATGGTCAGATACCAAATAAATGTGTTCAGAGAATCATTCCATAACAGTAAGCTACTATTACTAAAGGTCAGTGAAAATAAATGTATCTTCATACGAAGAATTAATTACTTTGGTGATTTCATGCAGAAATGTCGATATGAGCAAAAGTGAAAATTTAATAATTCACTGACTAACAAATATAACCCTGAGGTAAGGGCCTGATTTTCTTGAAATGTGCCAGATATTTTTCCAGACTGATTTTCTTGAAATGTCGCAGATAACTTTTCCTGTCTTAGCAGGGAGAGCATGGAAGGTTTACCTCTTCAGTTTCCCTCTCATTTCCTCTGAGGTCCTGTCTTCTGCCAGACCCCTGAACAGGTATTTCCTTCGTCATTTTTACACGTATCTTTGTATTCAGTCAGATGAAGTTTAGACTGGCAAAATGATTTAAATCTTATTTAAGTGTTATCATCAATAATAACTTACAGAATGCACTAGTCTTTTTCTTGAGACTTTGATTGTTACGCTAACTTCTTTCTTGTTCAATGCGTTAATTATCTAGTCCAGGAGCTGAAACCCTTTCTTCCAGTTTAGGTGACCAGTCACACAGATATGTAATTACAAGTCAAATTATCCTGGTTTTTTGTCAGTGATAGATACAGTTGTTTCATTCCAGAAACAGAAAATTACCCATTCCCTGCTTCTCACTGATTCCATCTTGCATAGCTTTTGCACACCTTCAGCTAGCAAAGTTCATGCATACCTTTGCATCCCTAACTCAGAAACAATGATCCATAAGGTTAGTAACTGTGTAAACAAGATAATTCTATAAATTTCTTTCATTTTCACATGCAAAGGGAATAGTTGCTATACAAAACTTCTTCCTCAGACTTGCCAATGTTTTGTTTCCCAAGAAAAAACAGCTATCCATTCCTCTGCTTCTAAGTTCCTTACAGTCACTAGCATTCTGTTAATTGTTGTTTGTAGGATTTTCTGCTGTAGAATAGCAGCAATGTAGAAAATAGTAACTTGTGCCTCTGCTCTTAGAATTTACTTGGTCAAAATAAACTCTGAAGAAATAGCAGTGTTGAAAAAAAATCATTATTAACACATCAATGTTTATTTCCTCCATTTCAATGACTCAGTCTCCCTGCTTTACATTGCTTGATGATGCAAATCAGTTGTAGTTTAAATCAAGCGAGATAATCACAACCATTTTGCCTCAAGGGACTCTACAATGGAGAGAGTATTCTGTGAAAACTTATCCATTGTTCATAATGGAGAAATACAGCTATTTAGTAATATAACCTTTGCCATCTTGAAATAGATCTATATTTTGCCAAATTACTTGTCCTGTAGTCAACACTAGACTTTTTAAAAGTGTGGCAGCTTAGAAAGTGTACTTGCACAGGTAGGAAGTCATCCTGATTAGAAGCTTCAATAGAATTGTTCCCAGATATGTGTATCTGGTTCCACTGATGGCAAATTATCACCTCCATAGTATAGGCAGCATAGGATGGAAAGGCTGTTTCCACTGTAGGTGCTCTGAATTGGAACAGCTAAAGTAGGGACTGATGCCTTCTTTCCTGGAAGATGCTACCCCGAAGCAAAATTGTATGTTGTGCTATGCGCTGCCATCAGTTACTGAAGAAACATCCTTCATATCCCCAAACTTGTACTGCAGGGCAACAAACCCTCTCAGGTGGCTTAAATGTCTGATTTGTCTGCCTTGGGATTTGCAGTGCGTTGCTGCAAGGCACTGAGACTGGTGTTCTTTAGATCCCAGTGAAAAGATCACTTGGATTCAGTAGTATTCTGCTTAAAGTACCATTCATTGGAGCTAACACTGTGGGGAAAAAAGAGAATAATATAGATAATCTTACATGCCTTCAGATGTAGGGAACAGTTGTATACCATTAGAAAGACCTCTAGTCAGCGAACAGCACATAATGCAGATCCCATCTGTTTGATGGCATTTTGGTCTTTAGAGCTCTTACAGGATATTCTTAGAAAAGAACAATCCTATTAATCATTTCTAGTGTCAAACAAAAGGATGTTCATATGAGAACAGGCTGCTTCACTCTGAGATAAATACAAGCACACACAGGTGGTGTTATTGCTGATGCAAACGGCAGCTGCCTACAGGCTCCTTCATTACCAGTACAAGCTTCATGTACCCTGCAGCCAGGGGATGTGCACAGCCTGACACAGTGCTGAAGGAAAGGATCAGAATACAACTTTGCACGCCAAAGGCCTGCACCTTCTCAGGCAAACTCTTGTATGGACCGTTAATTCTTTGGAGGATGATGATTCCCCTGATAGAATCACTACTGTGTTACCTGAAACACTTCTACCACTAGCTGCTGTGTTTACCATTCATGACATTAATGTTTCAAATGCTCAGATGGCAAATAGTACTCTGCCTGCATCTCAATCTCTTCAACCAAATTTTCAGCATATTCCAGCTGTATTTCACTATGAAGATAACATCCTCCACAAATGCAAGTATATTGCAATGAACTGAGCTAAAAACCGAACCATGAGCAGACTATACCCATCCTTTCTGCCTACTGCTGTAAAGTTCCTACAGATAATGTCATGTCTGCCATATACACATGACTAAAACATGCCTCTTTCCTGACCTCCATTAATCTTAACTCTAATAACTGCCCAGCACTCTGCAGGTTAAAGTCTCGTAACTGCTCCATAATCACTATGGGCGCCAGGTAAGTGTTTTCATTTGGACACAATTCTTTGGCAGCAACATAATTTTATTAAGTATTATGATAAAATTTGCTCTTCTTGTTGTATCAGACAGTCTATATTTCTTGTCATCACAGTGTGTTGTTGGGATGACAGCAGTTTTAAATCTAATTCCTCTAAAACATTTACAGCTGAACATTTTGTTACTTCAGTTTCATTCTATCTTGGTTCTTCCCTTCCCATCTTTAGACTAGTTTAGTATTCTCGTTCTAATAAACTTCTAGTTTATCTCTATGAAAAGAGGTACCGATACAATATATTGTAATACATTTCATCTTGGATGTCTGTACATGACACTGCAAGATTTGTTGCATAATTCTCTAGTCTTATTGCTTATGCAACCTTGCATCTTTTCTCTTTACAACCCACTTATGAACTGAATGAGTTTCCATTTAAGTCCCTGAAGACACTAAATTTGAAAAAAACTCAACCTAAGGTTCATATAGGATCTCAAACTTGACAGTTTCTGTTCAGTAAAGACCTGAAGCAGCAATTTTAAATGGTTTAATTTGCATTTCATGGCATCTTATTAGTAATAAACACATTCCAGATATATATAGCTAATATATTTTAAGGAGTTTTTCCACATATGTTTTGTGAAGCTTTCTACACTGTGAATTTATTTTTTCATCATTTGTGTTGTTATAATTTCATTAATTATTCCTGTCATTCTTCACAATCTCACATATGCAACTCTTGTTGGTCTGAAGACTTAATAAAATTAGGGAATCGTGGAATGGTTAGGATTTGAAGTGATCTTTTAAAATAATTTTTTCTAAGAGAGTGCCATGGACAGGGGCACCTTCTACTAGACCAGGTTGGTGAAAGCTCCAGCTACACTGACTTTAAGCATTTCCAGGAATGGGATATCCACAACTTCTTTAGGCAACCTCTTCCAGTGCCTCACTACTCTCTTAATCAACTGGGCTGCAAGGACAGATTGCCTGGTCATAGCTAACTTCTCATTTAGCAATAATTTCCAAGTACTTCTTTTAATCTATTTATGCCCAGCCTGTACTATACTTGTATGGACTGTAAAGAACTGTAAAGAATTTTCTGTTTTCTCCTTTATTTGGAACTGTGCAAACCTCTTGTTGATGTAAAGCTCAACGATTTGCCTAAGTTTGATGAAAGTGCCAGTGTAAGTTCAAAAAAGAGTTCAATTTTTGTTTCAGTAAACAACCATATGAAAAATTACTTCATGTGTTTGAAGAGATGTCCATTCTGATAAGAGTATATCTTAGAGTTTCAGATATAAAATAAATACTTCCAAAACCAGAAAGAATGACGGATTTATAATGGCTAAAATGGACAGATTATTCCCTCTTTAATAAATGTGTCCAGAAAGTAAGTCTAGCAAAATTGCAATGGCAGCTGACCCCAAACTTTAGGGATCCTACTGAACTGCAGATTATGTCTTATTTCTGGCATGTGTTTCAGTTAAAGCAGTGTGAGTTAGAGGGTATTCATCTGACCATGACAGTAATTGAGCATTCTGGGGAAGCAGAATCAACTTGTTTTGATATTATTTCTTTCAGAATGAGAGTGAAAAGAATAACCTTTCATGTCCCTACATGAAACTGAGCTTTCCAGATGAACAGGATTTGAATCTTATTGTCTCAGGAAAATGAATACTGGAGTTAACACTTAGAATCTGACTACCAAAATTATGAAATCATTTTGAAGATAAAAGTTGCTCACTAAAATAAGTTTCCACGTTTTCAAATCCTAATTTTCCCCATGCATCTCATGTAATATACTCTGTATGTTTGCTATTCACAAGTATTTAAGAGAAATATAAATCAGAACTAGCTATAATTAATTTGTCTCAGCTTTTAGATTTGCTTCTGCTAAAATATCTTCAACTAAAGCAAAAATCTAAACTCTCAGAAATACTGCAATTGCATAATTTAATATTCTTTGTTGATTTCATTATCTGAAAGATTCTAGTGCAGAGTCCTAGTTAGCTAATTATGGTGGCTACCTCTCTGCTTTTAATTGCTAAATGAAGAAACTCCACTCATTAAATACAAAATTCCAGGAAAAAGAAAGAAAGAAGGAAGGAAGGAAGGGTCAGGTCTTAGTTTTTCTCCAGAATAGGGTAGGATTTTTTTTTAATAGAAGCAACTTATATTTACATTGCATTGAGCTAAAGATTTTTCTCCATTCTGAGGAATAACAAAATGTATCACATGTTATGTTCATGGGGACTGTAACTCAAACCACAGACATCGGATTTTATTAGCAGCAATTTGCCTAACCACAATAAATCCTGACTGATCTGGCTTTACCTTTCTAACTAATAAATGTCTTTATATATTTGCCAAAACTGTGGAAGAAACCTATAACTGTTGTTTTTAATTATGTATGCAGAGAACAAGAATTATCCTTATTTCTTTTCCACTGTAAGGAAGCATTTGCTTTCTTAAGAGCAGTTTAAATAACCATATTGATAAAGGGCCCAAGACACCCTTGAAAATTAGCAGTCAACCCATCTGAATGGGTTTTCTTTCCTCAAGGTAATAACCACTGTCACCTTTATGATGAGGTTTGTGAGGACATAGATGTCTTCTCTTTCTAACTAAGTAAAATTAGAACCTTATGACCAAATAAGTCCTGAAAGGATTACGTGAGGTAAATTAAAAATTGTTTAAAAACATCTGATACCTCTATTAAGTTAGCAATTTACTACTTACTAATTTAGTTCCTACTAATGGGATTATTATGCTTTCCATTTGGGATTATTATGCTTTCCATTTTTCATAGTTTTTCTCCAAAATTTTTTTTGTAACTTTTACATATTTTGTAATGTTAATGTTTTAATTTTGATCTATATATTTTTCAGATTTTTTTTTCTTTGTCTTTAAAGCAGATTAATTTTATCATTTCCCTAAAAAGCCTTCCTCTCTCTTTTTTTATCTTGGTTTTGTTCAGATAGTATTCTTCCTTGATTTTAAATATTGGAGAAATAATAGTACCATCTCTTGCTTTTCAAATGATTGTTAGTTGCAACAACTTAAACAACCTAATATATCCTGGGCTGATTTTAAAAATCTCTTTGGAATCCTTCTTTCCTAAAATGCTTAAAATATCTAACCAAATAAAACAAGATATTTTTTAAAAATGCTACTACAGGCCTTATATAATTTCACCACTGTTAGTTCCTATTAGATTTGGCAGAAAATAGCTACCTACTTAACTTACTCTTTGCTATTATGATTTTAAAATAGTGGGGGTTTTCCTTTTATGAATGCATAGATGTACAGAAAGTTCATATTTAGCAATTAAATTCGCTACCTGTTCAATAATATTTAACCAATTGATTCTAATCATTATTTTTATTATCTTTTTTCCAGGTATTTTTTTTTTTTTAGGTGAATAGTTGAACTGAAAAATCAATTATTCATGGAGCCTGAGCCAGATAGATTAGATGTACTTCATTTCCCTTGTCTAAAAAATCACTTATCAAAGAAGATATCAAATTAATCAGGAATTAACTACCTTTGTTAAATGTGTATTGTATTTCATTCCGTTTTCCAAGTTCTTCCATTTATTTGATTATATTTTTCTTCAAAAGTCTGTCCAGAGCTCTCAATACCAGCAATTCACATGACATTGAGTTTACAGTTATTTAGATTGCAATTTTCTTTCCTTTTAAAAGCAGACACCATATTTTCCCATCTGTTATATGTTAACACCTTTACTGGCTTCCTTATGATGAGTTGGCAATTTCACATATGACATGCTCCAGCATATGATAGAGAATACTGGTTCCTTTGACTGAGATATTTTATAAGTTTTTTACCACCTACTTTTTTTAATAATTATTTTTTTAACACAAGCTTTCATTCTGATGTTTCAATTACTTTCTTCCCCACTAATCACACTGTTTTTCTCTCACTCTTAATATCTGCTCCATGGTTAAAAACAAGTAGAATATTAGTTAATTTTTTTATACTGTCCCCAAATTAATTTTAATTTCAGTTCTTTCTTGCTCTGTCATTATATTAGATGTCACTAAAGAGAATTTACTGGTCTGTAAGGAAGACCCTACATAGTCTAATTAATAATTATGGCAAAAAAAAAAATAGGAGTAGGCTAATAAAACGTTTTGATAGAGTAAATATGAGAGGTATGATCAATATAAAAAACAAAACCAAAACATATCATGGCAAAAGAACAAATGGGCATGAATTCATCTTTCAGAAAATTATGATAAATTTAGTAACTTTCAAAGTGACATTCTGAAGCAATTTAGTGTTAGAAATGTGGAAGCAAGGATCAAACTAGAGCTTAGCATCTGATCAAATGTAGCCTAATACTAATATTGATGTATGAGCAAATCAGCCTGCACCACTTCTGCTGCAGGAGATACACATCCTAACATAAAATGTAACTCATCTCAAAGTAGGTCAACTAGATCCAGGTATTGTAAAAGTATTGTAAAAGTATTTATTTCCTTTCATCAGCTGTAATAGAAGCACATAGTAACTAGAATCTTCTTATCTTAAGCAAGTTGAAGTCTACTCCAGGTGACTATCCTTGGATCTTTATCTGCAAATCTCCTATGCATTTTTCATTTATTCATGATAAGTAGTATTAACTGGGAATTCCACTACAAGCTATTCTGTTAATATTCTGATTCTTATAATAGTGTTATTCAATAATATTCCAAATGAGTAAAAGGGAAGGTGATTGGAACATATCAAAACTGGGGGTTTTTGATCTCTCCCTGTTTGCTTAGGTAAAATAAATGAAAGTTGTCCTACATTTTTTTTTTCATTCTATATCTAGACTCATGATATGCATTTAATATTATCACTGGTAGAGATACGTGGATATCTATACTAAAGCTGTAACATTCAGAACATTATTTTATAAAATATTACTTTCAGAACTGTGGATCAAATATAGAGACCTGAAGTAGGAGAAAAATAGGAGCAGATTCAGGGTTATCACTAACTTATTAAACTTCAGGGAAAATTTTGTTTAGTTTGCTCCCCATAGTCTTCGCTTATTATACCCAGAAAAGAAGTTGAATCTGAGGTTTACTTGGTACTTGATACTGTGAGCAACCAAGTCACAGAAAAAAATCCAAACAGTTTTAATTTCCAGTTTTTCCCAATTCTGTGAATAATTGCCCCAACTACTCTCTCTTAGTGTTACTTTCCCAGATGAAATTTTATATGTTGAAGAATATTTAGAAGAGAGAAGCCACAATTTATTGATTGAAGGTTTCCCTGCTTTCAGGGAACAGTATGAGATTTTGTTCTGTGCCTACGTGCTGTGCTGTTCTTACTTTGCCTTGAATTAGCAAAAAAGTAGCAAATGTGATAGCTAGTTGGTCTCTCACGATTGCCTCCTCACGGGAGTTGAAGATATGTAGCAAGTTGCTGTACCTTCTCATAGATGCATAAAGACAGAAATGCTATTCATAATGTAGAATAAAGGAGAATTTGCTGCCAGAAGATGAGAACCAATGACAATTACTTAGGGTGCTTGAATGTAAGATTTTAACCAATTAGAAGCTGTTTAGCTGTGTCTGCTTCTACCTTGTAACCACATAAATATAGGGAATAAAGAATAAACAGAGAGATCAAACCTAATCATATTGGTGTCATTTGATACTCGGACTTCTTCGCAATATTTACATACGTCCTTTTACCTGTGTAGCCAAGTTTTGATTGGATACTTCCATTTTTGTCCAGTCATTACTGGGTGTGCACTGCCACACACTGAGGTGAGGTATTTCTGCTTTTTATTCTAGTTTGAGCAAGGTAGGGACCTTGGTTGTGACCCATAAAATACTGGACCAAAATTCATCAAAATTTTACACTTTTTATATAATTTAATAAATAAATGCATCAGCATTCATTGGTTACAGATTACATAATGTTTTGTTTTTTTTAGTTATTACTCAAGCCCCTATTTACTAGTTATATCACTTGCTTTTCATGCTATTAGATTCCATGTGCAGCTCTTCCCTTCATTTGATTCTGGAATTTGTTTTGAGTAGGTGATCAGTAAGGAAGTGGTCACAATCCCTCACCGTCAAAATTGTCTTTCCCCCAATTACCGCTTGGTTCTGCTGACTTTACTCCTGGTAACTATAATCCAGATAGCTTACTCATCTTTTCCTTTTCCTTAAAATAAAAAATTAGCCAACTATACAATGTTCACAATACAATAGTTTAATCATTACTATCCAGTTATAGTTACTGATTGAAAATTAAAAAAACCTGCAAAGTTTGATTCAAATAATTAAGGGCTCAAATTTTGAGTGATCCAATATCAACATATAGCTTCTGTTGTTCTGTATCAAAAAAGTTTATTAAAAGCATATGTGCAGGAAGATGCATATGCGCCATCTGTCTTTAAGCAGAAGAGGGACTAAAATTATTATTAAAAATGCTTAATTTCAGCAGCTACTTTGTACCATTCCTCAAATTATGTCGCCATCTAGAAATATAGAATTTATTGAAAGCTTTGGCCACCTGTCTGATTTTATTTTAAGAGAATTTCTTACACTTTAAAACTGAAGGCAAAATTTTCATCAACCCTTTCTGTTTCTTGGTACCCATTATTAACAAAAATACTTATTGACTACATTTTGGTGATTCACAGAAGTTCTGAACTGCAAAAGAATTGACATTCAATATACTGACAATGATAAAAACGATTTGGGTATTTTCCACACAACACCCACTGTAATTTTTCCACTAATTTTCAGGTTCCTTTTATTCATTAATATCTTTATCAGGGATTAAAAGGTGAAATTAAAGAATTGTAAACTGTTTCAGATGACACATGGTCTTAGGTCTTGTTTATTCTTGCCATTTAATTTTCAATTTTGCTTTAATAAAATAAAATTTGTAATTTTTTAAGCTTTGATATTTTATTTAATAGAGCAAAACAACTTATCTCCTTTGAAGGTATTGTTTCCGCATTATGCTAAATTTAGTAGAAAAACATGCGTTGTTCCTAACATAACTTACAGCTTGTTTTTTTTGTAAGGCTTGCACAGATGTTTTAACACCTTACTATGCAGTATATGACATGCAATTCATAGAATGATAGATTTAAAAAAAAAAGTGCTACCAAGTTCAAATTGAAAAAACCACGTATTTTTATCATTAAATTGAATACAACTACTGAATTAATAGAGATTTTTTTACCTAGTAGTTAGTAGAATATTTTGCCTTTGTGAAATAAAGAAATAGAACATTAACTTAAAATGATCTAATTGTACAAACACTTTTATCCATTTGTTAAACTAGAGCCCCAGAGCAGTAAATCAGTTCCTTAGTCTGGATTAAGCAATGGCCAATGATAAAGGATGTATTATGAAAATAAGGTTTAAAATGGTATCACTTTGACAAAAAATGACTTTTAAAATTTGAGTCTTCCATGCCCTTTACTGTTGAGATGATCACTTGAAAGGATCAGTTTTTTATTATTACTTGGTGGTCCACCAAGAAGTTTTATAAAACAGCTATGGCTAACAGTGGATGTTAGAAATTTCTGTAAACAAAAGAAAGGCAAAACACCACAGGAGTGGCTAAAACTCCCCATAAACAGCATCCTGACTATGAACGTAGGTAGGAATCTTTCTTTTCATTGGAGCTCTTTCTCAAGAAAACTTCCAAAATCTGTATCTCACTGCCCAGGGAGGCTCTCTGTTGACACTGGTCATTTATAAGGGTTATAGAATAGATAAAAGCCTTAGAGGCCAGATAATTCCTAACCTGCAAGTACTTTGATAGGGCTCTAGTTATTACCCAAAGAAATGCAAAGCAAATTCATTCCCCATGTTCATTCTTTATCCACTACAAATGATAACTTACAATAATGGTACAGACTTGTGCAATTCACATCGATACTGTCAAGGTGATAAATTAATTGAGATAATTTGAAATTATCATTGTGTATGTGGACATGAATTCAGTTCACTCAAATTTTGGCCTCTAGTTGTATGGTTCTGATGTCAACTTTTGAAAAATAGGATGAGACAAAAGTTAATAGAAAATCTGCATTTAGCAGTGACCCTTCTCTGCTTAATTTTAGCTTAAGAAATAAGAAATGTGGCTTTTTCTAGTAGAAATTTAACTTACAAAATTAAAAGGTCGCTGCCACGGAAAGGAAAACTAGTTAGAGGACCAGAAAGAAGGAGGAAGCCATGCAGGAATTTAGAGTAACTACTGGAAGTCTAGTGTGGTGCACACTGTGAAACACAGAGTCCATTAATCCTAAGGAGGTCCAAAGAGAGGTGAAATAGGCAGAGAAGGCTTTCTTCTACATGAACTGAGTCTGGCATATTAATATCAGGAGACACTGCTAGTACACAGCAGTGATTTGTTGTGATAGAGCATAAGCTTAAAAGAATCAAAAAGTATGAGAAAAGACAGATAAGATGGGCAGAATAAAAGAGAGATACATGGGCAAAAGAAAAGGAAACTGTGTCCAGAAATCACAAAATTTGAGGAAAATATTTTGGAACATTTCCTTTGGACTTTATTTGTTTCAAGACAAAAGTACATGTTACATCCATTCTCAAAAGTGAAACTACAAAGAACATGGAAAAAGCAATAAAAAATAAATACATGCAAAGATATAAAATTGGAGATGAGGAACTGAAGGAGTGAAGTCCAAGTGTAAACATTCCATATAACTGGATCAATCCAAACTAGTGCAATAAAAACCTGAAAACTGGCTTAAGTTGGATAAATTCTGAACAAATTTACTGACACTAGAAATGTGCCTGCTGCAGTGAAAGAAATTCTTGTTCATTTTATAGATTTTAATAGCAAATATATGCTTAGGAATGCTGTGCAATGAGAGCCAGAAACAAAAAAAGAAAAAAAAAAAAGAAAAAAAAAAGAAAAAGAGAGAATAAGTCACTTTCATGGGATTTTGAAGTATTACAAGAATTTCTGCAGCAGGTGTGACTCCTGCACTAAGTGAACTGTATAGTTTATAATCTGCTATGAACCATTCTCCAGCCGAAGAGAAGAGAAATGAATTGTGGCAAACAGGGGAAGAGATCACAAATAACTGTTAGAAGGCCAACTATGAGGCTAAATGCCTTTGTGAAGAGGTCAATGTTTGATATGTCTCTTGCTGCTGGACAAAGTACTGTACTCTGTAAAAATACTTTGATCTGGTGGAATTTAGCTTATTTGCTCTCATCCTTTAGCTCTCAACAAGCATTAAGGCATATAATTAAGAAAGAGCTTGCATGCTTCAATCCAGGATAAAGGAAGAAACTCTTTGAAAGCACAATCCAATTATGTTGGGAGGGACCTGAAGTTTGAGTTGCTGAATGCTGTCAAACATTCTTATTTCGAAGCAAGAATGTATTCAGGAGTTAATTCACTTCATAGAGATCAACACTTGCACTGAAAAGGCCCTGATAACACATCTTCATCGGCCTGCCTTTGCTTTCCCTTTTGGTCATCACATGGTTGTTGGGAAGATTCATGTTAAACTCATCAAATCTTTTCAAGTCTAGGTCTCATCTAAATCTTGTAGAAGTGTTCCAAATCATTCTTTTGTCTTAATTAAACTCAGGTTCAAGGGTTTTGGTCTAAATTTTAAAGTTTTCACCTTTAAGCTTTTTCTGAATAGGTGTTTTAGTACATTTGTGAAATAATGTGATGAGAAGGAAAGTTCCAGGCATTATGTATGCTTGTGTCCTGTAGGGGCTAGAGAAGAGCTGAATTCAAGAAGTGATTTAATGGTCTGAAGGGCTTGAAAGAGCTGCCCCACCATTATAAAAGACTAGGCTTTAAGTAGCATAGCTATACATGCATGTTTTTCAGGCTAGATCCTAAAAGGAACATGAAAGTCCCTTTCGAACTTGCCTTTAAGATGTTAATAAAATTCTGCAGAGATCTACTTTCTTTTTGTGGATATCTGAGACTCTGAAATTCTTAAGTCTCCACTGCCAGATTTTGCCATGTGTCTAAATACTTTTTAATGGGTGTATGCAAAATAGCCTCTGATGCTGCTGAGCAGGTGAGGTAGCTCTGTACAGCCTTGTCTCTTTGTAGCAGTTATACTGCAATAGCTATTACTCTTGGGACTGCAAGTCAATAAAATTGTTAAAATTACATGGAAGAGTCTTTTAATGCTACATTAAGATAATTGGGCGCAAGAAGCCAAACATGGGAGGGATGAATTCAGCAACCAGAAAGTGAAAGGAGATGCAGGCAGATTCTCTAACCATGAACTCTTATATTCATATCATCATTGCTATTTTATTTTCTAAGAGGTATTATAAAACTGTGTGGAAGGCAAAATCTCTTAATTTCTAACACATTGTAAAATCCATTAAATGAATTGCAGACTATAATGACTTTCTTGCCATTATTTTTATTTGGATTGTCTGCATTACCACAGTTGACTTCTAGATAGATATTAGCCTAAATTCAGCAGTGATTTCTAGTTCACACACATTTGCCAAATTTACAAGAACTTAATTAGATGTGACTCAGCAAAAATACCACTATGGGGAACAAAAATAGAATCTTCATTGCCATTTATTGAGGTCATTTAAAAAAAATAATGGGGATTAAAATGGAAAATAATAATTAGTTTCAAAAGGTGTCGTAATCAAAGTTACAGTAAAATTTGCACTTTTTAGTAAGTTCAAATAATAAAAATAATTATAAATATCATTTATTAAGGCCTCGGCTTAGTAAATTATTTTTCTCACATTAGTAGCATATTTGATTATGTCATGGCCACTATCTTTCAAACAGAAATATATAGACATATGTGTACAGTCCAGAAAATGAGGACTCTGTACACGTATTCAGAGCCTGGAAGACTCCAAACTTATGTCTAAGTCCTCTAATTTAATTATTTTTCAATTCAGCTGATGTTTCCAAAGACATGCCTCCAGATGAGTACTAAAACAAGTTCTGACAGGGAACATAGAATAATTAAATACTCATCCATTATTTTATTACATTCCATTCATATTACAAGATTGCCTTAAATGTACATGATTGAATGATAATTTTTGGTAAAGATCTGGGTATTAATCTCTTACTGTTTTCAACCGGTTCAGTATTTGCAGTAAACAACTTTGTTGAATTCCTTCTATTCAACATATGTTATTCTCATTTAGTTCTTTTCCTTCTATGCTGGTCTTGGGATTTCTACATTCAATGTTTAAGGCTTCCTTGCCTAAATATAAAGGCTTGAGGCTATTCTGTGTAGTTTCCCCTGCCAGTCCAGAATCTCCCTGCTCATCCAGTGCAGTATTAGTCAGCTGCTTTGTGGACTTCTCAGATGACCTCAGCCTCTCAAATTTGTTTTATTGCTACTTAGAGAACATAAGATTACTGAGTGATTTACCCACAGACATCAATTAAATTAAGGTGACTGTTGTATTTAACCCCAGTAGGTAGCTCAGCCAATTTTTTTTAAAATTTGATCTTTTTAGTGTAACAAATTGGTATAATAACTAATAATAAATTTAATTTTGATTCATTTTATATTGTGGTGAATTGCATAGTATTGCAATTAATTGGGATACTCATATTAGGATGAATATTTTTTTTCTTATGTCAAATAAAATGGTAATATTTATCAGATATTTTACAAATTGGAATTCATGTCTGCTTGCACTGAAGTGTCCTTGTATCTGTATGCAATATGAGAAAGGAAAAATCCAGTTTTCCTTTGGCTATCTACAGTATCTGAACCAACCGTGAAACTTTTTTATTCCCTACAGTGGTAGATTCTCTGATCTGGAATTTTTTTTTGAGCCAATAACTATAAAACACTGTAAGGATTTACATCATGACTAGAAATTATAAATACAGGATTGGACTACCAGTCCTCATTGCTTAATTAAGTTATGTCAGGGTCTTTTTAAACAGCAAAAAAATCTTAACTCATACTTCAAAAGGAATTGACTTTGGGAAAGAGGAATAACTATATAAGTGGTCTGGAAAAATACTCATCAATATTACTTACTTCTATATTTTTAAGGGAAAAAAAATTATTCTACTAAAGGCAATGCTTTTGCAATATTGACATCCATGAGAATAGGACTGGGCTCAGAAATTACTATTGGCAAACAATACTTTAGTTGTGTCACAAAGGTAACTTTACTGAGTTTGCATGACAAGGTTTGGTATTGGGGTGGGCTGCAGGGTTGGCTTGTGTGAGAAACTGCTAAAAGCTTCTCCTATGTTTGATAGGACCAATGCCATGCAGTTCCAAGATGGGCCTGCCACTGGGCAAGGCTGATCCCATCAGAGACCTCCATTGTGAAGCAGATATCCACCATGGAGAGTCTCACACTTGGGCAGGTGGATCCCCAAAGGAGGCTGCTGCCCTGTGGAGTGCCTGGGCTGGAGCAGGCTCCTGACAGGAGCTGTGGACCCATGGAGAACAGACCTCACACTAGAGTAGATTTTGTTGGCAGGACTTGTGACTCATTGCTGAGAGACTGCACCCTGTGGAAGGGACCCACACTGGAGCAGTTCATGAAGAAACTTCAGCCAGTGGGAAGGACGCATGCTGGAGAAAGTTCATGGAGAACTGTGTCACATGGGAGGGACCCTTGCAGGAATGTGAAGAGTCCTCTCCCTGAGGATGAAGTTGCAGGGGAGACAACACGCAATCAACTGTCCCCAGTCCCCATACCTTGTCTCCCTGTGCTGCTGGCAGGGATGATACAGAGAATTCAGGAAGAAAGTCTAGTCCAGGAAGAAGGGAGTGGTGAGGGGAAGGTGTTTTTAAGATTTGGATTTATATCTCATTTCTCTACTCTGATTTGATTGGCAATAAATTAAACTGATTTCTTCAAGTCGATTCTGTTTTGCCCAAGACAGTAATTGGTGAATGATTTCTCCCTGTCCTTATTTTGGTCTACAAGCCTTTTGTTATGTTTTCTCCCCCTTTTCCAGCCTGAGGAGGGGAGCAACAGGGAGGCTTTGGTGGGCACCTGGTGCTCAGCCAGGGCCAACCCACCACAGTAACTAAAGTGAGTTCTGTGTAAATCTGTGCCTTAATTTCAGTATCTCTATTTTAAAATTTAAAAAGTCCGAAGGGAATTTAACTTGGAAGAATATTAAAGAAGGGTGCACAATTCCTTCATCCAAGGTAACAGCAGGAGATGAATTTTTGACTCCAGTTGACAATGAAGTGCTAAAGATGGAAGCTACTGCTGCTTCTAAACAGATTAAATAAAATTAGGAGTCATGTAAATTTTATTCTTAATACATGTATTATTTTATTTTAAGACTTAACTGTTTTGTTTGCAAATAAAATCTTTTGTTTACATTTTATTTTTAATATCATAGTGCATGTTAAATTTTTGAAAGTTAGATATCATATGGAAACTGGTTTCTATATAGCTAAGCATCTAGCTTTAATTAAATGCATAGTTTCATAATTCTAAAGGTGAGTTCAATCCCATCCTGAAAGTATACACAGAACAGAAAACAGGAACATGATCCATAACACCACAACTACCATGCTCACACAGGGGCTACAGGTCTTAGTCTGTGTTCTCATAGTAAATCTTCTGATAATCTAAAGCTTAGTTTTCTAAAATCTCATTTTATGGCTGTGCATTCCTAATCAAACGGGGCTGTAACTGGCTTCTTCTCCATACGTAAATAAACAGCCAGAGAAGAGCTGAGTGGAACTGCAGAATCTGCACCAGGGCACAGGTTCTTTACAAGCTTTAGAAAGAAATACATCACTACTCTGGCAGGATGTTTCTGAAAACTGAAATGCAAAATTTTCTCCAGAGATACTGGGAATTGAAGATAGCTTGATGAAATGAACAAGTTTACCACCAACTTTGTTGGTTTTGATTTTTTCTTCTTTCAAACACTAGCGATTCATGGTCAATTAATGGTCAAATTATATCTCATGTTATATACAATTGTTGTGGAGTTCTTTATAGAGATTTATTAAATAAGTCTGTTGTCAGCTGGGGACTCTGGCCAAAATACATTAATAAAGGAAATGAGAAAGCTATACATAGATCAAAGAGTAATTAGAGATTTCAGTTACATGGAAAGATTTTATGGTGACAGTTCTCTCTTAAAGACATTTAAGCACCAGCAAACAAGGATTTTTTATGTCCTCAACATGAGAACAGCTGAAGCCTATAAATAGTTTTATAGGAGTTAGTTCAGGGTTTCATTCTAGTGCTGTAATTTGAAGTGATTACCTTTTTTTTTAACTCTCACTCTTCATTTAATACTGTTTGAGCCAGACTGTCATCTTTATTTGCAATGAACAGTATTTTAAACTGCAAATCATTTCAGTGATAACACTAACACAATTTATTACATATTCTGCAATAAAGCTTTGCTTGGATGGAACATGAAGCTTAGACAAAGGAGTCTTGATGTACTTAATATCTCCTTGATAATTTGATAAAGTTTATATATCTGTTACATATAGTATTTCTTTCTATGAAGCATATGAGAGGACCAGTTTTTGCATTTTTATCATTGTTAATGTAATTTAACTGGTACTGAAAGAGCAACAAAGTCCTGGAGCTCTCCACAACACTGCACACAGTGGACGTCTTCATAAGCTCTTTTTAGACAGTTGTCCTCATAATCTGAACAGTTTCTCTGCAGCACAGACTAAAGAGACTCTCTTTAGACTGCTGTTATATCACCTATTCAAAAGAAAAGTAACAATTTTTAAAGACATTTATGATTAAAAATATCAGATTACATGGAGGAGCATGATGCCATTAAAATTGCCAGTAGTAGTTAAAATATAATTTTTTATATTTTTTATATTTCATTTAATGTCTTTTTACTAATTTGATTTTTATAAGTGACTGAGTGGTAGTCATTCACTCATTGCAATCACTTAGGCACTGTCCATGGTTCTGTTGGCAAGGCTGGTCAGGCTTTCTTTTAATCATGCCATGGATGTGAAAAAGAAACCTTACTGAGTACCATGGAGCCAAACTGTGCTAGGGATTGATTTAAAAAATTACTCAGAAAATTAAAAATCCATATTATTGTTTTCTTAAACAATCTTTTGATGTCCAGTATTGTTGTTATTTTATTTAAACATACTATACAATACCAGGGAAATTTTGCAAGTTTTGACATGATTAGCACCAAAGTTGATTTTAGGAGAGAATAATCTAAAACTAAAGGTAAGAATCCTTTTTATAAGCCTGCTTCATTAAATATAGTTCCTTCATTAATAATATTTCTGCTTTTCCAGGTAACCCATGATAGATTTTCTGTTTTGTTTTTTTTTTTTTTTCTAGGATTCAAAAACTGGGTCACTATGACATCAGGAAAGTGTATCTTTTCTAGTGATCAAAACATTTGAACCTATTCCTACCGTAGGTTCAGAGATCCATGAAATTCACTTTATTTTCTTTCATTTGATGATGAATCTTTAAGCAGAAAAAAAAGGGCAGTGAGAGGAGAAGGGAGAGAGGTATTAAAAATATATTGATATAACCACATCTACAGTTCAAAGCATCTAGAAGACAGATGCAGTTCTTATAATTTTCCTCTCTATTAATAAGAGTACAAAATATCCAGTTAGCTATTTTAATTGGTTTTTCTGCATGGAGGGAACTGAGAGTTTGAATTTTTTATTCAATTCCTTATTAACTTAGAAGCAAATTTGGTCCATGGACAACTTGCAGAAAGAAAATTACACTTCTAGAGGCTCTGTAGTGAAGCTCTGTAGCAAAGATCTGAAGTGTATCATAAGTCAGCACTTGCTCATTCAAAATCAGAAACTCTGAGGCAGGTATACTCAAAAATACTATCCCTACAATCATTTGATTTACCTCCTGATTTATGAATTAAATATTTTCAGCCTTAAGGAATTTTTTTTGTATGTACACAATCTGTATGTATAGTGTATAAGACAAACAGTTAAGTACACTAGACCTATTCAACCAGTAAAAGAGAAGTGTAAGGGTTCTGATGGTTCTGGTCCTTAAAATCAAAATTGCATCAGAAAATGGAGGTAAGCAACAATCATTCATTGCCTGATTAGAGTGAATATATAGTATGAATGGAAGGGGAACAAAATGAAATAAAAAGTTGTCTGATTTAAAACAAATAGAAAAGAAGGAAAGCATCTCCACAAGACATGAATATTAGTAAGCTTACATGAGTAGAAAAATCTTAGACAAATGTATAGAACAGAAAAAGGCATTGTTATTTGTAAGAGACTGAGGACTTTACCTCTCAAATTCAGTGAGACTCTGCATGCAGAGGCCTAAACAATTCTCAAGATCAAGTATAGACTGTGATTTCAGTCTAAGCCTTACAATGAAACCAATTTAGATGAAAAAAAGATTTTTGAACTTTCATGAAAAGCACACAAAATGGTTTTATTCAGGTAAAAATTGTCACCTTAAAATATTACCAAACATTTGCCCTAAACACTTCATGACAGCAATTCATTATAGAGGTGGTAAATTAAAATTGTCTGAGGCAAATGTCACAAAATACTCTTTATTAATGTCATTGTTTTTTCTTACCCCAAAAACTCATAACCACATCCAACTATTGGAAATCATCTCTGAGACATACTAGTGCTTCATCTGTGCCCAGGAAATGGTAGTGTTAGTTGGTCAAGGCCAAAACTCTGCTGAGGATTGCTCTTTACTATTCAGAAATAGAGAGAATAGGATTGTTAAATATGTGTTCCAGGGGCTATGATTTTCTCTCTTTTTTACAAGAGATGCAGCCAGGGAACAAAGGCATGTGGAAATATTGAAAGCCAAGGAAATGTTGGATCTCTAGTGATCTTACACAAAAATTGTGGCCATAAAGAGTTCTTCTTTGAACATGGACTAACAAGCAGAATCTGCACCATGTGCTGCTGACTTTTGGAGATGACATTTGGAAGAATCAAAACATCTGAAGTTTTGTGTTTTACTAAACAGCTGCATTAAAGGAAAACACTATTAAGAGTATTACTATTAATATTTTTATTAGTTCTAGGTTTTTACGAGCATCAGTTTTAAAAAGAAAGGAAAAAGTAAGAATTTTTTCAAGTCCATAATATAGTTTAATGAGAAATTTAACTTAATTTTTTTAATTAAAAAAAAAAATCTACTTTTTAAACAATCAGTTCTTGAAATGGGAGTGCTGCTCTGATTTTCCAGTTCTGGTAAATTTCAGAAAAACCCAAATGTATAACCTTTTTCGAAGATGTGACCGTGGCTCAAACTGGGCATATATCTCAGTAGCAATTTTTCAGTATACTGAGGAGATATTTTGCTTAGTAGGATGGTTGCAGAGAAGAGATCTGAATTTTCCACTAAATAAACAGAGATGCTTTCATTTTCTTTCAGATGGTAAAATGTTAATTCACAGCATGACATCTGTGTTATAGATCTTGTCCAGGTCCTTCAGGAAGTATAACCTGATGGAATTTCATGGTTAATAAATTAGGTAGCAGTAGCTTGAAGCCAGGAAGGAAATATAGACTCCCATCAAATTTCTAGTAACAAGGAAAACATCCATTGAATTAATCTGGAGTTATTTACATACTCCCAAAGAAATTGGCAAGAAATATTAAGAAGCGAAATTACCTTTCCCACATGTTAATGAGTATAAAGAAAAATCATGACTTTTTCTTGTATTATGCCTCAAGGTGAGAAACATGAGTCCTTAAGTTGTCCCATCTTTAGTAGAAGGAACGTGTCCTATAAATATCATAGTTCCTATGTCACATGATTTAATTTCATATTTTGGGTAAGAAATTGTGATTTTGTTGCACTTTGAACTACTTTAGCTAAGAAGTGTATACCTGCTCCTAATTCAGTGAATATTGTTTAGTGTGGTGGGATGAAGAGTCTTCTTAATGATTACATTAGGAGTAAAAGATGTATTCAGTCCAGCAAACATAATAATAATTAGAAAATGAAGGCTGTCACTGAAATTCACTTTTCACTTTGACTCACTCAGGTGTGACAACATCACTAGTAAAAGAAGGGAAATTCCACTCCCACTAGTAGATTCTTTACTCCTTCATCTGCTATTAGTTCTCTTAGGGCTCTTTTGACAATTTCATTTTGATTTGGGGAACAGAAAACATATCCTCCAATGTTTCTCCAGCAGTTGCTGTTTATCTTTCCAACTGCAAGCTTTTAGACAACAGGTGAAAGAAAGAGTTTCTTTTTCATAAAAATTTCAAAGTATAAAATTGGAATGAAAAGTCGAAATAGCTTTTATTCATCCAATTAATCCAAAATAGAGAAAAATGCTCAGCTCAACTGAGTGAATACAATTCTATTTAATAGATTCAAAACCCTTCACAGGTATTTTGACTACTTTAAAGCATGCATACTGACTTAACATTCAAAATGAAAAATTATTTTGAAGACAAAAAGCACTTATATATATAAATATATAAATTATACATAAATATAAATATATTATATATAAATATATAAATTTATATATATATTGACATCAGACATATGCAAAAAATGCATAAAATAGTTTTTTTTAAAATAATTTATTTAATCAATGAAATCCTCAAAAATACCTCTTTTAGAAAACAAGTGTGAACGACACTTTTTAAAAAATCGTTTTTAATGTTTGAAGAAAGATTTGGAAATTTAGTTGTAATATTACCTTCAATTTTCTATTGAATTTTAATCATCATGAACTACACTCAGTATTCCTGTACTTCCTCATACTTTCTTCTCTCCCACTCTTTGAGTGTAGCTTCTGAAAGGCAGAAAATAAGGGGACTGAGAGTAATTACAGGAGAAACTGTGAAAGATGATCTTACAATAAAATGGAAGAGCATGGATGAAAACAAGAGATCTTTTTCTCTCTGTATGTCTTTCCCTACAGTCTCCATCAGTCATTAATACTTAAGAAGGAGTTTAATTAACTGTTCAGAGACCTTCAGTTAAAGAAGCAGAAAGAGAGGGCACTTCAAACTTTTATTACAAAAATTACTGCTAGTTAATCTCACCAATCTTCATTCTATCTGTATGTAAAACAGTTGTGTTTGATTAAAGAAAAATGGTAGAAGTGGAACAAAGGTGTAACTCTTGGAAGAAAGCAAAAGTGAATCTTTTTAAGGACTAGCTTAACTGGAGAATTAACTTTCGTTCAACAGAAGCATTCTAGAGGTATTAATAACTACAGCATTTCTATGACACCTTACTTTTTCTGTGATTTTCCATCTCAAATAGAAAAACTATATATTTAGTTCCAGCAATATGTCCAGTAGGGAGGTGGCCTAGCAATGTGGGATTTTAGACATTGCAAGGTAGGTGCATGAAAGAGTTAAGCACTAGAAACCTAGCTGAATAGTGCTGAGAAGCAATTTTGATAAATTCAGAGAGGTATGCCAAAACTAATAGATATTAATAACAGGTAGCTACAGAAGTGTAATGCATCTATGGACATGCATACACATTTCCTCATCAATCATCATTTTTGTGGAGGCAGCTATTAACGGCCCTAAAACTGAGTTGTACCTTCGACTATCTTGGACTAATAAAACATTACCTAGGCTTGACTTGAAGGTTGTGAAGTCAAATAATGGTTTATAACAGGCCTCTCTAAACAAGATGGTATCAGAAGCCTTGAAACTGCAAGCATGGGATGAAAACAGATGTTCCAGAGCTATAAACTCTGCTCAGAAATGGTCAATTATTATTTACTAAAGGAATACAGCCTTGGGAACAGAATAGAACTACCTTTTCCAAATAACAGGGAGAGCAATTAAAACTATCTAGCATGTGTAAAATGTAGATGTAACATAACATGCTGAGGAAAACATGAAAAAAAATCATGAGCAAATGAAGCCGGCTGTTTAAAATTGTACTGAATAATCTCAACAACACCTTATAACAAGGTGAAAAAACCCACACTAGAAAAATTAGTTTAAAAATAGGTTGGGATGCTTATGACTTTCCAAACAATCCACTGAAAATATGAAGCATAACCTCAGAAAAACTGTTAGATATTACAATGCTTGTGTGTGTCAGCTTTAACTATTACTTAATTTGGGATATTCTGTAACTGAAGATTTTGGACTGTAAGTGCTAGTATAATTCTAAACAGATTTATATTCACTCTTTGATTAGCTCACAAAGACTTAAGTTAGACTTTCATTAACTTCTTGTTTTCAAATATGAGGTGTGCTTCCCCAGCTC
Source organism: Sterrhoptilus dennistouni (assembly GCA_013397095.1). Lineage (NCBI taxonomy): Eukaryota > Metazoa > Chordata > Aves > Passeriformes > Zosteropidae > Sterrhoptilus > Sterrhoptilus dennistouni. The sequence continues at coordinate 1,455,540 of VWZU01018573.1, forward strand.
ACAAACATGCATCAGGTCTTTCATAATGTTCCTCACTGTTGCATATGATTAGAATTTGAATGTGAGAATAATCTAGGGGGATGAAAAAGTAATATCATATTGTTAAATATTTGATCTTATTTTTTTCTTTGCATGGTCTCAAAAACACTAAATACAAGTCTAGTTTTTATACTTCATGTCAAGAATCTGTTTCATGCTTTAGAAATTGGAATTTATTTAAGATATTACAGAGACAAATGTTTTCAGTAAGTAATGTTCAGGGTTTTTAACTGTACGTCTTTTCCTTTGGCTGCAGATTTTGGCTTACTCTTCTCATTCTTTACATGAATAGTTTGTCAGACCTTGTATTAAAACCCTGCAAAAAATAACCGAAAACAGGATACATGATGGAAAGTTGGATGAAATTTCACATGATCTTTTATAAAGACTGGCAGTACTGATAGCTGCCGTTGAGAAATTATTGTATTTAGACACCAAGTTAAGGTGTTAGGACTAGTCTGACTATCATTAAATAAATTCTTTTCAGTTGGTGAGTTGTTACAAATAAGTTAAGTTTAACAGAAGCTAAGCTTTTTTGAGTGGAAAAGTCCATTTGCTTTGTAAAACTAGATTATATTGCAACACAACTGTGTACTGAGCTGCCTATGATTTAAGCCTAAGTTTTTTATAATTATTCTCCAACGTAGAAAATGTTAGTTTAAAATTTTTGAGAAAATTAGGTTTGAGAATATTGTTAGCTAGAAAACAGGCCTTTTATTGCTTTTCTCAATTATTTGTAAAAATATTATGCAAAAAAATATAAAATAGAAAAGATATTTAAAAATGAAAGTGTAAGATCCAGATTTTAAAGCTAAACATGGATGAAAACAGCAGCAGTTCTTCAAAAAGAAATGTTCATTATCTTTTATCTTTAACTGGACATTATATAGAAGAAATGTGGCTTTTAAACAAAGAGATCTGAAGAGATTTCCCCCCCATACACACCTTTTTTTTGATACAATGCCTCCATCAGGATTTTTCATATAGTCCACCAAAAATTATTAAAAGCTCATTCATGAGTTAAAAAACTAAGCCTTACTTTTCCTTTCTGAATAATGAAATATACATTGAATGCAACTTCTTTCTAATACTTATTTTTCATTAAAAATCTTTTTAATGCACTAAACTTTGTTGGATAAAAGATAAATCAATGGAACTTACAAAATTCTATTTCAGTTATTAAACTTTATATCATGGGAATTAAACAAGGTTTGATACTTTCCTAAATAATAGTTTTTATTAGAACTGCCATCAGTTTTATCTGCCTTTGGAAGTTTTAACTACAGATCTTCATTGCAAGAGGCAATAATCAGAATATTCAAAGATTCATTCATAAGCTAATAAGATCATGCTACGTAACTTCCTCCCATTTTCATTCTGTTTTCTCAAAAAGTAAGGATCCAGATGCACAACTTAATTAAATGTCATAATACTGCATTTGATTGTAATGACATCTGGAAAAATCCTTGTATTTGAAAATAAATTTTGCCTGCATTGTGCAAACTTTCTGGGGAACCGGGACCTTAACTCAGATATGCACAGTGTGATGTTTGGGTAGCACATTAAAAACCACAGATGATGAAACTATAGCATTCTCTGACAGATAGATTTTCTGCCTCAGTCAACACTGAATATTTACAAATGATGGAAAATAAAACACACAAAGGAGAAGTTAAAATTAATCTCTAATATTTTACAACATTTCTCTCCAATATTTCATGTTGTTGAAGACACAATTACTATGAGCAGTAGGATAGGTCTCTACCATTGTTAGTTTTAATGCATAATAAATAAGCTTTCAATATATAATTAATGTAAACAATGAAACTGAAAACAAGGCACCTTCCCCCAGCCAGAAGGTTATTAAAAAATGCTATATTATATAACATCTCAAATTTTGTATCTGAAAATCATGTGACTTTTTAGTTTACTTTATTATAAACACAGCCTTTTCTCATAAATTTCCATCTACAACTCGGAACATCCTTGGTCTTATTTAGATCTTAACACAAATGTTGTTTATTTGGGGCTTGACTATCTGCCAGCAGAGCACTAAATTTAGATAGGTTTTTTTTTGTTTTGTTTATTAACTGATAAGCAAGATTGTTTACTATGTTAATCAGTGCATCCTTACTCCTGCCTTGAAGGCTATTTATACTGAGGCTGAATATTTCAGCTAATTGGAAGAAGAAGTCATGTTGGATCCATAAATCTTGCATATAAGGTTAATTTTACTGTTGTACTTACTCCGGCTATAACCATATATCAATGGTTTAACTATGCCTTCTGAATTTTAGTATTTGCAAAGATTCCTGAGAGCTACAGAGGCATTCTGCAATATATCTTATAAGACTCTACAAAATATAAGTAGCTGAATGAAAATTGTATGATGATGTCAATCATTTAATGTCCACTATCCTTCGCAGGAGGCAGCCATGGAGTGTAGTACCCAGGCAATGCTATTTTGAACACTTTGCAGCTAAAGAAAACACAGGGAACCTCAGAATACTGAATGTAGAAGAAAAATATTACTATTATTAAAACACTACTAAGTTTCCTTTAAAGAAAATAAAAAGGCTGGTAGTTTCAAGACACTTATTTAGTTTTTTCATGATCAAACAATTTTCTCTAAACAATAATACTGACAGATGCTGATTTTCTATCTCCATTTTTGTTGAGATAGACTAAGAAAATGAGACTTCCATAGCCAAGGAAAACAGTGAAAAAGCTTTCTGGAAACACTTTGAAAAAAGAACCCAAACAAACATTGGCAACTGCATGTTTAGAAATATGGCATTAATGATTCAGCATATGTAGTAAGAGATTAAAAATGAATATTGATTCTGCTAAGCACCTACCCACATGTGTAAGAATAGGCTGTCTCCCTTGGAATATTCTTTAATGGTATCTTACATCACATATTAGACTTAGCAAAACAAAAGGTAGTATGAATAAATCATGTTTTCAAAGGTTACAAGTACACAGAAATGTGGAAAAAGAACACATCATTGAGAAAACCACTTGCTATTTTATAGGGTCCTGTAGGTATTATGTAATAGCAAGAATCTAATAAGAGGTATAGATAAATATGTGCACAACCTGAAACAAAGCAAAATCTGTAACGCAAAAAGATTCAGCAACTTAGTTCTTACTGAACTGTGATGCCTGACCTCAGAAGAGCACGGAGAGCAGGCAACTAAGTAAAAAATTAAAAAATTTAATTTCTGTTAATATGACAGTTTTTGGAAATTATAACTTCAAGATACTTCAATATAACTTCAAGATTTGGTGTTGGAAATTTTTTTTAATACAAATTATCATGAACTGTCTTAAGAAAGGACCTAAACAAAGGACAAGGTTTTTAACTGGAAAGAAGCTTTTTTTTTAATTAAAAAAAATAGTTTAAAAGATTTAGTTAAACCAAAAGAACAAAATTATAATTCATAAATTTAAACCTACTTTTAAAAAGATCCATTATTGAGAAATACACTATGCAAACACACAAAAAATAATAAAATATATTAAGCCTACAAAATTATGTCAATTATTTGAACAGAAAAACAACTTTTATACAAGAAAATAGTATTAAAAATTAATTGTGAGGTTGAAGGCTTAAAAGTCAGCGAACACTTGCAACATTCGGGTAGGTCTAACAGTTATGAGTTACTCAATGATTTTTTTCTCCTTATGACTGGAGAAATCAGCTTGTAGGTAGTCAGCAGTAGAGCAATTCTCAGAGTATACTTTGAATTTTTGTCAATACTGTTTTTCTCCAGGTCTTTCTTTTAATTTCTTAGCAGTGTTTTGGCATGGTACTGAGTTGCAGAGTTTGCCTTCTGCTTTTCCTTTCCCTTCTCCAGTTTGTCCTTTGGCTCCCCTGTTGTTCTGTTGGCCATGATTTCAGTCCCCTGGTCTCTCTGATCCACTTTCTGAGCCTCTTCATATCTTTTCTTCATTGTTGGCTCTCTCTCTTTTTCTTTTCATACATTTTTTAATCTCTCCCATTTATAATGTTGCACAGTTCCCACATGGCTTTGATTAATGCACTCTTCCCCTGCTTTTACATAAGTAGGACTAAGCTAAAGAATTCAATGAACTGTTTATAGAAGCAGCTTAAAATGTTTTATCTTCTCCAGGACTCTCTCATTTTTGTTGGGTTTGGTTTAAATATGTTGGTTCAGATTCACAGTGAAAGTGGATGGAAAAGATGGAACAAACCCCACGAACCTGCTCACATGGAGCCTGTGTCCTATTTAAATCACCAGAGGGATTTACTACAAGAAAATAGAATATAGTGGTTTATTTCTCTCCTTCTATGCAATCTCGTTTGCTAATGCTGTGGATGGAATCTGCTTTAGTCTGTGGTCTGGCCACTAGCAGGCTTCTACCATCTGAAGACTATGGTATCCTGACATTAATAACTTCCCTGCCAAGGCAGGGGATGTGCTTTCCTTCTCACTGTGCTACTTAGCTTTTGGCTGTTAGAAACTTATATCATCTCAGCCAAGGAGGAGCATTTTTCTTTAACATGATTTTACAACTATTTCTGTCTCCAGGACCATTTTTGCTTTTATGACGCAATCTCCTAGTGCAGATTAGGTAAAATCAGCATTAACCTTCTAGGTAATTTTTTCTTTCCATGGAGGAAAGAGGCAAGAGAGCTATAAGGAAGTTGTCTGAGTGTGTGCTCTTCTTTCTGAAAGCAGCAATGTTATGTTACTTACCTGTAGTAAATTTATTTATTTTCCAGGATCATAGTCAGTTAGAAAAGTGGGATCAGACCATGACATCTGCTCAGGACTGAATTTTCAGGCCTTTGTGAGAAGGTGAGAAGAGTCATGGGGGGGAAGAGATCATAGACAATAACTCACAAATTCATCCTACCCAATTTGAGGCACCTAACTGAAATACTTGGGAGTGTAGTCAACCTTGTAAAGTCAAAAGAGAGAGCTACTTGAAGGAGCGACCTAGACACTCTCAGAGGAAAGTTCAGCCCTTAGACTGAAAAGCCTTCTGGAGGTCTGTATCTCTCCCTTTGATCAAGGAAAGTGGAAGTGCTACGAATCTACCCTAAGGGTCGTCATCATTTTAAAGTTAAGTGGAATGAATACAGTTCAAAAAGCATATTCTGAAATAATCTGGGGTATGTGAACTAGGGAATAGGTGCCTAATAGGAGGTTACAATGAACGAAGTGCTTAACTCCTAATATGAAATATTTCTGTCAGGGCCCTGGAGCCACCTGAAGCCTTGCCTGCCCCTGCCCACCCCTCTGGGCCTCCCTCTTTGTCCAAGAACTCATTTCACACTCCTTGGCCATCAGGCCCTGCCCCAGCAATATCATTTGACCCAGCTCTGCCTCCCAACATCCCTGCCTTGCCTGTCTGGGGGTCCATCCCCCAAATCTATGTCTTGGGCCAGCCTCATCTGTCCCAACCCCAGGAACATGTCTTGTACCTAGGGCTGGGGTTGCCCCAGTTCCCTCCAGATTTCTTGCTCCTGACTGGGGTGGTGGGATGTGCCTGCTTATCTGGACCTCACCCTGATGGACCTGCAGCAACCCTGCCACTCTCCCTGCAGGTTTACTGCTCCTGCTGAGTCCTGGTATTTTTTCTTTTCCACATGTTTTTTTTCCACTTCTCTTCACTCCATTTCCCCTTTAGGTGCATCTCTGCTTTCAGAGAATATTTTTGTCTTATATCTCTTAAAGCAGGATCTTTGGGAGCATTTAGGTGCCTAATGAAGCAGATTTGGACTAATGGTACTTTTCACACTGCGTAGGCACTTCAATTCTATTGAAAAATCAGCACAACATTCTTTCCTCTTCACTTTCATCTATGTTATCATTTGTATCCCTATTACTCTAATTCTGGGAAGAAGGGTGGATAGCAAATTTGAGGCAAGATTCCAGATATCAGTGGGAATCCAAGGAGATGGGAAACAGTCTAGAGCAACGTATAACCAAGTGGAAAGAGGATAACAGATCAAGTTAATATCTAATGATCTAATTAATTGCTTTACAGAGCTCCCATTACTCAGGAGAGCCAGGCAAGCAGGCACCATCACACCTGTGGTGGGTGTGCAGTTGACTGGCCCACACATAGTGGATTTCCTTCTTGCATGCTCATGAGCCATTCAGTCAGAAACTTGATAAATCCCCATTTAAATAAAAAAGAGCAACAATTCACCATTGAAAGCAGTATGCTTACTTCCAGAAACATTAAAAGAAGGAGTCTGGTTCAGTGTTTGGTGGAGAAGGAAAAGAGTGAATGCCTTACACATGAGAAAATGCTTGTACATATTGCACAATATGCAAGTGTGGGATGGGAATCTAGGGTTTTTAACTACAAGAAGAGAGCATTAGAAATCTTTCAAGGTTTGCCATTTGTTTCTAGTATTGAAAGATAATTCAAAATTCAAGCTATGTTGTGGACTAAATCTTCCCAAATAATTTTAAGGTGTATGGGACACAATTCAAAAATTTGTCCAAGGTCTTTTGAAATCTGGCTGCTGCCCAGACTTTTGAGGTGTTTTACAGACAGTGATGTATATTGTCAGGCTCTTTATATGGCTGTCTGGAGGTGATTGCTGTGCTGAGAATAGATAAGGTAATTGGCACCATGCAGAGGTAAGATTAGGAAAGGCAGACTTATAATTCCCTGGGTGATGTTCTGAGGGCAGTAATTCTGAAAGAATTTTAAAAAATTAAAATTCAATGTCAAATAAACACAAGCTCTTTATCATTTGGGGTTGGGAGCTGGGAGAAAAAGTCAAGTAAAAACCTCCAAGGGAGCAAACATGTCACAGAGATATTGCAAATGTAGTGACAGGTGCTCCACACAGCAGAAGTAAAAGGCATCATTTTCTAACCACCAAATGACTGCTTCTTCAGAGAAGACAGTAACACAGCTCCTTTATAAGCAAGATTTCCTCTGACAATAATTATTCCTCACAAGGCTTTCAGAGCCCTTTATAATTTCTTCATTTCAGTTTAAAAACAGTTCCAAATCAATTACCGAATAACCAGAATTAACCAGTATTTTAACCGAGATATGAATATGGACATTCTTTATAAAATGAAAAAGTTTGTGATTGGCTGTGAAGATCAGCCATTCTTATGGTGTCAGTTGTCCTACTCTTGACTGGGCTGAGCCCTGGAGTCTGTTTCCTGGAATGAGCTTCAATCTGCAGACTTAATGCATGCAGTCAGTTTCTGATTAAGAACAATAGGGGAGGACTGGAGCACTCCAGACCATGGGAAAACTTACATAATGCTGCTGCTTGTAAACTAGAGATAGCTCTTGAAAAACAGGTTGAGATGGCACTTATATTCATTAATAATGAATACCTTCCAGGAAAGCCATTATGTATGAAAGCGTGTCACTGGCTTAGGCCCAAAATTAGAGCGGCTGTGCGCATTTAGGTCTCTGCCTGTACTAAAAACCTGATAGTCATGAACTTGCTTTGGGAATCCTGTTTTGGTATCAAGGCATTGCTGACATAATTTTCATAGGATTTATAATAGATACAGCTTATCCATGCACAGCAGAACTCATTGTCTGAAGATGACAGGAAAATTGAGTTAAAAGGCAAACAGTTAGTTAAAGATGGAAAAGATGGAACTTAAATCTATTAAGTAGACAGGAATTATGGTCTTGCTATGGGATAAAATATATGTTGCAAATTCTACCAAATGATTTTATTTCATCTATAGATCTTAGTTGTCAGGGAGAGGACAAACTCTGTTTTTTTTTTTTTTTTCTTTCTGACATTTTAAGTAATGCATATACACTTGACTTTAACAGCAGAATTATACCTATGTGATTTTACAGTCTCCTCATACTCCTCATACCTCTGTAACCTTGCTACTCTATTGTAATGGTGAGTTATTCTTAACCTAGGAAGTTCTTTCTCAGTGACCCTACCAATCTGAGGAAACTGGGGATAAAAGATATAAAAGAAGGTATAGCTCATGAAGTACTTGTATGGAGACATTTGCCACCTTGAAACTCTTTTGTCATGTTGGAGTTTTTAAGCTGGTTTTGACAGTGATAAATTTGCAGATGAGAACATTGTCTTTATTTAAAAGCATTTTGGTTTAAGTAATGTGGTCATCTGTTAGTACCAATCAAAAAAATAATCCAGTTTATCCTCATGTTGAGTCTCCACTCCATCTGTGGAAAAAAGGCAATACGTAGAATCACAGAAGGTTTGGAAAGGTTGGGTGTTAAAGAAGGAAAGGAAAGGGTGTTAAAAATCACCTGGTTCCAATCCCCCGGTCAAGTACCTTCCAGTAAACCAGCTTTCTCAAAATCCCATCCAGCCCAGCCTTGAATGCTTCCAGCACTACATGCCCTTGAAGGTATCTATCCTTCTACAGCTTTCTTGTAGGTCCCCTTTAGACATTGGAAGGATGCTAGAATGTCTCCCTGGTGCCTTGTCTTCTCAGGCTGCACAACCACAACTCTCTCAGCCTGTTTACTCTCAAGAGTGCTCCAGCCCTCTGATCCACCCTCATAAGCCTCCTCTGGACTCATGCCAACAGCTCCATCTCATTATGCTGAGGATTCCAGAGCTGGATCCAATACTTTAGGTGGGGTCTCATGAAACAGAGTAGAGGGGGAGAGTCACCTCCCTCAACCTGCTGGTGACATCCTAAAGGTGATTTAGAAAGTTATAGATCATTACCAAAATTTGTTTGACAAGACATGGTGCACAGAGGGATGAGACAGGCCACATGTCTCTCTTAGAGCAAGACTCAGTCTATAAATCAGATATCTCATCTCTTGAGATCTGGACCTTGAATTTTTTTTAGTAGAATCACAAGAAATTCAGACTCATTCTTCTTAAACCACAGATACTTAATTATTCTTAAACTGAGATTATTTTTTCTGATGACCAAATAGGTTTATAAAAAATAATTTTTTTTAACTCAACACTGTATTTTGTGAGACTGTTCCGATAAATATAATAATTTACTAGGTCAAGACCTTTACCAGATTTAAAAAATAAAATGCCTTTCCTCTATTTGAGTTAAAAATTACCAAACATTTAAATTCTATCCAAAGAGAAGAATTTTATACTCAAATTGAGGAAGATTTCTGGAAAAAAAAAGATGAAGGCCCTTAAGAGATAAGTTGCATTAACTTTTAGAAATTATCTGAATAGGAATTTTAAGGATAACATATTTAGATCTGAACTCCTAAATTAAACTGAAATCTCACATTAGAAGGTCAAATACTTTTTGCTTCTCTTCCCTTCAATCCAATACTCAGTGATTAGCAATGAGAAAGCAAGTTCTTCTCTCTAAAAATACCATAAATATTAAAGCTTTAGTAATCATTGAAAAATAAACTTTTACGGGACAGGAAATAATGAACATATGCTAAACCTAGTAGCTAATAAATGTGTGTTTAAACAGGAATTTATTCTCTGTGATACAAACATGGCTATACAACACTTACCTTAACAGAAAGGGGTTTAATGTCTTTTTTCTTTTAATAACTGAGCTGTTAACATGGAGAGATTCCAGAAAATGCCTCTTTAATTAAAATAGAATGATGAAATTAGACTGCTGTTTAATTCCATTGTCTTACAAGTCAAAACACCGAAACCATCTCTAAAACTTGAATCAACTATACCTTTGACAACAGAGAAATGGAGAAGAAAGGGAAAGAGCTTCTGAACATGTTTTCTTCTGAAAGATAAGGATAGAATTATTTGATGTGGATAATTAAAACAAATGATGTTCACATCCCAATGTTTACTGTACTTGTGCTTGATATTACAAACCTCACAGGCAGCCTAAAGCAGTAACTTAAATTAATGAAGGAAAATGAGATGAAAGACTGCATGCAATGTTGAAGGTTGAAGAAATTATTAGAAATGTTATCGCTGTAGGAATTTTTTAGTTTAAAAAAATAACTACATCAGAGGAACTTAAAACCAATATGCTTCTGAAACAAAGAGAGTCCTTAAATTGTTTTCTATACATCGGCTGAGATTATGTAAGAAAAGAAAACATCAATAAGGAGCAAAAAACAATGAAAGGATCCAGTTGGGCCACAAAGCAACAAGTAAAGAAAACTGTGGATAGATCATGTTCATCTATCTGAAAGCCAAAATTTTTCAGTTTTCAAATCTATGTGTGGATTTTTGGTTTATAAGTTTATCTTTAAAACTGGGAATTTTCTCATAAAGGAAAACTCCTACCTTTTTAAACTCAGTAATAGTGGTAATATTTAATTGCAGAAAATATTATTTGTCAATTACTTGTATTGTTATATTCAATAATATAACTTCAAACTCCCTAGCTTGATAAAAGAATAAAAGAGGGGAAACAATTTCTTAGTTACATCAGCCTTTGAATTTGATAATACTAACCCAAATTATTTCAAATTTTATAATATTTTTAAAAATTATTTTCTGAAACATAGGAAATTGACACTTATAAAATGAGGAATAAACACTAATTTAAAAATGGAGAAACTAAACCATGTGACAGTGTTGCTTAAGACAATCAGGAAGTTTTTATTAGAGAAATGGATAAAGTTCATTTTCTTCATTCTATGATACTACTTTAAAAACTTTTAAGATTAAATGCTTTAGGTAAAAATTGCCAGCAACTACACACAAGAAGAATCTTTAACAAAAATTAATTTGTAGAAGGAAAATTAACCGAATTTAAACCCCACAAATAATAAAAAATGTTAATAAATTAATAACTGGATAGAAATGGTAATAAATAAACACTAGCTCTAAGGAAAGATTTTTAAAAATGTAGGGCATATATGCATCAGAGGATTTAAGAATTTAGTCCATATTTCAATAAATAAAGAGCTTGTCATTTCAAGGCTAGGTTTTCTGACTGATTTTGTTACAAATTCAATCCCCAGTGTTTTCAGTGAGCTGGCACCCAAAACACCTGGATGTATAAGTTCTTGTTAAAACCCATCTTCTAAGCATTAGCTGCAAACCAGAAGAAAAAGATAGAATAACGTGTTTTCATCCATACTCATCGAACTTGTCGTTATGTAGAACCCCTCAACAATAGCATAATGCTTACAGAATCACTGAAAGTTTGGGAGTGGGAAATTTGAATTTACATGAGTGTCTGACTCAAAGTCTTCTAACTGCTCTTTGACATTGTGAAAACTCTTTAATTATCAGTGGCAAAAAACTTGGATTAAATATTTGACTAAAGCTGCACCATCAATGTTATTTATATAGACACAGAGAGACTCATCCTTTTATAAATATAAAGCACAGTATTTTTGTGGAACAGGTTCAGATACACAATTCTGAATGTATCTTTAAACCCATGCCCGTAAGATAATGAATAATATAAGTAAAACTCCTAATGTCAAACCAGAAACAGGAATACTTGAATTTCTGCCTCTCAGATTTTATCTGGCTACATTTATTACTAAACTATTAAGTATTCGTTAAAAAAATAAGAAGATCTGGAATATTTACCTCCAACACTGTATTCATAACAGTGAGACTACAGCAGAAAGAACAGTTCTAGCCTCAAGGTGGATGCTTATTTCATTGAGAGTGGTAAGTAGTTTCATTTCCCATCTAAATTTTCTGTGGAGTAAAATTCTTCATACTCTTCAAGTTGTGCTTTGTAAATCTTTCTAAAGGATTATAATTTTTCCTCAATATTGTTCTGCTTGTGTCCATCAATTAGCAATGCAGATCTCACAGAGTAGCAGAGTACATAATAAAGGGATCTTGTCACTGAGTCTCAGACACCTTTGTGGTTTTAGTTCTTAAATCTTTAGAGTTGTTATATTATGGTTCAAGGAAATGTAGCAAGCATGGCTAGTGCCTAAGTGAACATAGTTGTAGGGTGTAGGTGCTGACTTTCTTCTTGAAGATGTAATGACTGCATTTAGAAAGATAAAGAAATAATTGATGGACATAAACCACTCACGGTAGTAGTATACAAAGACATTAAAAATGAAAAAACCCACAAACCTATAATTAGTAAGGTGACTATCCTAAATACAGTCCTTCCAGAGTCACTTTAAAAAAAAGCAGGTCAAAATATGGTTTTAAGTAACAAAAGGAATAATATGGAAAGAGCTAGAAATCAGTCTTGAGATAAAAAAAGAGGAAGAACTATGAACTAACTTTCAGAAAAGCATAAAATGCAATATTGCATAGATTAATGGGATCAAAATGACAAGATAAAACTTCATCTATATTTGCTTGAGGTAATTATAATGTATTCTCTAGAGTGATTCAGTTTTCTTCTCATCATTAAGCATTTTAATGTGTTTGTGTGTCATACTGGTATTTGAGCTTCACAGGTTGAAGCTTTCAGCCTTTTATTTCTACAGATAATAAAAAAAGAATATACCTTACTGAAACCTGACCTAGTAACTTTCCTAACAAAATAATACAGTGTATGTGTCTGGTCATATCAAAAAGGAATTGAACAGTATGTAAGAAAATTTTTTCAAAAGGTTTATGCTGGGGTTTTGCTTGTTTGGTGGTTTGGTTTTGGTTTGCATGATGGTTTTGGTTCTTTTTTAAAAAGAAATTATAAAGAAAAGGCAGACTTCTTGAATTCACTATCACCTTAAAAATCTAACCATGCCCCCATCTTCTAAGTATTAGTTGTGAACCAGAAGAAGCAGATAGAATAATAACATTAACTTAACTCTAATAAATAATCTCTGCAATTCAGGAAAATGAGCAAATTCTGATATGCATTCATCACTGACTACACTCTCTTTTGCTTTATGCCAATCAGGTTAATTTTTTCTCCCCTTGGGAAGATTATTTTGAATCAATTATTTTTATTGACCATTTCTGATGCTTAGAAAGCCATCTGCTCCTTTTGCTTCATATCTCTAGAGAATTGCTCTTCTTTATGGTATCCCTTGTCCTACAGTGAAATGGGGATATTAGCCTATAATTCTCAGGACTGAATCTTTGTTAAATTTATGGCAGTGGTTTTCTACTTGGAAATTGAAGACCGGATCTCTCTCCCATAATAAATGTCTATTTCTTAAAAGTCCAAAAGCACTAAAAAAGATGAAAACATAAGCATATCTTATATATTTTCAAAGATTTTCTGTATTTCCTAAGTAAAGAGAACAAAATTCCAGTGATGATAAATGATAAAGAAATCTTAATATTCCGTCATCAGTAATTCTCTCACTTGCATTCCAGGCATTTTTTACTTGTTTCTTACCTAGATGAAAGTCTATATGCACTGTCTTTGCCACTCTCACTGGCCTGCTGGCAATTCTCTTCCTAACACAGCCCAAGATGCTCTTTCATGCAAGGGCACACTGGGGAAGCATGTTCAATTTGTTCACCAGGACATCCAGGTCCTGCTCTGCAAAGCTGTTGTTCAGGCAGACAGCCTGTGCAGGACTTTGCTTTTCTTTTTGCTGAAATTTACAAGATTCCAGTTGTCTTATTTCTCCAGCCCATAGCGGTCCTTCTGAATGACAGCACAACCTGCTAATGTGTTGGCTCCTAACTTGGAATCATCTGAAACTTCCAAAGTGCACTCTGGGCACATAAAGTTGCATTCAACTTTTTAGTCCAATCTGTCACCTTCTTACTTGATTACTATTCATTATCTCCCTCTCTGGTTGTTCCTACTTTAAAGCTCTCTACAACCCATTGATCACCCTGTCGGCAAGTACTATTCCCTTTGATTTGGCCCCTAAGAAACAGCTATTGTCAGTGACTTATCTAAAACATTATCTAAAACTGTGTAGTATGTTAGATAGTACAGAGGCAACCTTTCTCTAGAGTTCCTTTTTTCTTAGTAGCCCCACACCTTTAGCTTCCCAGAGGTATCATAATCTTTAAAAATAACTTTCCACCTGATTAGGCTGTGGCTCACTTTCCCCTCTCCCATATCATACTTACACTATCCTACTTACTGCGGTAGTTCTTCAGCCTTAAATGAGTTCCTTCCTGACATTACCAAAAAAAATCTATTTCTCTTTTTTCACTGAACAGGGAAAAGTAATCAGTTGCAATTTTTGATTGCATGCATAGGTAGATTACATAGATAGATAGATAGATAGATAGATAGACTGCCAACTATTTTACTCTTGGAAAGCCAAATCAGTAAATTTTTTTAAATTAACTCTGAATGTTTTTGGATTCAGTAGTGATTATTCTTCAATAACTACTAATAACTGAGGATATACTTTTATTATTACTGAGTCTGAATCCTATAAATGAGAAAAGTTTTAATTCAATGTTGATGGGGTTTTTAAAGTTTATTTATTTGTCTTTACATAATTCAGCTTTCTGTTTTTTTCCTCAGATGGGAATTTCTCAAGTATCCAATGTCAATTCCATTGAAGGAATATTCTTTATATTCAGTGGTAAATTGGAATAGAGATAAAAACATGCAGGAGATTGTTCACAGCAATCTGTGCCTCTAAGTTTATCTGTTGGATCTTACACCAACAAGAGTTTTTCAGGCTGCCCTTTTATTTTCATCCTGGAGGTCATAAGACTGCAAGGCATTACATTGACATGCAAGATCTATCCTTCATAAAACTAAGTATCACTGCTACTCACAGAGTGAGTTAGATTTTTCCCACAGTGCAATTTGCCACTGGTAACACTGGAGCCAAGGCTAATAATCTACATTATAATCACTTGTTGAGAAGTTACTCATAAATGGGAATTATGAAAGAGATTTTTCAGAAACTTTCATATGTTTGCCAGCAAACCTATAGCCTTGTCTGTGTTTGACTTACTTCACATGAAAATATCAAAAGCTATAAATAGACTAGCTCTGCCTTATTCATTCTTTGCTAGAGAGACATAAAGACAGTCTGTTTGACATCAAAGTCAAGGTAGGGAATCTCAGCCTGCTCCAAGTTTAGAGTTGCACCAGCTGTGGTTTTTTTGTACATGCAAACTGTAACATAAACAAAGTGATTTTGCATCCCCATTTTAAATGTAACTTAGTTTCAGCATCATCAACATCCTGAATGCAATTTCTCCTGTCTCTTGTAAACAGGGATTTTTGCAAATGTTCTGTCACTGTTCAAGGCGAATTAGGGAATAGGTGTCTAATTCTGAAAAAACAGTTACTCTGTTTCCTCTATAAGAAACTGCTACATGTGGAAGTATGAAAGTACTGAGATGTCTCCATAAAAGCAACCACATGTGTGGCTTAACTTCCTGACTAAAAAGGAGACATAATTTGGAAATAGAGCATGATAGCCTTTAAAATATAAAAGAGTTAATTTATGACAATGTAAAAATCTGTTCACATCACTTGGAATGAGAAAATGTTTGAGAAGTTTGGGTTAAGGAATAATGATAAACTGAAAATTAAGATGCTAGTCAGTCAAGAGTTGGATAATATATGCATCTAAGAAAGGATTTCTTAGCAGAAACTTTTAAAATAAAAATAAAACCACAACCACAAATACAAATACAAATACAAATGCATAGTCATTTAAATATAATAGTTATACTGACATACATTTTAATTAGTCAGGTAATTTTTTTTTAAGGAACAGCTTATTAGATTACTAGTTGTAAAGGGGTTATCATACTTTGGTAGTGGATGTTTAAATATTGCTCAGAAAATAAAAAAGTGTGTGTTATTGACACTGTTTTAGTGATAAATCCAGAACATAGCAACATAACTGCAGAAGAGAGGGCCTGCAGCAGCCATTCTGGCCTTAAGAGAGCGTGGTGTAGAAGAGCAACTTGTTACACTTATCTTAACTTTGATAAACACTCTCTGTTATCCTGGGAAAGGTGCATACCAGAGGAATGACTACAGCCATAAACACCAGGTGTGGATGCCTCCTTTTTTGTCTCCCAGGATGATAGGGATGGCTTGTTTGAGAGGGCCCTGATAAGGGCAGAACCATTTGCTCTAAGGAGTGCTTGGAGGGGTGGGCTGTTTTGTCCTTCCTCCTGCTCCTTCCCAAGACTTTCTTTAAACTTACCCATAGTAAAATGTATATACACTGAAGTGTGTGTAATAAGGATGGATCCTGCTGGAAGAAGCAGTTTGCTTGTTTTTTTCCAAGCTGCTTGCAATAATATTAACTACAGTGGAGAAAATTAAATCTACCCCAGACAAAAAAAAAAGAAAAAAAAAAAAAAATAAAAAAAAA
>VWZU01018573.1:1471757-1506020 GCA_013397095.1 Sterrhoptilus dennistouni
TAGGGATGCTACACAGCTCTTTCTAGTTCAAATATATGTCTTTGTATGCAAATCTGACTGTAATATAGTCCATATCAAGCTTTAGGAAAGCAAAAATCTATTTTGAGTCAAAATTTATCTTAGAAATACTTGATTGCTCTGAGAGACAGGTTTTGTGAAGCCATCTCTAGCTTCTATATTTGACCAAACTTATTAATACACAATCATCATTTTGTCATATTAAAAGTGTGATAGCCATAATCTCTAATGTAGAGTTTATGCATATAAATAAAGTTCTTATATTTCTATTTTCTAATGCTAAAACCAATGGTAGTTGTAATCAAATGAATATTAATCATTTTTATTTGCACAATGCAAATATTAGGTTCTAACTAGACATTTAGCATACTGAATATTGTAACAATGATATTTTATTTTTCCTGTAGAAACAACAAATATACCGAATAAAAAGCAGGGAGCAGTATTGAATGGAAAACAATGAAGATAGCTTTACATTGACTGACTAAATTTATTTCTGTATTAAAGATAACATTTTGTGTTTGCTACTCTAAAAGTTGAGAGTTATAACTATAGTTTCCAAGCCTGGCATATGATTAATGAGTTCTATCCTCTGCTGTATTAAAGAATGGAATGAAAACTTAATGGCCAAAGAGTGCATATATATCTTC
Source organism: Sterrhoptilus dennistouni (assembly GCA_013397095.1). Lineage (NCBI taxonomy): Eukaryota > Metazoa > Chordata > Aves > Passeriformes > Zosteropidae > Sterrhoptilus > Sterrhoptilus dennistouni. Next base: position 1,472,426 of record VWZU01018573.1, read on the forward strand.
AAAAATAACAAACAAACAAAGTGATAAAAGATGTCTATGTTGTTCACAATTCCCTTGATGCTGATATTTTTAGAAACACAGGCACACATCCACAATCAATAGTACATCCTGTAAGCCATTCAACCAGTTCTCATTCCTAATGGCTCACGTACTTAAGTAAAATTTGGAATACACATAGTCCTTGTATCGCTAAGTTAAAATAATTTAGTAAACTAAGGAGAAATAATTTGAAACCCCAAAGAGGATGATGAAAATAAGAAGCTAAATGAGAAATTGCTCAGAATGGCTCTGCAGTGAAAAGAGCAATAGAAAAATCATATTGCTAACTTGAGATATTTATCTTAGAGGTAAGCTCTCCACAGTCCTTTGTTGTATCTAAACATTTATATATATGTCTATGTGCATGTCTGTGTGTATACCTATCTATATCTATAGATCTATAGATCTAGGTATCACATATACATAAGTATGTGAATTAGGCAATTGCAGATTGCTGTGATGAGAATGCATAGGAAACTTATGCAACCAGCAGGGTACTAACTTGGGGATAAAGATTTCATTAAATCTATTAACATCATGAATCATGGTAATGATAAACTCTTACTATTACAAAACTCCTAGTTTTATGTCTTAAGATGGTTGTGGGTATGCAATATTATGCAAAATTTTATATAGTTGATACAGATGAGAAGTGCCCTTGATAATCTTCAGTTGCTGAGGTTGAGGCTCTTCTGTCAAAACTGTAGTGGGCTGTCATCTTTTTTGTTTCATTTTTCTTGGTTATACACGTTGCTGTTATGATATTGCCTCCCTCCCAAAAGGGTAGGTCTCATTTGATCCTGATCTGTTTTTTGATTTTTTCTGTCTCCTGTGAATTTGGCAGAAGGTCCTGTCTGTTTGCACTATTTTACTCGTATCTTGTTCTTTGCCAGCTTGTGTGTCTCCTAGGTTGAGCTACATCTGTTCATCTTTACCCCTTTAGTGGTTGCATATCCCACATGTGTATGAAAAATACTTACAGCTTGTTTGGTTTGGCTGTTTCAGCCCAGATTTGAAAAAATGTTTAGCTACTGCTTTTACTTATATATTTTAATGTATAAGATATCACCTGAGCAAAATATTGTTGATAAAATTATCAATACAAAATGAAACTATTTATATAATGATTGATATACACAATTTCTTGATGTACAGACATCTGCTTTGGCTACATATTTTACAGAGTGTTAGTGCTGCCTCTGTACCAGATCAACACCTGTTAGAATGGGATAGGCCCATTGAGCTGCTTCCATTGAGCTGAGTCTGACTGACTCATGATTTCACAGCAAATTGAGATGATTAAAGTGATAGAAAAATAATGCAGTTAGAATAAATTTCATTAAAATGGCTTATTTTGTGACCCTGTGAAAGCTGGAGGCTTCATGCTAGAGGCATCATGCTGGGGAAAGGTGTCATTTAAATGGAATTGCGGCCAGAAGGGGAAGAATATAAGGAAACAGAAGAAGTGTAAGAAATCCACATCAAGGGAAGAACATATCAAAAGAGAATTTTCCTTCATTCTTCAAATGTGAATCATTCATCTTCCCCATAAATACTGAGTTTTCAGCCCACTCAGTGAGGCTTCTGTTCTGAAGCACCATCTTCTACTGCCTTCCTATGGTCCTTCCTCAGTTGCTGTCAATTATGACTATAAAGCACCTCATGTAGAATTCTAATTTAGAACTTATGAGTAAATAGTAACTAAAAAAAATCAAGCATACCAAGTAATACAGTAAAACCTACTGGAAAGTTGCTTTCTTTCTCTCTCTCTCTCTTTTTCTCTCCCCCCTCCTCCCCGTCTGTTGCAGTGTACATTTTGGGTTTTCAATAATTCTGTATGTATTTGTTATTGGTTTATAACGGTTTGTTCTGACACCCCCATCCCCAAACTCCCCAGTGGTCTTTCTCTGGTGATAGACCTTGTCAGTCACCTTGTAAAGATCTGGAAGATTCTAGTGAAAATGCCCTGTGATTTGGCAAGGTACTCAGGTACCACCTTTCTTCATTGTTCTGTTAAATTTCCCTGTTCTGGATCACAGCTCCCCTCTTCTTCGATTGGTTCTGGGTTCTCCCTACTCGGGGTATGCCAGAGGGCCAGAGCTCACTTTTTCTCCTGGGCAGCTCCCTGGATGGAATAAAGCCTAGTGAAACCCACGTGAAAGTCCACTCTTTTCATCCACGCCATTGATCTGCTCCAGCCTGAGGTTCAAACCCACCAAATCTTCCTTATATGCTGGTCAGAGAGCAAGCCAGCCAGTAAAACAGCTCAGGACACCAACATACCCATCCTTTGTTTCCCTTGGCCTAATCTTTGCGTCTTCATGTCTAGGCAGGACTCTAGCTTGATACAAGCCTAAAAAAAACCATGGATCAAACCTTTACAGATGCTGTATATTCAAAGGGAAAAACATATCTTTTCTTGCATGAATGACAGTCATTTATGATATTTATGGCCCATGACAAATAACAATATTCTTGAATGTTGAGTGAAATATGGTGTAGTGTTTGAAGTAAGCAAAAAGGAAGGAAAGGGGCCTAACACCAGCCAGAAAGAAGTAAAATTGTGAATGGAGTAGGAGACAACTCGTAGATAAGGAGATTCTTCACATTGGTATCCTGGGTTGGCTGGGATTTTTGTATATTTTTCCACTTTTGCTCTTTGTTCAAACCTTTGCTCAGTGACACAGACTGGTTGCCAAGGGTCATGATGTCAAGGATGGAAAAAGAGCCCAAGCATCCCCTAGTGCTCATGGTAATCTTCACAGTATTTCTGGAAAGCGTAAAGGTAGAACTCACAATCGTGTTTCATTTTCATCCACTTTCTCTGAAAATTTACAATAGAAATAATATTATGACTACATGAGAATTTAATGTTGTATGATTCCAATAATAAATAAAGTTTTGAGCTGATTTGTTATTATAAACCAAACCAAATTGTTTGTAAAGATCAGAAAAGATTATAAATAATTTTCAGAGGTATAAATCCAAGTTAAGTAGCTTAAAGTCACTTACAGAGCTGGAATTTGAAATAAGAACTCATTGGGACAGGTCAGTGAGCAACTGTGGTGGAACCAGCCTCTACTTTATTATGGTAATCAAGATGATATGATTCTCTTAAGAGTTCTATTTTAATTTGTCCTGCATGGATAAAAAGCAATTTAAATTGAGAAAGAACAAATGTCTTATTCTATATAAATAAAAATGAAATAGAAAAAAAGAAGGTCAGAGGAATTACTCAAGCAAAGAAATAAAATTTTCGCTAAAGCAGCACTGAGTTTTTAATCCAGAAAATGTTGCTATTCTCATATTGATTTAACATGAAAAAGCATGCATGAATGCTGAAAGGTAAAAGTCACCCCTTTAAGTTTACAAAGAAATTTTAAAAAGTCACTAATCCTTTGGTCTTAAAATAAACACACCATTTAATAACAGTTACCATGTCATTTAAATAGCAGTCTCCTGAGCATATCTGAGATAAAAAAATGCTCTCCTAAAATATGCCAAACACTAAATTTCATTTTATAAGTTCCAAAGAACAATTAGGTGGGCTAAAATTGTACTTATATCAAGTGTATATAGAGTTCCAATCTATTGCTTCGTGCCTAAAAAAAACCCACCACCATCATCTATAGGAGAAAACAAAATGTAAAAGACTGAACAAGAGGGAAGAAATACTCAGGCTTGAAAATGTTATCAGGATTAATGGAAAGGACAGACCACAGAGGGTAGGGAATGGGATAGTTAGGAAAAAAAAATAGAGAATATTGGGATGTGAAGGGGAGATTTGTAGGGTGTACTGGAATAAGTCTTTAATCTTTTACCAAAATTCACAAAAAGATACACTTCTAAAGGTATCACAGGTGTATAAAAAGCCTAAGGGTTCTCAGCAATAGGCACTTAGAAACTAAAATAAGTCAAAAGACATCATTATTTTATAATGTTTTTTCTCTGAAATAATCATTCAAATATAGTAGAAAAAATTAAAGTGTCTCAGAATGTACCTCAGATGTCATAAAGGTAAAAGAATTGCTGTTTTGATGGAAATTATAAAAAACCCCAATAAAACACACAGAGCAAATCAACACCAAAACAACACGTATCTTGTCATTTTGCTTCTGCTTTGTTATCACATTAGTACCAGATAATTTCATGAGAAAAATTAATGAGATTTACCATTCCCTAATAGCTACTCATCAGCCAGTGAATACTTGAGCTTGTTCTTTGTTATGATGATTCACTGGACAGAAAGTACAAATTGAATTATTCATACTGAATACAGAGATCAGAATGTCAAAATATAGAATGTGGTGTTTATTTTTGGTCACAAAAACTAAGTATTTGTTCCAGGTTGTATAATTCAAGAAATATTTCTTTAGAAGTTAATCATAAATCAAGCAAGAAAGTTAGAAAGTGAGCAAGCAAAACAGCAATCTGTTTATTGGGGTCTCTTTTGTTCTCGATAAACACATATTAAGACTGAATTTCAAGATTAATTTTGCTTACAAGCAGGAATAAAAAAAAAATCCAGAGCTAAAGTTACTTAAATACTGTAAAGTCAGTATTTAACATGGCTTATTATATAATATAGAAGATCTCACTCAGTCTTTAAGATAATCTGGTACTATCCTTTTTGCCTGTGAGTATCAGGCTACTTCAAGTATTCCAGGGATTTTAGTGCACTTCGTATTTCACAGAATCAGGAAGAGAGAACATCAGGACATGAGGGAACAGGAAAGAAATGTTTTTTTTATGACAGACTCTTACACCAGGTTCTGCAAATTTGACTTCTTTTGGATTACCATATTTAACTTTCTTATGGGGGAGAAATTCTTTCCCTTTTAAGTTAACACTTATCATAAGCTCTAGCACTAATGTATTTGTTGTAGTAGCAGCATATTAAGGTGGCTTACGCTGTGTTTATTTTACAGCATTAAGTTGACATCTATATTTGTTTAACTGGAAAATTAAATGTACTGATATCCTGAAGGAAGAGATAAGGTGTCATTTTTTATCCTGTTATGTGTAGTGGGGGTATAAAATAGTTTGTGTGAGGCTCTTCTCTGCCTTGATCTCTGCTGGAATGGAACATGTTTGAAACCTTCGTATGACCTCCCATCTTTCAGGGATATAAATCAGTTTCTCCATATTTCTGAGCTAGTCCAAGATAACCTTTGGATTTACCTCTTTGCAGAGCCAAAGGGCTCACAGAAAAAAATAGCTAATGCCTTTCTTGGCAGTTTTGTCACACATAGCCATATCAATCCAGCAGTGGATGACATGTGGCAAGAAAAGTCAATGAAAATTTTATAACAATGAAGTCGAAAGAAAAAAACCTTGTATGGTTAATTGTCTTCATGCTTTTTAGTATCATTTAAATGATTCAGTTTTTTAAAAATTTCCCTCTAGCAGACAAAATCATTGAGATAAATGCTCATTGAGTCATCCAAGCCACTTAGAAAGATAGCATCATAGATCCTATTTTTTTTTCCAGTTTCATGTTTTATACTATGACAATCTATAGAAGCTATGAAGCTCACCAGAAGCAAAAACAATCCAATGTAAGATGTAAAATATTAAATAAAAAGCACTTCATTTAACTAATGTTCAGTGTAACAGGAGTCACATACACAGCCAAGTAATAAAAGTAATACTGTTATTGAAATGGATTCTACTGCAAGAGCTATAAAGTGAGGGATAGTATGAAAATCTTACGGAGGACTTATTTAGATGGATAATGGCCACGATGCTTCACTTGCACTTAAGCAAATGAAGAGCAATCTAACCAATAAATACACCCTCATAATCATGGCCAGTAATATTTTCGGAAATGATTGATTTGGGATATGGTATATTGGAATTTTTCCACTTTGTCTCTTGCTTTGTCATCACATTTCCTTTCCACATGTACACTTACAGCCTTCTGTGTTTGCTATCTTTTCGCTAAATATTAATTGATTATAAAAACAGCTAAATTGTAGGATAACTACCACTGTCCTACACATATATATGTCCAACATCATGGCCCACTTCAATCTGCTCTTCATCTCACATATACATTGAAATGAAAGCAAGAACCTTCCTTTGAACTGCTTCACAAGGCAAACTTTAATCTTCTAAATGGCCTGAGGAAACTGAAAAGGTAAGTATATTTAGTGAAATGTAGCCCTTCAAATTAGAAACCAGTGGTCTTCGCCCAGCTAAACAACTCTTGAAGACAAGAAAAGTGGAGCGAAAAAAGGATAGATGAAATCACTACTGTACATTCTTGTACTGCCAGGTCTCCCTTTCTGTCAGTGCTGATGCGTCTTTTTCCATTTTCTCAGTATTAATTCATGTTAATGTTTGATGGCAAGATATTATTCTAGAGTCTTAAAAAACCCTTGAAGCATACTGAATTCTGCTAACTTTTCAAGACTGAAATTCAGGAATGTAAGTATATGTCTGTCTCTGTTTTTATACGTAGCACATGTATGTAGAACCCAGTAAATCAGTATGTTATTGGTAGATAAACATGGATCTGAGTTCCACAGCTGGGTCCTTCTGCCTAATGAAGTTAGGAACATGCAAAGGAGACAAGGCATTACAACTGCATATCATCTTCCCAGCTGGGAAGAAAGAAGACTGAGCACAATAGCAAAATAATTCTTCAACTACTTCTTTGATATTCTTTGTTTTGTAAGTCATCCCCATGTCACTGTGAGTCTCTTTTATGTTTCTAAAATATTCATACAGACTAAACATTACATGGCAACATATTGTGCTAAATTAAATTAGTATCAAACTCTGTACTTGTGTGAGGAAATGAATCATAAAAAAAGGTGAAAAATGCACAACTTCAAAGAAGTCTGAGGTTCCTGCTTTTCAAATAATGAGGGCAGGCTGCATGAACAATGTTATCATGTACCAAACAATGCACAACAGAAAATTCAGCAGCTATGATTTATCACCAAAAACCATGAGGAGAAAAGGGAATATGTCATTAAAATTTAGTCACCAAGTCATCTGCAACAGAATCCAAATAGAGAACTATCTCTTTCTACTATAGAATAATGCAGAAACTTGGGGATGTCCTTGAAGCTGAGAGAGGTGAATTTAACTGGGCTCTATGAAATGTTTTTCACCTGTTTTGCAATACAGACTGTGATATGTCCTGTAGTCAAGGATAAAAACATTACTGAAAATGTTCCAATATGTATCCCAATTGTATTTTAAAATGTAACCTTCAAAGAACAAACATTTTATAGCACACTGAATTGTTTCTGAATATTCTATTTCTAAATTATTGCTCTGCAGTGTATTCAATCTAGTATATTCTATATATTTTTAATATAACATGTTAACATTAGGCATATAAAATTAAAGATAAAATATAGATACATTTTCAAATTTGCACCAGTGTGTTCCTTAGATGAAAGTTCTTACTTCCTTTTTGGAACCAGGTCAGTATCCAAATCTTAGGACAAAATCTGATATCACTCAGTCTTTATTACGTGGGTTTTTTGTTATGTTTTCAGTGGAACAGACAGAGAAAATCTGTGGCATATGGGCACCCCAGGGTCCATGTTTTTCTGTTACAAAGAACTCAGACAAGGCTGCACTCCCCCTACTTTCCCACCCCAAAATGCATCCATTATATGACAGATGACATTAGAGAAGCATCCTGGAGATGGAGACAAGAACACACCCAGCTGGCTTCATATCCCTTCAAATCATGATCTAGACAGCTCTGCACTAAAACTGACTGTAATGGCCTAGTTTGAAATCCTTCAGATAATGAATGAATTCACAAGGAGACAACACTTAACAAGATTCTATGCAAGTAAATTTCCACTTTTTGTCTTCAGAATATTTCAAAATATGTATGTGTATGTTTTAGCTGGAGGAAGGCACTGGTACCTATCTGTAAAAAAACTGATGCAGTGACATAAACTTGGTAGTAGAATTGTGCAGTTGACAACGTCTATAAAAAAGCTACATGACTGAAAGGAATGTATTTATCCTGACCATTTCTGAAAGTTTGATAGTAATTTTAAGCATTTGCATTAAATTCTAAGTGTTCTTTCACCAAATGTTTATGTAGGATTTTACTCAGTGCAGGAGGAGAAGGACACAGGGAACCCCTCCTGGGGCAGAAGGTAGAGATTGAAACAGTCAGTACAAATTCAACTAAATTTACTCACTATTACTCAAAATAAGCTTTTTCCATTACTTTCTAGCTATTTTCTAAAAACTTGGGTGTATAAAGAAACCATATAACTCTATTAGCTATAGGATACTAAATTTATTTCACTAGGAATCTTCAAAAGGAAAAAAAATTGAAATAAAATTTCAGATTAAACTTAGTTCAGATGAATGTGAATTGATTAATGTACCTTTATATCTATGCACACAGAAACACGGCACACAACTAGGTAGAAGAGAAATCAAAATTTGGAAAAAATTGCCTCTGCATTGAACTACTCTTTATCAGAAACAGGATCTTGGTCTCAGAATATTTTCTGTAAAGCTCAAAGTCTGGCATCATGCAGAGAAGTTAACCAGATGTGGTTACAGGCAAAAATCACTTTTTCTCTCAATAAATATATGATTCAGCCACATGTTAAGTAATGTCTTTAGTTTTAGGTCTGTCCTCTCAAAAATATTGCACAGCATTAAAAAAAATTGGTAACAAAGAAGTTTGAGCGTATGGAGTCACACCCACATATCCACATGAAGAATACAAATAGCCCAAAACTCTTGAATGTGGAATGTGGCAACTGAAGAAAGATATAATTGAGCCCTACAAATTTATGAAAGGTGTCAGGATTGTGCACACAGCTATTAACTGCATCTTATGGCACAGGTAGTAGAAAGCTCAGAATGCCAAGAATACCAAGTCAGTCAGATCCCAACTGAAAACGAGAAGAAGAAGAAGGCAGGTATTCAGAAGCTGGAGCAGACAAGTGCAATTCTGTTACATGAATGGGGACGTTTTCACAGACTCAGGAGTAGAAAAGAAGAGGAAGATGAGTTCATGTATTTTAAATACAGAATCAGGTGTTTCCTTTTAAAAAACATTTGGGGATTGAGAGAGAATTAGGTAGAACATAACTTCCCAAGCATTATTCTTATGTAGGAAAAAAATCAACTGCTGATGCTGACAAAATACTGGGTCAGATGATCCATCAATCTGGGGCTGTATGTTCTAACTTTTCCCTGAAAAAGGACAGTTAAGGTGGAGACAAAAATAAAAAAGGATATTTTTCCTTTTTCGTGTTTTTTTTTTTTATTTGTGGCATAAATAACTGTATTTTTTATTGGCAATCATCAAGAGCAATGTCCTTATAGAGCTTGAGTAATGAAAGAGAAAAAAAATGGGGAAAAAAAAAAGGAAATGCATGAAAATATTCAGAAAAGAATATATCAGAGGTTATGAATCTTCAAAGCAGCTTCAAGTGAAGAACTGGAGACTATCAGGAAGTTTGGTGCTATGTTGGCTCAACAAATACCAAATTAATACTTGACTGATGTGTCAGACCAGTAAAGGTGTCATTTTAAACCATGGAATGAAATACTTGAGAGACTGGAATGGCACTGTGCCTGACTTGAGTGACCAGGAGTAGAAGGAACCAACTTATAAAGATTAAAGAATTTCCATCTACATGCCTATCTTGGCTGTAACAAATTTGTGCTCTTATATTGTGCTTCCTTCAACATTGTGCTAAACTGATTAGCAAACTACACTGATGTAGAAAGATAAAGATGTATAGCAGTGTATGAGCTTTAATATGTTGAAGATTTGAAACTAACAGAATCAGTTATGTTTCCTTGAAAAATGTTCATACCTATCACATCATTTTATATGCAAAATACACTACTTAGTTAATTAAAGTTTGTGGAATCTTTCTCTTTTTCACATCAAACTTTTAGAGCTTCAGATGAATCTTTTCAATAGGGTTCTAATTTTCAATTTAATCTCAATATTGATTACTTCAGTTATTTATGCCTGAGTGAAATGAAAGAATCATTAACTACTTCTATTAATGAACTGAAAAAGAAAAGCAAACAATGCATTAATTACATTTTCCATTTATGCTACATAAAGAGCTGATGGAAAAAATGAGAAATACAAAAACATCTAAAAAACTAAGAACTTAATTGTAGACTGGAAATAATTAAAAGATGTTCAGCCTACAAACGTGCATAGAGGCACCTGGGGGGGTTAATAAACCAAACCACAGATATTCACAAAAATAAAGTACTTGGAACACAATATAACACTGAGTGGGACTTTCTGTCCTAAATGGACGGTATTAGAAACAAAGAAGCTTTTAGCTGCTTATATTATGGAAGAAAAGATTAAAACACAGACAGTTTTCTCTTCTATAGTATGTAAACCAATCAAATCAGAAACAAAAGGAATGAAAACCTCTTTCCACATAGCTATATGTGACCATTTGTGCAGAATATTCATCCAGTTGCGGGCACTTCTTTGTTCCAGATGACATCAAGAGCTCAGGAATTCAAAGAAGGACACTTTGATTTGACATATCAACAGAGAAATTTATGGAGAAAAATTAAAACTTATAATAGGCATTCACTAGCTAAATAGGAACTAAAATATTAGGTATGAAATTCATGTGGCCAATACAGACATTAAAGATTTTGTGAATTATATGTTGCTTAAATTCTGTTTATTCAATTTTCACATTGCATTTCCTTTTTGTTCTTTTGTAGACACCAAGGCAGGAGACTCTCTTCTCAAGAATTTGCAAAGAAGCAAAACTTGAAAATATTTGAAAGAAAATAAAGTGAGAATTTCTGCATTATAAATGAACATGTAATTGCTTGGAAGACAGTTTTAAAACATCTCAAAACAATTCCTTGTAAAATACAAATGCTTGGGTTTATTGGTGAAGAGGAAAAAATTTTATATTTCTAACTTCATGGAGACTAAAGAAACAAAGAAAAGATAGCGTATATAACAACCAATTAATTGCATTGTGGTAGTGGCAAGAAATAAGAAAGTGAAAGGTAGTGTACTAAAGTGACCATTAAAACAAAAAGTATTCAAAATATCTATCAAAATATTATCAATATCAATAAAGTCTCATTGAATTACAAACCTGTGATCCAATCCTGTAGAAGCTGTGAGAACATATTCACTCACTGCATTCAAAAGGGTCACATCAAACAATCACTAAACTTGTGGACAGAACTTGTGGCGTTCACACAGGTGTGTTTGTATTCTTCTGGAGACTTCTAATGGTTATGTTTTCCTAGTCAATGTATATTTCAGCACTTGTTTGAACATCTAAAATTTAGACTGCAATTAGTTCTTTGTGTTAAACTGACTAGAGGTCTTTGGCTCCTATGTTTTTTGCATCAAGTTTATTTCTAATTCTTTGGCCACATGCATCTTTGTAAGTGTTCATTTTTCTGCTCATATCTGTATGCTGGCTTTTGTTTTTACTTGATATGACAACTAAGAAGGTTTAATTTTTACAATTCCTTTTTATTTTATCTAATTTTGTACACTGACATGAGAATCAAACTATCCTTACTTAAAATTTTCCAGACTCTATTCTATATATGCTTGGGAAAAATGGACAAATGTGTTCATTCAGATTCATGTTTCCTGAGTGTTCAAGATATTTTGTTTAAAGAGAGGTTTCATTCTCCTTCTCAGTATCATGAGGACGTTGTATATTTGTTATTTATTTCCACATCATATTAGTAAAATATATTGGCATAATGTCTGCTTCAAACATATAGAGACACACACACACACATTGGAAGAGTAACAGGTTTTCAGCAAGATCAAGAAGATAGAGAATCATGATATGAGAGAATAATGATAATGGTAAGGTCTTACTCAAATCCTAGTATCTGGAACAATATAAAAAAGATTACTGAAAAAGACAGGCCAATACAAGGAGGGGTTTAACTATTTTGAATTTCCCTTTGCTTACAATTGCCTTTTTTAGATATAAATTTAAGACCTATTGGGTTTCAGTGGAGTATTTATCATCTATGGAAATGTACAGAGATGATAGAAGTTGCGTGCATGTTGAATTTGTTCCCTTGGATTTTATCTGATTTTATCTGAACAGTAAATCTGTAAAATGGATTAGCCTTCAATTTTAAGGTAATATTGTAAAGTAAGATAAGATAGCTTGCCATGATAAGGTACTATAAAGGCTTAAGTAGCCGTTTTCAGGATAACTCTGTGGTAAGTGACCAACAGCTACATGTCAGTACCTAATTTGTTACACAGTTTTTCTTCTAACAAGTGGTTTATGGCTTCAGCAAGTATAAACAGTGGTGAATAGAATGGGAGAAGCTTTATACTTTTCAGATGTTTTAGATATCTACGGTGTTCATATCTACTTTCATCACAGATAACTGTGAATGTTCACTTTTTCCATTAGGAATTAATTTACTTAAGCTGAAATAAAGCAGAGAACTTTCCTGTACTGAAATACCAAGACATGATAAAGCCCCTGAAACATCACCAACTCCTCCGATATTATTAGACATACCAGCAAACTAAGAGGAATTTGGATACTTTGAAAATGTCACCTCATTTCATTTCACTTTTATATTCCAAGTTATTTTTGAACTATCAGAATACTAAAAGCCAAAGACTTATTTAACTCATACAAAGCTTATCTTACTTTTTTTGGCGTACTTAAATAAGTATGTACAATATGGTTTTAGTTTTTTATAAAATGCCTCCTATACTTCTAGCAGCAGAAACTACACATATATTTTATGGTTTATACTTAAAGTGTGTTTTCTTCTATTAAGAATTTTCAAAATCAATGTTCATTTACTAATAATATTTTGCGTCACCTTCTAGTCATGAGCCTCTGTATTAACTGTACGTCTTAATGTTCCTAATTTTTAATGTGCGCATGCAGTAAACATCATCTTGTTCTACAAAACAAATTATTTCTTTATATACATGTTTTATTAATCATTATATAAGCAAAAAATCTGTTAATAAAATTACTTCTTATGGTGCTGAACTTAATTTTCATCATCAATAGTTTCTTACAACCTTATGGTTTCTGTACAGTCCCATGAGAATGGTGTTATAGTTTTAATATTATCCAAGAGCCAAAGAAGTTGTTCCTATAAAGGACTTGGATTGTTGAAACGAGTTTAGCAAGAAGTTTGGGTTCCCTGAATGTCATCTCTACATAACCTTGAACATGACAAATGAGGATTTGAAGAGCATTAATAATGTATGGGAAATGCAATCTATTTTCCGGCTCCACAGTCATAATTAGGTTCTGATGGAGCCGTCTGTACCAATTTACTGAGAACCTTTTATTTCAAAAAAACCTCCACTTTTCAGAATGTTTATCAGTGATAGTGAGAAGGCATCAAGGCCAAGTTTAGAAGTAAAAAGATTAAGAATTTTGTGTAAGTTACTTGCCCTTATAGCAGTCATTGTCACCAGTAGACAGGTGAGCCTAGTCTGCTGCCGACTAAAGCAAGTTACCCTGCAATTTATGCAGAAAGGAACAGGTTCTACAACACATATGAGGCCCCCATGAAAATATATATGTTTTGGTCTACATGACCCAAATAATTAGAAACAGCAAACAGATAGAAATAGGTTCTGTGTTAATATTTTGCATTTAGTTAGTAGGCCAAAATCCCCTAGTTACGAAGATGTTTTATTATGATGACTGTGCTATTCTCTAGAATTGTGCCCTTTAATTTTATATTAAAATTACTTAAGTCAATTTTATGCACTTATGAAAATATTTTCTGGAAAGAATAACTGCATATTGATTTTTTCCCTCCCTATATTCCTTATGTAATTTTTCGTGGTTAAGAGAAGTATCTTATAACAGTACTGAATCCTGAGAGGGATGGAATCTGCAAAAGTGACAGGACAAAACTTGGAAGTTTGAATGCAACATCTGCAGTTGCGATTATGTATTATAATCTCTCATAAGAACTCTTTAATGTTTTCTTTAAAAAAATTATTCCTATAAATCATTCCATACACACATACCATAATTTTAGGTGGAACACAAAAGCATCTAATAATAAATTTTTTCCTCATTTGCAGATAACAATATTTTACATATGATAAAACAAGCACTAAAAAATGTAGCGCATTGAGCTGCACTCCTGGCTTGTCTAGGAGAAGCTGTGACCCACTGGAATCCTTGCACTGAATAATTCTGTTTTATCTGAGCAGGAATTGGCACCAATCATAATTTTCAACAGAAATATTCCACTACAACAATAAAATATTATTTCAGTACCCCATTATGTTGGGGTCAGTGCTAACACATGATAGGATGGGAACAAAACAGGGCAATCTCTTTAAATGAGATTTAAAAAATATTGTTTTAAATTTCTGTTGTCACAAAAAATTATCAATTATTAAAAGACATCTTGGTTATTTTAGTATGGGCAGGTAAATATTGGAGCAGGTTCTTAGTATCTGACAAAAGTTACAATTATCAAATGTCAAGAATTTAAAAATGCAGACTTTAGAGACCATGGTAGAAGGAATGTCTGTTAGCAATATATTATTTATAGGAGATATCTAAGTAGGTAAAATTTCTTAAAAATTCTGCATTGATTGCAGCTGGTGAGGTGGTGTCAGTGGGAGACTGAAGGGGAAGATGTTATGTGAGGGCAAATTCTCTTCAAAGGCAGAGCAAAAGGAAGCAAAAGGTGTAAGAAAGGGTAGAGGGAATAGCAAGGCCAAGGCCAGAAGAGAAGCAGCAGGTGCTCTGTGGAGGAGAAGGTAATTCCTGGCAGCCCTTGCAAGGACCCACTCAATGGAGCAGATATACATTGTAGGCTGTGGAGGGCACACATTGGAGCACAGGAAAAACGTGATGAAAAAGTGGGAGCAGAGAGAAAGAAACATCTACTGACTGCAACCTCCTCACTTTTTTTCCTCTTACCTGAATCAATAATTAAGTATTTATTTTATTTGTCAGTTTTCCTCAAACCAAGTCTCCTTTGCCCATGGCAGTAATTTGTAAATTATTCTTTTTTCCTTAATCTATTTTTATCTCAACCCATGAACTTTTTTTATTTGTTTTTCCTACTTATTCTCTTTTGTCCTGCCAAAGAGGGAAGAAGAATCAGTGAACAGCTGAGTGGATGTATTGCTGCTCGCCAAGGATAGCCTAGTGGAAATGTAAGCAAAATATAAATTTGACTCTGGTTCTGTTCATGTCTGTATTTCTGCAAAAACAGGTTTAGCCACTACCCCCTGGAATTTGCCCCATCGTTGAGTCATGGTGTCAGTATTTGTATTTTCTTTATTACCCCTTCTTCTATCAATGTGCCTGGGAATTAAAATTCTGTCTGTTATTAACATTAGGTTGTATCACAGCTTTGCTGCAATTTTGCCATGCACTAAATGATGTCATTTCCTCTCTAGTGATTGCTAATATTAACTCGGAGGCTTAAAAATCATTAGTCATCTTCTTCTCCTTTTCTTAGTCATTTGGACCATTTGATTAAAATATTCTAACTTTAAAAAAAAGTTGACTGTTTTTCTGGCTTTAAATTGTTTGGGGTTTTTTACAAATGTCTTCTGTGTGCTACAATATCTGAAATATTAGGGTGCACAATTTAACGCTTTTACTTTCAACTGTGTGAAAGATATAATTTTTCTCATTACAATAAAAACTGAGATCTCAGGCAGTTGTTAATGGTTTTAATTAAAGCTTTGAGTACTTCATGATCAAATACTAAATTAATTTCATATGTATTTATATCCATAGTTACTTGCTGATTTTTAAACATCCAATTATGCATAGCTATATACTGAGAGGCATGAATATGTAAGTATACATGTGTGCATGCAGATTTTAGGTAGTTGTGTGTACACAAAGGAAATCTGGACCTCAGTAGACAAAATGTGTATTCCCTTCACAGCTGAAAATCCCCTTTGCAGAAGTTAATGAATTAAAATAGAAACATCTATGCCATCCAAAAAAGTACCTCAGTCCCTCCCATGCAGGGTAAAACCAGTTTTACATATCTCCCCTAGATACAAGTTCAGGTCATTTTACAGCAATTGTAAACTGATGTTGTACACAAGGATCTGAAAATTTGACAATGTTACTCAGTGTAAGGATTGAGAGATTACAAAGCATTGCTGGATGGGGAATAATTGCTAAACACATGGGCAGTCAGTGTTTTGGCCTACCCAATGTATACAATGCTAGAAAGGATGCAGTCCTGAACAAAGAATTGTCAGGTAATAACCACAATGAGTCTCTGAGGTCTCAAAATAAATATTGTTATCAGGCTCATTTGATGGAGAAGTTGAAGGCAGCTCCAATCCTTCAGGAAGGTTTTTTTGGTTTTATGTAATATAGTTAAAATTCACAGGAAAATAAAAATGCATCTGCAGTGCTACCTTGTAAGTCTGATTTTGCAGTAATAGTTACACAGGTGAAGTCTTCTATTTATCTACTTTGCCACAGATGGGGGTAATGGGCTACTTCCCAGTTACGAGCATAAAAAAGACTGAATACCTGTGGACATCTGTACTTTTCTGTGCTGGCAGATGGAAGCCAGGTGACATACCTTAGTCCCTTTTAAATGGCCAGAGGCACAAATTTAGGCATCTGAACTGGCCTAAGTGACAGTATTGACGAGAGACTTGGCTCAGCACCTTGCATATGGATAGATGCTCTGTGACCTTTGATAGGCTCTGGGTTTACTGCATGGCCTCCAGCTGCTGCTCCAGGTGGAAACATTCCCATATGATTCCTGTGTCATATTTGTTAACTGTGGAGGGTGTCTGTGCTAACTGCCCAACTGGCAGCTCAAACAGAATTAAAAACCTATGCACAAGCCCCTCAGCTCAGGTAAAGTGTAATATTAAGACATCCATCTATATTTAGAGCTCTAGATGCATGTTTGGGGTTTAGGTTTCCTAGTTGGTGCTTCAGTGACACTGAAGGAGCAAATCAGCTGGTAAACCACAATATCCAGATGGACTTGAGATGCAGGAAAGGATTGGTCAGATGAATGAATGAATGAATGAATGAATGAATGAATACATCACAAAATACGAGAAAAATACAAAGCAAGAAGTGTTAATCTGTTTAAGAAGAAGAAGAATTCATGGGAAGTACAGGAGGGAGAATTATTGATAACAGAAGTGTTTTGTTTTCCTTTGTCCTGGCAAAGAACACTGAAGAAAGATCATCAATTTTTCAAATGGAATAATACATTTTAATGGGATTATTTTATAGATGACAATTTTGTGACCTTTAAAAGTTCTAGGAAAATTGCAGATATTTTAAAAGAAGCAATTTAAGCAAAAATATTAGGAAACCAAGCTTTCAATATGTTCTCAGAAAAATTGAGTTAAAAATGAGATAATAGATAGTTTTGTATTTCTGGATTTGTATATTATGAAATATTTGAAGAAAAAAAATCTTATGATAAACTTTTGCAATGTAAGACCATATTATGAATTGGAAAGGAAGTCTGTTGAAATGCCACAGACAAAAGAAGTAGTGAAAGTATAGTGACAGGTAAATCAAAAAAGTCTTTAAAGATGATAATAAAAAGATGAAGAGTTAAAAGAAGAGAAATAAAAACAAAAGGAAAAAGAAAGAGAAAAAGGAAAAGGAATAGAAAAGTAAAGAGAAAGAGAAGGCAAAAAAGGAAAAGAAAAGGAAAAGAATGAAAAAGAAAGAGAAAAAGGAAAAGAAGAAGAGATAGTATTTTATATTCGAAAATATCAATCTTTAAACAGGCACCAGCAGTGGAAACAGGAGAAGCATGGATTTAAAGGTAGTTCATAACCCTCTTTGCTTTAGGAAACTAAAAGGAAAACTGCAGCAGAATTTGGGAATAGTTCCTAGAACTGAAATTCTGAGATGTCCCTTCCCTGCATGCTGAGGAATTTGAAGGGAAAGTGAGGAGCTTTGGATTGGGTTTCACTACACCCAGCACACTGAGCAGGAAAAAAATAAATTGAAAATAATGGACAGTGTTTTTCTTCCACATTAAAAAAAAAAAAAAAAGAGAGAGTTTTTTTTTCCCAAAAAAAAAAAAAAAAAAAAAAAAAAAAAAAAAAAAAATCTGAGATCAGAGTGCCTCTGGAAGCTGCACTCACAAACAAGCCCAATTCCTTCATTTTCAGGTTTCTGTCCCCTTGACTCACTACTAAGGGGAACTTTACCCTCTCCTAAGAGGTGATATGAGCTTATGTGCCTAGGAAGGTGAGGATCAGGAGCATTGATTTGGGGAAGGCTATGAAACAGACAGGGGAAGAAAGAGACAGAAAACAAAACTGCAGCAATTGAGGAAACCTTTAGAAGTCTTACTTGGCTGGTTTCTCACATCATACTGGTTTGATATAGATGACATTTCAGTAAATTTAATTATGAAACCATTTGTCACTACCAGCTGAGGAGGGATAAAAATCAGTGACCACAAAGGGGTTCGCATTAGTTGCCTCTATTATTAAAGCTACCATTTAAATCCCATTGAAATGAATGAAAAAAATCAGGTGATTTAAAAGGAAATGAGACCATGGTATAACCACACCTAATAAATAACCTACTCTACTGTTTTATAAACTGCTGTGGGTCTTTATATAACCAGCGAGGAAGATAATGTGGAACATGTTTGCTATTACAAAAGCTAGTTGATCTATTCCATAATTGGTGTTATGTGTTTTGCATGCAATCGTAGAATGCTATTTCTGTGTGAACCTTTCATTAATCTCCAGGTAGGCTGCCAAAAGTATGATGGATTTTTTTTTTTAGAACCAAGTACTCATGGGATCCAGCCAGCTTACATATTATACTAATCAGTAATTTTATAATTATTGACAAATCAGCTAAAGTGCAAGCTTCATTTGGAGCTATATTTGACCAGCTACTCTGCTATAATAAATCTATTTTCCTGTCAAACAGATTGAAACTGGATTTATTTATTGCTTTAAAAATGATAGCTGGCATAAGAATACATCTGGCACCAGAAGCTTATACAGCTCAATTTAGGTGCTGCAGAGACCTTTAGTGACTTGCTTATATGTTGTATGTATACTTTTTGGTTTTTATTTTTCTTTTTAGATGGGCTTATACATCACTATCAAGTTTTGACTTGATTGACAACTTACAATAGACCGAAGACAATTTTTTTCTATTTATCTGCTTTCTATCTTTTGCAAAAAAAAAGTAAACTGAGCATCTTAGAGGTTAATTTTCTATGTGAGTAGAGTGCCCTAAAATTAATAAGTGATAACGGAATTTATACCTATGTTTCTCACAGGCTCATATGAACACATATTTGTTGGGTTTTTTCCTAGCTCTGGGAAGCCAAGATTTCAACTCTAAGAATAAAAGTATATCTTTCAGGTATACTAAACTTTGCTTCCATTTCACTGCCTTGTGTTAACAACTGTTGGTGATGTTGCCTGTACAGTAGTAAGTTATCAAAAACATTTCACTACCATAAGTCTGAGACATCTGGGCCCTGTCCAACCACAGTGTTAGGAATATTAGGATTGCCTATTCAATACACAGATGGAGTTAGGGACTGGAGTCACAAAAGCCAGCAAATGAGACAGTTATCCAAAGGCTTAAGTGAACCAAAAAGCAGCATGAGAAAAAAGTGTGAACTTGTATTGGAAAAAAGAACATTCACAAAACCAGTTTTGAAGTATATCTAATTCTCGTACCCCCTCATCTACACTCTCAACCATCCAGAGGATATTAATAACAATGTCTATTGGACATGAAGGCACATTTTCTCTATTACAGAAGCTGTCTCATTTTGGATACGTTACAAGCAATCATTGTATTCCAGCTACTTGACAAATGCACTACTGGTATGATCAGGACTCAACCTTGACCACTTTCCTTTGAAAAGATGTTCAGTACTTCTCTGGTGATGTAAATGATTCAGACACTTCGTCCCTCTTTCACTGAGTTTTGAGCTGAGATAGTACAGACTATGTTAGCTTTGCCATGGAGGAAACTTTCTGCACCTATGGAGCAGTTCTGGAGCTCCAGAACCAGCAGTGTCAGTGTGGGAGTGGATCATCATCTCCTCCACTATAAAAAACTGAAACACTGAAAGGTAATGGAAAAATCAGGAGTGGAATTTGTGGCAATTGAAGCCTAAGCTTATTCTCTAACTTCTGAACCATGCTTCCTTTATGGTAATGATGCTATTGTAAGAGAATATTCTCTGTTCATCTGCAGAGATAAGCTCATATCCAGTCTGAAGGATGCAAAAACCAATGAAAAGACTCTCAGGGGGTTCATTGGCTTCTAGTTCCACTTTAATGCACATTTCAATGGACATCACAATTTAAAGTTGTGTTTCAGGCAGCACAAATCATGCTATAGTATTAGAAACTGTTTCAGCTCATGATGAGGCAGTTAATAAGCCTTGAAGGATATAAGATGCACTCAGGAGAATCAAAGCAATGATACTTAGCTGAGTCATCAGAGAAGACTTCTTCCCTCATCTATTCTGGCATCTGTTAAAATGAAGATATTTCAATCTTTTCCATTAATGACTGATTAATGATCTATGGAATTTCATTACCTGCTGAAAATATGCCTACAGAGTCACAAAGATTTTCATGACTGCTTGTTCTATATTATTATGGTGTCCCAAAAGGCTGCTCTATGTTGCATATATAAAATATCTACCTCAAAAATGTTTGTAGCATCTAACAGAATCAGCAATGTCTTTGTCATTCTGTCTCATATTAGTCACATGCTAATTTATTTTTGTTTTCATCTTTCTTTTTTTTATATTCCTATAATTGCACAGATTTTTTGTACTTTGACTTCTGATTACTTTTATAAGCTAATTCCTATCCATTATTCTTTCTGAGCAATCAGTGTAAATGGTAAGTAACATAGAAAATACCATAGTTATTCAAATAACATTTACTACACACCACATACCTTTAATTTTTCAATAAAATACTTCTACTTTTCCATGTATATTAGAAAAAATATTTCTCCACCTAAAATGACAAATCTAGTATTATATTCCCTCAATAAACACAGAAGGACAGGAACATGTAAAATTCCCTTTATGTTCCTTAAAAAGTTGCTTGTTTTTTTAAATAAACAAAATAAACAGTTGTGATATTTCTAAAAGAAAGGTCTAAACCAAAAAAAGTTGTTTTTTACCTTTATTTTTCATGAGAAAATTAAACTTAAGAGAGAGTAGGTAAGAAATCTGACACACTGAACATTTCTGGTTTGGTTGCCTATTTTCCTCACAGTGAAGAAGAAGAGAATATTGTTTTAGGTCTCTTTTGAAACAAAAAAATAATATCCTAAATCTACTTTTTTAACTTAAATGGTTAAATCAAGCCAGGATTTAACAGGATGAGGCCTTTTGAAGATCCAGGAGCAATTGAATTACAGTATAACAAATAATGTATTTAATGATAAGGCAATCTCAATTAGGTTTCACATTTGTCAGCTTGAAAGTTTTGTCACTACAATATTAATCATGAATCCACATTTACTTACTCTGTCACTGGCATTAATCCAATATTTGTCATAACATAGCCATTTATTCTTTATTTATACATATTGGTGGAAGGAGAGAGATACAATTTGTAGGTAGGTAATTTCCACATTTCAGAATTGCTTTTCAGTCAGCTGGACACTGTTAAACACTGTGAAGAAAAGACTTTGAATCCCCAGTTTGATGAGTTTTTCAACTTAGTATAGACCAAGAGCTGTAATTATAGATTTTAAATGGCTTAGTCTATTAACAAAGAAGTCTGGAGATGGCAAACCATGTAAACTAAGCTTCAAGAAATGTTTTCAGAAACGCCTCTGCAACTACAGGCATTAAAGCATATTTGAAAGAGTATAATCGCATAAAAATGTTTTGGAACATATATAAATTGTGAATGCATTAGAACTGCATGGAGGTTATCTCAAATTATTGTGGAAATGGAATATTTGTCTGTATATCACAGCAAAATAAATCATGGTTCACTCTAGGTGGTTTTCATTAGGCATGTACAAATCTTCATCTATTATAAGGTATATATAAAGTCAGAAGCCATATTGTCTATACTATCACTCCTTCAAAATACTGTAGGAATAAATTAGCAAATTACAAGCTAAATTGGCTCCAAATACACAAAGAATCATTATATAAGCATATTTCTTTAGTAAAATTTAAGGGTTAGAAAACTTCATCTGAATGATATCTAAAAGGAATCTGTAAGTATTGTAGTTCCTGTGATGAAATGCAGCCAAACTGATAATCAGGAAGCTGCAGCTTCGAGGAGAAAAAAAGGAGGAACTGTCTGGGTGGTCTGATGGGAGTTGATTGCAAGAGCTCCATTATCCTAAAATGGATACCAGGTATCCAAGCAGTGAAGAATGTATAAACATTAAGTGTGAGTAGAGTGCAGTAGACAGAGAATCCTTTGGGAAACCAGAAGAAACAAAAGAAAAACATTTATAATGATTGCATTGTATCACAGAAAGACAGAGACCAATTGCTTCAGCATAGTCTGAGGAATATCTGTTACATTATCTGCAATGAAACCTTAGTCCTCTGTTCAGAAGTGACTGAAATCATGATGAGATCAGTCCTCCTAGAAATAAAATTCAGCTCAATAATTTCTGCAGTAAGCCTCTGGCTGTACCAAGGTGTAATTTTTATTATTCTTGAATTTTTGAGTGGATAAGTGAGTCATCATATTGGTGAGCAAAAAGATTTTTAAAAAGATAAAGCCAATTGTTGCATTTAGGCTTCACATACTTTCTGGAAGAAATTATCTGAATTTAATACTTTAGTGGTTCATTTGTCTTTCCTCATAAATAAGCAGGAGATGGGGGGAAGTGGAAAGGAAGGAACCTTCAGAACTGCATCTGTTTTCTGCTTTAAGAACAACCGTTATTTTCTTTGATGCTCATTCTGACTCCACTGCTTCTGCTAAGTGCCAGATCAGATGCTCCTATGACATCACTAAACTGAATGAATCAAAGGAGAGGAGGGAACAAAACAAAACAAAACAAAAAACAAAACAAAACAAAACAACCCCAACCAAACACCAAAAACCCCCAACTTTTCAAAAGAAAAAACCACTTTTCAGAACACCCCAAAAGTGAATGCTTATGCCAATTATGAAAAACAGTGAGTCACCCCCACTCTTATGAAAAAAAAGATGTTTACTCATCTAGATTTAAGAGATTCAGAATGTTTCTTACCTTGCTAAACTTGGTAACCTCCAGTGGTCTGCGTTGAAAACAAAGATCTTGAAACTCAGCCATATCTCTTGTTGGC
Organism: Sterrhoptilus dennistouni; assembly: GCA_013397095.1. Lineage (NCBI taxonomy): Eukaryota > Metazoa > Chordata > Aves > Passeriformes > Zosteropidae > Sterrhoptilus > Sterrhoptilus dennistouni. The sequence continues at coordinate 1,495,748 of VWZU01018573.1, forward strand.
TACCTGCATTTGTCTGGTGAGTTAAAGGGCTCTCTAGGAATCAATTGTTTCATTAGAAAGCTTTTATATGATAACAAGGATGAAAACAAGAAAATGCAACCCTATCTATTCCATAGATTAATTACTTATTTTGAATATGTCTGGGTCTAGGGAAACAAAACATTTGGGAAGAATAATTTCTCACCAACCGAAAAGGACACAATTCTGGGAAAGAAAGCAAGAATTTTTATCAAGATGCCCTTGCAACAGTATCTTTCAATTTTGCTTATTGTGCTTTTGCTCTTTTGAAAATAACATGATCATCCTGGCCTTTCACTTTGTACAAAACCTTCAAATTTTTCTCTTGCCAAAAATAGATCTCTCCCTTTCCCCAAAAAACATGAAAATATTTCATGTCATTTTAAGCCAAAAGAATCCAATGTAGTTGAAAGAAAATGCTTCAGTCATTTGAGAATTTTATGGAGATATTTTGATATACTAAATTCAGGTAAACAGGAAATTCAAGCAGCTTCATGTTTCTTCCTCCATTAAAAAAGGAAGCCAATGAACTAAAAAGAATAAATTCAGAAGTTTTAAAATTATATGGATCTTAATGTTTCATAAATCAAAATGAATAAATTACATGAGGCTAAGATTCTAAATGTGAAATTGATTTCTATTTGTTGAACTGTTAGGACTTTTTAAACTACATCAGTTATTCCCTTTTGCTCTCTGTACAGCATGTAGTTTTGACCAATTTATTTGCTTTGATTTGCTCTAAGACATAGTTCTACGATACTTATGGATATATGGAGGTTATATTGTGGAACTGATCTGTTCACTGACCAGCAGAACTGAATTTTATTCTTTCTGCATCTGAAAAGCCTTTCTATTAATATGATATTTGCAACTTCACTTTTAGATCACTATGTGTGAAAACATATTTTTACGTGGTAGGGTTTACATACAAGATCCCAATCATCCATTGTGGAGGAAAGGAATAAATTCATAGCAGTTTAGGACCTGAACTACAATGATGAGGATTTTTCTTTTCCTCTCTCTTCAATATAACATTTCTAACTTGGCAAAGGAATATTGCATGAATGAGTTTCAAGTCTTCCTTGCAGTATGATGATGTTATCTAGTCAGGTTAGAGCACTACAGCTTGAAGGCATGAAAACCAGACTCCACTTTATTGCCTAATGACAGCTGCTGTAAAACTTTGTCATGTCGTTTTTTTGCTTAAAGTGTAACAGAGTCTATTGCAGCCAATCAACTCCCTAATACTTACTCTTTTAACTAACCTCACTTTTTGCGTTAGATTAGGTATTTTGCTTCCCTTCTTGCTAAAAGTCCTGACTGACATTTACGCTTGTCTTCCTCTATTAGATATTAGAGCTTTCCCACATGCATTTTACTCCTCTCATATGGATCCTTACTTAGCGTCTGATGTAGNATTTCTAATTCTCTTCCTTTATCCCCATTTAATCTGTCAGAGGTTTTGTTCTCTGGCTTGGTTGAATAAAAATGAAAAAAAAAAGGAAAAAAACGCTTGTCTTCCTCTATTAGATATTAGAGCTTTCCCACATGCATTTTACTCCTCTCATATGGATCCTTACTTAGCGTCTGATGTAGCCAAAATTAAATCTCACCATTTCTTTGTGTTTTGTAGTAGATCTGATTAAATACTGTAATGGAAAGTTATAATCATCTTGCTGGGTGAAGTTGAAACAGTTATTCTGTGATTTTTATTCTGTCTGTTCTAGCATTAAAACTGGAAAAATTTAAACTATATGAAAAAAAATTAACATTTTTGTTATATTCCATTTGTACATGCTAGAAATTTTTTGGTGATTTTGTTTTCTATTATCCTAGACTAAAAGAATCACAGACATTAGTGGTCAAAGTCACAGAGCAAGATATCTGATCTATTTTTATTCCAGCACTGCTTTTTTTGACAGTACTTTATCAGAATAAATTGTCTAGTCTACATTTCCATGACCCTTTTCCAGTTTTTCTAAAGACTTACAGAAATATTTCTGCTGATATTCATCCAGCATTATTCTGTTTCACAGAATACGCAGTTTCATCCAAGTGCTTCTTGCTAATATGCCCCCAGATTACGTTAAAAATGTTTTTTTGTTCCTCAAGAAAATTCTCGGCCACTGGAATGTGTAGGCAACTTGCATTGATGCCAACAAGATACGTGTGGTAGAAAATGAATCTGGCTCTTAGAATTTGAAGTAATGGTAATTATTTTGTCCTCTTTATAATTATTGAATTAATAGATATGATATGGGAAATTTCCAATGATATCAGATATGTATTTTGGTGTCCGTAATGCAATAATTATAATACTTGTAGCAATTGTCCCCAAAAGAATATTTGTAATGTTGAGAAAATACCCAGAACTTAATGTATAAAGCATGGAAGGAAGAAAGCACTACAGAAAGACATGTAAAAGAATCTGCGTTGTCTTAGAGTTAATAAATAATTCATCATTGAATCTATGGCTTCTCAGCTCCTGGCAACTGCTTCTAGCCACTTGACATATAGCATCCCAAATATATTCTTTGAGAAAACAAGAGTTATTTTTCCGTTTTAAAGTATAACCCCTTTTAAAAAGTGCCAACAATTAAAAACAAAACATAAAGAAACTAATAAAAAAAACCAAAGGAAAAAAAAAAAAAAAAAAAAAAAAAAAAAAAAAACAAAAAAAAAAAAAAAAAAAAAAAAAAAGAAAAAAACAAATGCCCCCCAAAAAACCAGAAAACCCAAACCAAACCACTAAAAAAAAAACACCAAACCAAAGAAAAACCCCGATCACCTGATAAAAATGCTTATTCTGAGGAGCTGAAAATACCAGACTCAAAAGAGTAGTTCTTACATTCAAGAAGAAAGCTCTAAGCACTGTTCAAAAGTTTTCCTCCTTTGGAAACACTCCTGAGTGTGTACAGTGTTGAATTTTTGTGGACCAATAGGAAAGCAATACCAAAGAAGAGTTTCTAGTGAACTATAGAAATTATTTCTGATGTATTTTCTACATAGAAACAATATGTTTTTTATGAAAAATTATGCTTTCAAATAATCCCTTGACTCCAATAACTAAAACAAAGGGAAGAACAACCACTGCTAATTGCAATTTTAAAAAATAAGGTTGGTAGTACTCACACGAAGTAGCTTTCATCCAAGGACTTAAAAGGATTTGACAAAATTAAATTAGTCCTCTCAAGACTGATGAGGATCACATAGTCTGTTCTTACAGAATGGAAAAGAGAGATTTGGGAAGGCTAAAAATATTTCAGCAAAGTTCACAAAACAGACTTAGATTTAAAGCTGAAATAGGAATACATTAGCTCTCATGCTATTTCTCTGCCCACTATGTGCCCTCTCACATTTCTATTATTTATATTCAACATTAACTCAAAAAACCTCTATACTGTTCTAAACTTCAATGAATGCCTCTGTCCTTTGTATGCATTCTCTCACTGTTCTCTTGTTGTATTGGATATGCAGCATAGTTTGCTACTTCCCTGTAAGTAAGATTTGCAATTGTATAACACCCTCATTTTTCTATTGTAAGTAGTTTTACAATCCTGAGAGCCATGTGTCTAATTTTAATTTCTTTCTTTCTAAATAGCTCAGTTATACACAGTTGTGTGTGATTGTCCTAGGGTGACTTTAAGATGCTTGTATCCCCAGTGATCTCTTCTGTTTGTGTTGGGTATTGTGTTCTGCATTTTTAAGTCTGGTTGCAAGAGCAAAGGCAGGGAAAAGAAGGGCAGAGTTTGTTTTCAGAAACTGCACTTGCTCCCCTGCACTCCTTCTCATGGACTGTGTTGTCTGCAGCAAGGAGAGAGCAGGAGCGAGCTCTCCTTCACTTTTAGTCAGTTTTTTTAACTAACCGAGGCAAAAAAAGTTTCCTGAACTGTGGATTTTCTTTTTCTTTGAACTGTTCAAACCTACTCTAGACCAAAAACCCAAAGAACCACCAGAAGCTCATGTCTATAACCATCCAGAGCCTAGGGTGCACCATTTTCCAGGACAGAAAGGACTGATAAAAGACTGAGTGACTCGAGCTACACATCATGAAATGGATTCTCTCTGAATTGACAACCTTTTCAAAACAATGAGAAGTTCCATTGTTGAATATTATTTATTTTCTCATGTTTATGGATATTTTTCTGGTTAAATAATCAGTTTTCTTTTCTTCTTTCAAAGGAGAATTTCTCCTGAACCAGTAAATTTGCTATCTAGAGAAACCACGTCAAAAATTTCCTCCCAGAATTTGCCCTAAATCATGACAAATACCATTTGGTGCCCAACGTGGGTATTTTGGTTTGTTTTTTTGTTTTAATATCTCTTTCAGCTTCAAGGTCTGACTCTGCTCCTGGGAAATCCATGTCAGCTCTCTGCACTGCGACTGGAGGTTCAATGTAATGCATCTGATGGGTAAATGTATCTATATATTTATGATACACACAGAATTATTGAGTAGAATAGTACTCTTATACAAGTACATTAGTAACAATGTGGTAAGAAATGTGTCCCCTCTGCTCTTTGTTTCTTAGTGAGTGATGAAAAGCCCTGGGAAAAGACTTTTTTTTCATTCCTTTTCTTTTATATTTAATAAATATATGGAAAGAATCCATTTGGATCAGGCATTTTGTCAACATTTCAGTTATTCTTCTTTTCTAGGCATGCCACGATCATAAAACCATTGAACAAAACTCTGTCGCTCACTCAGGTTGTTTCCTAGATTTGATCTTCATATGAAGGAATCAATTCATGGTCATAGTAATGTCAAATGAGAATACCACTTGTTTTTGTTTTTTATAAGTCCATAACTTCACTTTTTCCTCATAGTCAAGAAAGCATTTCATTGTTTTTAGCTTATTTTAATTTAGAAGGTTTTAAAAGGATATGTCAACAAACAACCCCGAATTTATGTCCTGTAACTTTTGCGTTTGTGTTTCATATTTTCTCAAGGGATGAAAACTTGTCACAAATCTTGGATTTTACCAAATGATTCATTACTAAATAACAGTGCAATTTTACAAGCTTGATCAACTAAGAGGTCCAAATTAGCATCATGAAACGTATACCAAAACATCCATGTGTTATTGTCACCAAGATTAAAACACTCATGGAAAAAACATAGTTCTGGTGTAGTTGGGTAAATTTGCAGCTTATTCTACTCAGGTTTAGTTTTCTAATGTCTCTGTTAAAAGAAAGTTTAATAATATGTTATTTTAAAGAATAAAATTTCTCTAATAAATACTGAAGGCTGTGTAGGGTAGATCTCACACTCAGTTACATTTTTCAGGAGAAGTGATCATGCAGGTAGCTCTTTAGTTTAGGGTGAGATATATCATAGCTAGCTTAAGACATCTAAAATTAGAAATCTGGCTGAATTCTGTCATGGACCCTTGCAGGTGACATTTCATCATGAAGGAAGTTAATTGAAGGTATCATGACTTGTGAGAATATTTCTCTGTCTCAGGTAATGAAAACTACCTAGATCTTTATTTCAAACAGAATGTCTTATATTCATTCCCTCATATCTTCAATACATATCTCTTATCTTGATTCTACTTGATGAAATTTACTGTTTTCTTATACAGGAATTAAACTACAGAAAATTCCATTTCATAGAAGCACATTTTTCAACTTTCCTTACACTTGCTTAATAGAAATATTGGGGTATAACCAGACAATTTTTGGAGGGATTAAGGATAATCTTGCTATTTTATGTCAAATCTCTTGATAATTTCTCAGGTGTTTAAGAAAGATAGAGATAAGTATCTCAAGCACAAAAATGTAGTCCAATCGAAAGGAGTTTCAAAGGTATAACATAAGCATTATTCACACTGAGATTATTCTTTGCATGAGTATTAGAGTAATGATAGTGTTCACAGTACCTGTATGTGTTTTGTTGTTGTTTTTAATTTTTTTCAGTGATATGTACCAAATAATCAGAAAAGCCTTTAAAAGCCAGGTGGGTTTTTTTGTTTGGTTGGTTTTTTTGTTTGTTTGTTTGTTTTGTTGGTTGTTTTTTTTTTTTTTTCGGTTACTTTTGTGTTTGTCTGGGGTCTTTTGATTGTTTTGTTTTGGTGGGAGTTTTTTTGTTGGGTTTTGTTTTGTTATTTTTGTTGGGGTTTTTGTTTGGTTGGGGTTTTTTTTCTTTTTTGTATTTGCAAGATTATGGAATAGGTAATATTTTCAATTTCAGATGCTTAATGGGGAAATAAATGCACAAGTCTATCTGTTGTGAAATTCCTCCTATGCCTTGTGCAACACTTAAAGCACATATCAAAATTTTAACTCTCTTCTCTTTTTCTGCGGGAAGCAACACAGTTTTGGGTAATCCTAAATGATGTCAAACTTCCAAGAGGGAAAGACCAACAATCATTTTCAGTAACATGTCGGGCTTCTGGCCAACAAAACTATTTGATTCAGAGCATGGAAAGGAAGTACTTTAATGTCCCACTCACTGTCTCTTTAAAAAAACAAGTTATAAATTACCTCGGGAATTACCTCTGGCCAAATTTTGTTTCACCTTTCTCTTTTTAGTTGCCTTCTTGTTGTCAAAGTAATTGGGTATGAGGACCTGTTCAACAACCATACAAAACTCTTGTGCTTAAGCAGGGAGTTATCAAGCTGGAAATATGGAGCTATGTAGAAGAGCTCCATAAAGAGGCGAGACTAAATAGTCTGACAGGAGCAACGAGGAGAGCTTGAGAGAGTCTCTAGATGTACCTTAAGCAGATCCTGAGGCCTGAGTAACCAGGACAGCCAGGAACTGATCGTTCATAGATTCTTGTTTGCAGTATAGAGTACTTTTCTTCTTTTTGAAAAAAATGTGGATGAATTTCCAATTTTTTCCCCTTTCTTAGGTATTGGAACACCATCATGCTCATTATAAGGAGTCAAAGTAGCACATAGATTATTCAAAACCAAAAAATTTCTTTAGACAGTAATTTCTATGCACGTGTTTTTACTGCATTCAGCGGAGAAGACTAAATCCTTCTAAACCTGTGGCTATGTCAGCCTAAAAAAAGACACAATGATAACATGAGACTTTACTTAGAGAAGCTGTGTGCAAAATGCATGAATTTGCAGAAATTTGCTAGAATCCTCAGTCCAGAAATACCTTGTTGCCACTTAGTTGAATTAAATTGCTATTTCTTTGCTGTTTTCATGTCTAGTAAGAAAACTGTATTCTGTAGTACATGATCCCCATGTTAATAATTTAACCTAAATTTTTTTTTTTTTTTTTTTTTTCTATTTTCCTGGGATTTTAGCTAACATGAGCAATTAAAATTAGATTCTTAATCTGCATTTAAGCAACATCATGCAGCTTTTGAGAGATGCATATTGTTGTGGTATGCTCTTTTACGTAAAATCCCTGGATAAAAGAAAAGAAAGAAAAAAAAAAATTCCTTTAGGTATTTACTAATATTCTCTTCACCAAAAAAATAAACCCTACCAAAAAACCCAACAACAAATAAAACCCAAAAAAATCCTCTTCTAAACAATAACAACAAAAAAACCAAAATCAAAAAACACCTCAAAACCATTTACTCATGGTGTTTTGGGGCAGAATTTAACAGACAAGCAAAGCAATCGTTGCCTCACCTTGTTTGCTCTGTGTTTTAGTCTCAAGTATTTGTAGAGTAGATACTGGTGCTATTTTAGTAAGTAATAAGGTTAAAACACTAATTGTAACTCTTCTGATGTGTCAAACTATCCAATAAATGCTGTGTGTGTGCTGTAGGGTCCGTTAAGACAGCTAACATAGCCATGTAACTACTGCAGCTACTGCACTGCCTCTCCCTTGCAGAAGAGGTATTCTGATGCTTAGTCAGAATAATTTAGCACCTCCTCTGAGAAACCAGAGCTGTTCAAAGAAATGTTATCAGGAGTGAGGATCTCATCTGATGTTTTTCACCTCTTCATAGATTTTTTTTTTCTTCAAGCTAGCTCATATTCTGCCTGATGTGCTGAAGTTCCTTGCTGCAAATTCAATTTGCCTTCAAATATTTGGCACTGCTTCAAGGAAAATGATCAAATGATCCAGTTCACCTTGATCCCTTAATTTTGAAATTGCTTGGTTTGCTCTTTCTCCCACAGTGTTGGGTCAAGATTTTCTTCCCAGGGTGAGTTTCAGTTCATATTCTCTATTTTCACTAGCTGAGTTGCCGATTTGTAGAATGTCTGTCAATTCAGATTTTTTTCATGTGTCAGACTGCTTGCCCTTGAATGTTTGCCAGTATAAGAGAAAGGGAAAACATCCAACCATCTAAAGGAAGAAGAAAATTCCAAGTGTCCAATAAGAAGATGAGTTCAAAAGTATACTCCCCCCCTCATTGTGTATGGCTTAAATTTATGCCATACACAAATTTGAACCTACAGCTGTGAGAAACGGCACCTTCAGGAGAAGCCCTTCTGTCACTGACATCTTACCTAACAGGACTCTAAGGAAAGCACAGTGGCCTGATGGTTTTCTTTTCCTTTCTGTCACTACGTGAAAGAGCATATGGAGCTTGGAGTGCTAATTATGGTTCTAGAACTGTATAAAGAAATCGTGCCCTCAGCACTGGACTCCACTGTGTGGATTAACTCGACCAACCACTGGCACTGAAGGGAAAGCACTGCACTTTGAGTGTCCTCAGTCTGTACTAAGGAGCCAAGACCTGTCACTAGACAAGTCATATCTAATGCAGATCAAGCATAAAAGAAGATTAAAACCACTATTGCCAAAGGATATATGCTTACATTACTATAGCCAAGGATCTGTATGAATACAGTAGTTTCTCCACAAAAAATGATTTTTCTTGTTTAGCTGTTTCTCACAGCCATGATGAAGTGATGTATTGGTTTTTTATGGCAAAGGCAAATCTCACTTGCCAGATTTTTAATTTTGATAATCCTTGATTGGTGATATTGTAACTCATATTATCACACTATAAATCATCATCCCACTAAGACAATATTTCTGTGTAAAATATTTTCTTTTCATTTCAGGTGGTCTTACACTTTAGTGTGTTTGGCTCTGAATTCCTTTGTAGAGGACATACGTTTTCTCTGCTGACTATAGAAAAGTGTATTATCAAAAAGGAGTCTAACGAAAGTAACACAGAATTTCACCAGATGAAGTTTAGACTATACAAATATTGTACAATAACTCTTCTTATCTTCTAGCAATAATGATTCTTTTTTTCATATGAAGAAAATTTTAACAAATCATTTTCTTTTCATAGAAAGGGAAAGAAGGTCAAATAGACTTGCAGGAGTCTTTACTATTAAGGGAAAAGGAGAAATACAGTATCTACCAGAAAATATGGACAGTACCTGGAGTGTTACAGCAGTCCACTTTTTAGAGGGTAAAAATGAGCTGAGACACAGACTTCTTGTTCATCACAGCATGAAATGGGTTCTGGTTAACTCCTCTTTACAGCTCAGCCATACTCACTCCAACTATTCACTGACTCTGGCTACAGCAAACTCCTGCTGTAGGTTTCCCTTGCAGCCTCTCACTACTGGTTATTTCCTGCTAAACTATGACTGCATGTATTGGTTTACAGACACTGACTGCAGGCTTTTACCCAGCTAGACTATGGCTGCAGGTTCCAACAACAGGCTCTAACTGCAGACCCAGACTGAGCTCACAGCAGGGATTCTCTCTCCCCAGGATCCTCCTTCTTCATGATTTCCCCCTCATCAGTTAACCTGCTTCCTGTTATCACACTTATCTTTATTTGCTATAGCTGTGACTCATCAGGGGTGAGACTGTATTAGGTAATTAACACAGCTCTTACTTATCAGTACTTATTCTCTTCTCCTACACTGGAATGGGACAAAAGGAATTTTTCATCACCCTTGTCTAGATTCCTCAGCAAGGATGAAATATTAAGTCTGAATGATTCACGTTCATTCAAGATATTAAATAACTTGAAGCAATTACCTTTATTTTCTGATAAAATTGAATCTTGTCTAAATGTATTTAGTGCAAGATTCTACACTATTTGTTGTATGACACATAAGAATACGAGTTTCTTTTTACAAATAAGCTGATGTGGGTTGATAGATTTTGTTTCATTTTGTTTGTGTTGTGTTTTGGATTCACTTCCTAAGCTTTACAAAAAATGCCCACAATCACACTTGGCTTACAAGGGGAATCATTTAATCTAGTCTAAACACAATGTCATTCATAGAAAAACTGACTTCATATTTGAAAATAGAGCTTTCCTTCCTTCCTTCCTTCCTTCCTTCCTTCCTTCCTTCCTCCCTT
>VWZU01018573.1:1506028-1559154 GCA_013397095.1 Sterrhoptilus dennistouni
TTCCTTCCTTCCTTCCTTCCTTCCTTCCTTCCTTCCATCCTTTTTTCCATGGGGGCACTGCATTTTCAATAAAATTTTGTTTTGAAAGATGGGATAAAAGAACATGCTAAAGTAGACTTAAAATTCATCCCATGCAATTTTTCTCATAATCCTTTAAAAATAACACTATATTGCATTTTATTTTCACTTATTTGTAACAGGATATTTTTGCAGATGAGCTGTGCTGCCAGATGAGATATTTCCAAAAGCACTTTGCTGACAGATAATTGACCATTTGACCACTGGTCCACATAGCTATAGAGCTGTGAGTGTAACTTTCAACTTCCTTTTTTTATATATGTATTCTTCAGCTTGCAATTTCATAGCATTCTGGAATGTCCTTTCCTCACAGAATTGTCAAGAAAAAGCAGAGTAATAGAGGTCATCTGTGAATGTAATGAAAACTCTCATAGGAATCTCTCTGCTCATACAATGTCAGTGGTGGTGTGAGCTTTGCTGTGATTTTATTCCAAGCTTGCAGAGCCCTGATTCCTAGTATATGAGTCCTTTTTATGTTCTCTAGTTCAAGTTATGTAATTTTTTTTCACTAAGACACTCTTACTTTACTCTCTCAGTACATCTAAAATTAACTATCACATTTTAATTCTAAATTAGACTGCAAAAACTTAAAATGCTATTATTCAGATGTCTGGATATTATTTATTAAAATAGTCTTCTTTTCATAAAAGTCTTTTTTACAATAAAAAAATGTTGTTTCCATTGAGATTTCCTATCTAATTTTGTAATTAATATTTTATTATAATAAGAAATCAGCAGTAAACTACAACAGCATATAAATATTAATTGCATTTTGCTCTATTTTTTATGAGCTTATGATCTCATTATAGTTCATGATACAGCAGTTCCAAGTAAATCATTATTATATCTTCCATATTATGATGTCACAAGGATGTGTAATAAGACTTATCAGGGTTTGATATAATCTGATTTTGACATAGATTATTGTATGTATTTTTCTTGTACCACTTTTAAAATATATTTAAGAATATGAGGTATTCCTGATTTTAAAACATTTGTAGATCAAAATATCCAATATTATCTAAAAATATCCAAATATATGTGCTGAATAAACTTTTGTGCAAACTGTCAAGAATTTTCTGGGAAATATATCCACATTTCCTGGCTGTATATTCAGATCTTCAGAAAAATAAACGTGAATCTGGAGTTACACTTACCTTAAGCACAACTGTGATAAAGCATTAACCTAGTAAAATATTACAGCTTGACAGCTTGCACTATCAGTTTAATTAAAGAAAAAAAAAAATAGTTCTGGATGTAAATCAGTTCACCAACTGGAAATTTATTTCATCTACAGAATCGAACTTCATTTTTGTTGCAACTAATAAATCAGTTATCAAGAATGATAGGTTGCATGTGGGGGGAGGAAGGAGGAACATCTTTTACACTTGTGGACACAATTTAAATATTACTTTTTTATTTGAGCAACTAACAGCAGAAACCGCTGAATCAGATCCCATGTCTCTAGTATTTGTAAAAATCCACTCAAATTTGTCAAAAATTTTTGTGTTCCACAACAAAAGATAATGAGAAATGGAGCTCTTGTAGTTCTTTGTAATCCATGGAATATTTTCAGAAGTAAACCACAGGGTTTTCCTTCATATAGAAGTGACTCTACAAAGACAGAAGAGGGCAGATGGATGTGGCATGAATGAGAAAGAATAGCGGTCCTCAGAAACCAGAATGACCGTGTTAACGTACCCAGTAAAGCCCTGAGTGCATTCAGCATGTACTATTTTCTTCAGAGGCCTGCCCCATCTGAATCATTAAGTAGTTGATGTGAGACTCATACTCATTCAAGTCTCATATTCCTCAAACATAATGGTTCCACTGGTTCTATTAATGAGACTAGAATTACACAGACTCTTCTAGAACTTCACTCTGATTCTCCAGGCAAATATTTCTGGAGTTTTCGCTTATGGTTTCCTTCTTCCTGCATCTGTGTACATTGCCATTAAAGATAATTGAAGTTCTGTTTGCACAAAATCTGTATCATGAAGGCTGTAAAAGTTTCCACCTGTAACTGAGTAACCTACACAAAAGGTTATGTTGCCATTATAATAACTCTATCCAGATACAAAGCCTTTTCTCAATGAATAGGGTGTAATTAAAGGAGTATGTTGCTGCTGAATGACCATTTCATAGTCATTCAAGTAAACTCAGTGCTTTCCTTTAGTATTCGCCAGCTTAGTGCTCTACAGATTATGAGTTACCAAAAAATAAAATTATACTTAATGAATTTCATAGCTCTATATTGATTATAAGAAGGATGGAATAAAAAATCGCTTGTCTGTGAATATGCTAAAGATCCCTGATAATAATAACTCTTTTGTACTTTGATCTTTTTCAGTACTTCCCTCACAAGTTTTCATCTGCTAACCCAAAGTGTCCTTACTCCTCAAGGTGTCCTTTAGAAAGCATAATTTTCTGTCTTTTCAGTGAGCAATAACAACAAAAGTTATTGGCCTTTATTAATACATGCTGAGCTTTATGGCAGGAAGTCAGATATTCACTGTAACTTTCTCTGTTGGTCCAATTGAGCAAAGTTTTACTGCTGAAGCTAACACAGAAATGCAGTTATAAGTTTACTACAGTTTTCTCTTCTTTCCAACTTAAAAAATATTTGTTTCTCAAAATATCTAGCTGGCAAAAAAATTAATTTCCTATGTCTAGGTATCAAAAACAAAATCACAGAAAACAAACCAAAACAAAACAAAAAGAAGTAAAAACTTTTACAAATGCCACACATAGTAAATGAAAAGGCCTTTTTCAGACATAAACCACTCCTGTAGCAATTTAATTTACCAGTATTAAACCCCCATCAAAAATGAAATAGCAAGATACAGGCATTTTAGAACATAATAATGGAAAAATAATTTTCTTTTCAGAAGTTTTCCTTAGAAGCTTGCTGCATACAAAGAACACAAAACACAAATTAAATGTAAGTACAGTGAAACATGACTTCATACCAGAATTCATGAAGAAAATTTGTACAAAATTTCTTTATAATTACCAATCTTCCAGCTACATTTTCTTATGGTAGCATTCCAGGCAGTTTTCAGTGTAGTGCTCTGTTTAATTCCATTATGTAGGAGTTTATTTGCTTGACAGACATAACGGTCAATTAATGCTAGCACATGCTAAGTCCTGTAACATCTTCTACTCTGACACCCAACCAAAACTACCTTGATAGTGTCAACGTTTTACATTCTAAATTTAGACAAAATAATTATCTGAAGAATGATTGGGTTTTATGCATATCAGCAGCCTTTCATACAGCAGGATCTGCTCTGGTCCATTGTGTTTGTAATCCATGGATTACACTCTAAGTATGCATTGACACGAGCAAGAGTAACAGCTCCATTATGGCCTATTCTCCCAAATAACCATGAATTTCGAAACATTCACTGCTATATTTCTGTGAGCTTCTATTTTCTGTTCCACCTTATAAATAAGTAAAAATGTTGTTAAAAAAAAACCAAGAAAAAAAAAAGCCAGGTGTGAATATCTGTGTTAATTATATTATTGAAGGTTCTAGTGCTGAAGTATCTTTTACTTCAGCCTAGTGCAAGGCCAATAAAATTTTTATGAAAAGAAAATAAATGGAAACTTGAGAGGGTTAAATGTTCTTTTTAACAGAAATTTTCTTTTAAAAGAAAATGTTCTTTTTGTGGTTGCAAAACCAGCAACAACAACTGAAACCAGCTAAGTGATCAAAGCTTTAATGAGAATTCAGTCTTACAGGGAGTGTTCATGATGTATACAGACAGTGGGCTAATTCATGTAAAACTAGGAATATCTGACTCTACCTATAATTTGTAACACATTTTTCCCTGGGCCAAAACAGTTACAGTTTTTGAAACAGTTATTGAAACACCCCACACTTTATCGTAATGCTTAACACTCTCAAGGTCTGTTGCTAACCATTCTACATATAAAGTCATTATTGAAATATGGTTATTATCAATAGTGATTTTTATTTTCTCTTGGCACAAGATGATTTTGAAGCTTCTGATAACAGTGAACAACTTGAACAATAGTTTCTCCAGGGGCACTGTGTTCTGCAACAGTGATTGATGGCAAACCCCAAATTTGTCAACTTCTGGTCTAATTTATTGATGCAAAACAAGTGTAGAACCCTAAAAGATCATAAAGTCTGATGCCATTTTCTGGTCCAGTTGTTACCACATCACGCCCAGGAACAACCCAAGGGAAAAGAAAAAAACTTTTTTTCATTTATTCTATTGAGTCAGCAAGCAGTACAAAATATTTATTTCTATAGTATTTCTAGTCAGTACAAGAAAAATAATATACAAAACAATTATTAGTACAATATTTATTGAAAATTTATTTGTCTAGGGGATAGTTTGTCTCTTCTTTCTGCTTCAGTCAGGACCCTGTCCAAATATTCCTTCCATTTCAGATCTTTAGAAGCATGTTTTTTCCCTGCTTCCATAAGCAGGTAAGGAATCTAGAAACCATTAACCATACCTGATAAATTTTGTTGTAGTATTCAATTCAGGATGAATGGTAGCCTTTTAGTCATGTAATTTCCAGAAGAAATCATTGTCACTTTTTTTTGTTTGTTTGTTTTGTTTGTTTGGGATTTTTTTGTTATTTTTGGTAAGAGGTTTTTGTGGGTTTTTTTGTTTTGTTTTTGGTTTTTTTGTGGTTTTGATTTTGGTTTTTTTGTTTGTTTTGGTTTGTTTTGGTTTTGGGGAGGTATTTTTATTTGTTTGTGGTTTTTTGCAGTTTTTTGTGGGTTTTTTTGGTTTTTTTCAGTTTTGTTGGGGTTTTTTTATGTGAAGAAAGTTTACTTGATAAAGGGATTGCACAAATATATTCAAGCATCACTTCCAGAAAATTTCATCCATGGTTCTGGGAGTTGTACTATTTTCAACTAAAATATCTCTGTTTTGCCCTATCATCAAAGTCACATAGTACTATTGCTGCATGCTCATTAGAAGATTGCCATATTCAGACTGTCAAAATGATTACCTAAATTTGCCTGCATAGATCAATTTGCATGAGCATTGCTAATGCTTTTTTCCTGCAGATTTATTTTTTCTGTTGCGAATTTCATCCAAATATACATAGTTGTATAAATAAAATTAGGACAATTTAATATATTTTAAGGCCGATATGTAATTTTTAATAAAAATAAATAGTGTTTTTATTTACTCCTTTGATGGCTTGTTCCAATAATCAAAGAGAAAGTGCAGATTTAATATATTCCATATCTGACTGCTGTCTTTTCATTTATTTTGAATGGATCTGAAATATATACTTTAAGTTGGATTTACTTTCTTCTAAAACATAAAAAAAAGCTTCAGAGATCATAACTATGTCTCTAATCAAGTATAATTTTGTAATCTAGATATTGGAGGTTGATTGCAGTCACAATGCAACTAAGTTTGAGGTCAAAGGCAAAATAATGAAGTATTAACCTGGAGGATATTTTTTCTATAGGTACACATGTAAATTATTTTGTTGTCATCCTTTCCCAAGTGAGCTTGTAAATCTGTTAAACTTTTTTCCTACTGGAAGAAATAGATGGACTCTGAAATTGTTATGGTTTTTCACTAAAATTCATAGGTCAAGAATTTCAATGCATTCATGTTATATGTAGTAATACAGAATTGAAAAGCCTTGATAGTTCAATATGTTGTTTTGCATCCTAAAACCTTCTGGGTATAGTAGATTTTCCATCTATGAATAAGCATGTGTTTAATTCTGTTTATTTAATCTTTTAATCCTCTGACAATACATGTGTTAAGTGACGATACATGTTATTCATTCCAAAACTTTTTTGTCTTCTTTGCTTTAAGGGAAAAGCAACCTCGCAAGTTGATTGGAAAATAGATGTAGGATGGAAACATAATCACTCTACAACCAAAAGACTTGGGCAGGATATATTTCTATGAACTACTTCTAAATTACAAATATTTGTCCAGACCACTCATAAACTAATATTTCCCTCTAACTTTTATGTTGTGTCATTGCTACAGTGTAGGGATGCCTTTACTAGAGGAGCATTTTTTTGCTTGAAAAACTTGTGATCATCATCTTTCCATTTCAGAGATCATTGAAAAAAAAAATTCCCTTGCAATAAATATGTCAATAAACGTTGCAAGCGATCCATATGGATAGAGTAAACTACTTCTCCTTTTTGAAGTCTCCATTTTGCAACATGCATTGATTCTATTTTTGCTATGTGAAAGAAAACAAAATTTTTATCTTAAAAATATCTAAAATCTTAGAAGGGCTATGAGTAATAAAGACGGTAAAACACACATAAGAATCAAAAATCCTTATGTAACCATATACATTGATTTCATTTTCTTAAAATTTTGTGATCAATGACATCAAAATTCTATTTATTGATCTGAAAACTTGAAATTGTTAATCAAAATACATATTTTAAATAAAATACCTTGATGTTTTTATCTCTCTGCTAAAGTCAAATAACTTTTGATGCTTTTCTAAATCTGTAAACATAAGAACATAGCTTTCAAATTTAGGATTTTGGGCTTTGCATGCAGTAGCTTTACAATACACAAAGACTTTTACTTTTAGGGATCTGGATTTCATTACCAATTTAAAATTGGAAAGATTGGCCCTGATTATGCTATAAAGTTTATCTGTATCTTTTTCTTTCATTCAGAGACTGTTTTGTGTGTGTACATACACAGAAAATGCTATATATACATACTACTAGATATATTTAAAGAGACTCAGAATACATAATTGTATGTTTATCAGTCTTAAGGAATCAGGGCCAAGCTGAAAGACATCAATCTCTGCTTTGATTTGTTCCATCCTCTGCTCTTTAAGTAACCAATGTCACTTGGAAACATTTCATGTAAGATTTCTGCTGGGAAATAAACATTTAAAAAAGAATTTCTTGTAAACATGGTAAAAATCTTTAAAATCAAACCAAGGAAAGGAAAGTATAAATAAATACTCCACTGCTCTGTTAACACGGTTGAATGACAAAATATCTTAGAAACAACATTCCAAACATGTTCTGTTTAATTATGTGGCCTTACATACCTATCCTGGTTTCAGCCAGGACAGGGTTAATTGATGCAGCAGCCAGGAGAGGCATGGCCAGGACCCTGAGGTTATTCTATATAATATATAGTATATAGTATATACTATATACTATATACTGTATAATACATAATAATAATATATTCTAGTCTGGCTCGTGATGAAGTGAGTGGTCAGGGCAATGTCAGCTTCCATATGGTGAGCCCTTGTCTGTGAATCATTCACCTCTCCTTTGCACTCTGTTATAAATAATGCTGCTGGTACTGTTAGTTTTCTTATTTCACTAGCTGTTTCCAGTAAATTGTTCTTATCTCAACCCTTATCTTTACCTTTTTGCTTCCAGTTCCAGGAAGGGAGAGGGAGATGGAGAGGGAGAAGGGAGGAGTGAGTGAGCTGTACATTGTTTAGAGTGTTTCAGTGAAAGCAATAAATTAGAAAATATGATTCCTAAACTACAGCAATCTCAAAGAAGTTGGGTTGATTCAGTGGAGTTAAAATTCAAATGAACCCAGTACACCATTACTCAGGTGTGTACAAATAATTAAAAACCTTCCTAGGAGATTCAGACTCAGGGAACAGTTCACTGAAAGGACTTTTGAGTTGTTGAAAACCAAGAAATACCTCTTTCTTAAGGGGATCTGTACCTCTTGAAAACAAAGAAAAAACACTCTAAAAATCAGATTTACAAATATTTTATTGTATAATAATCCACATGTCAGAAGAAGACCCATAAAATGTTCTACAAATACTTAAACTGCAAAAACAACACTCGGGAAAAGGTGAGCCTGCTGCTGAATGGGGCAGAGAAACTGGTGACAAAAGATGCAGAAAAGGCTGAGATTCTCAGCTCCTTATTTACCTTAGTCTTTACCAGTTAAACTGCATTATAGGTGTCTCAGCTCTCTGAGACCAGGGAGAAAATCTGTCGTTAGAAGGACTTACCATTAAAGGAAGATCAACAAGTTAAGGAGCTCTTCAACAAACTGCAAAGACAACCAATATCCTCCTCACTGCCTTAGCAAGAGTGATGTCATCTGGTCTAGTAAGGTGATTCCTTTTCACAGTCCTGGTGAAGTGATGTCTGGGCTGCTGCTGTTTAATTCTGGATACTCTATGACAAGAGAGAAATGGATGGCTGGACTGAGTGTGGCAACAGAGACGAGAGTGGACTGGAGTACCTGACATGATGAAAGCCTGAGAGAACTGGGACTATTAAGTCTGGAAAAAGTTCAGAATGGATATTATCAATGTATATAAAAGTTTGATGGGAAGTAATGAAGAAGGAAGTGCCTAATGACAGGAACAGAGGCAATGGGCACAAATGGAAACTCATTGTTTCATCTGAATACAAGAAAATAGATTTCTGTTCTTGAAAGTGGTTACACAATGACACAGATTTCCCAGAAAGGCCGTAAAGTCCCCATCTGTGTCTGTAGAGACATTCAGTGTGTGACCAGACATGGATCTGAGCAACCTGTTCTAGTTGACCTGCTTTGAGTAGAGTGGTTGGATTGGTTTATCTGTACAAATCCCCACCATCCCATCAGCTTCTGCTATTCCGTTATAAAAAATAAAATTTCTTCCTGGCATATGTTTAAGAAATGATCCATGATTGTAATCATTAGTGAAGTACAATAAGATTAAATCTGAGAATGGAGCAAAGTTGGTATTGGGCATCATCTATTTTGTATTTTCTTCAGGAGTACTTTCCTGATCAGAAATAAAATATTGATGCTGGAGGTAGAGAGCTATTAGTTGCTTGCTATCCTATAACTTATAATTTAGATATTGGCCTCAATATATGGAACAAAGGTTGAGTGTAGACTATTTCTTTGTTAAAGTGACATTGAGGCTCTACCCTACTGTTCATCAGATAAAGGAGCTGAGAATAAAACACAGATGAGATTCAGTATAGGTTCAGCTGCTGTAGGAAGGACAGCATTAATGAACAGGTATGTACCGTTCAGGTTTTGGTTTGGTAGGATATTTCATAAGTATCTGAGGTAATTGTCTTGCATGTCACAGGGCCATCAGTACTATTTAATAATTCAGGTTATTCTGTGTCTTAACAATACCATAAAACTAAAGGGCCGAAGGAGACAGAACCTTTTCATATCTATTCTCTATCAGAAGAATTTGGGGCAAGATTATTACACAATATCACTAGGACACCAAGGGCTGATATATCAGTAGATTTTGTTAAGGTTAAGAAATAAAACTGGTGGCATAATACGTTTGCCCTAAAGAATTTCCATTCTAAAATCTCTTTCATGCAAAGCAGTTCTACGTATGAACAGTCATCAGATACCTATTGCAGTTTGTCAAAGTTTAACTGTCAAAAAGAAAAGGAATAAAACACTAAGAAGCCTGAAGAAAATGCTATTAACTCTCATTTGTAAAACATTCTTTTAAATTCCTGTTTCATTAAAATGTCTTCTTTTTCTGGTGGTTTTATATGGAAACATTGAATATATGAATTCAGTGTACTTGTATTTGAAACTAAGTACAATGTTAAAGTAATTTTCACACGAAGCTTGTCAAATTCTTTTAGCAACCATAGAAAGTAAGAAGACTGTTTGACAACGTAAAGAGTAAAATTATTAAAAGCGCACATCTATACATTAGCTAAAAATGCTTTTATCTTAGTCAGAGCACCATGGTAGCTTCTATTAAATCTGAAGCGATCTGTTCCTTTTGTGTCAGGTGCGATAGATTTACACAGATAAAACTTTCCCCAGACTTTTCTTCAGTGACTATAAGAGGTGATTTAAGAAGGAATCGCTGTGTTTGTATTGGAAAGTAATTAATTTTCCATGCTATGGTCCCAGCAAGGGTTCTGATCCCCTGCAATGATGTATAATAGCTCTGTAATGTCAGCTACTAAGGGTAAAAAAGAAACCAGAAACTATCAAATGCTTTCCAAAACTATGAATTGGGTTTTAGCTAGGGGAGTAGCTCATGTAGGGCTTAATCCAGCACATCAAAGTAGTGTAGATGTAGGATCTTGGAAAAAGAAGACTGGAAGAAATCGGTGCCAAATATAAGCTTTTGTTTTGATGTTTAAATTTAAGATGTGCTAAACATCTTGAAAACAATTATTGGTGATTAGTTCAAACTGCTGGTTCCTGAAAGATGCAGATGGTACAGCACTAATGACAGTAATTGCAGTTCAGATACTTTCAATCCACTTGCAATCTATGCACTTTAAAAACTTTTATGAATAAGCACGATTAAAAGTGTTGGTGCAAAAATAAAACTCCTCTGTCCTGTACCCTGTTTAACAGAGAACTTACTTGAATATGCTTAAAATTTAGGCACTTCAAATAAGATGTGTCTGAGAGGTTGGCCTGGTTTCACCTGGAATAAAGTTGGCATATGGTGAGAAATCACATTGTGCATCCCTTGATTTTTAAACAATAATAATAATAATGATAATGATAATATTGATAGCTTTAAGGTTAATTTTAATGTTATTGAATTGTCTTCTTTTTCTGTCCTATTAAACTATCTATCCCAACCTACAAATTTTACTTTTTTTTTTTTTCTCCTATTACATCTACCATCCCACTGAGAGGAGGGTGAGGGGTGTCTGTGGGTGTGTGTGTATGAGTGGGCAGCTGTGTGGTGTTAAGCTGCCTGACAAGCTAAACCGAAACAGACACACACAGAACATGCACATAGGAACTCATCCTCAGTATAGTTTTGGTTTTGCAGAGCATTTATAATGCCTATATACTCAGCAATAATGCAGGGCCTGAACACTTTTTATTGTGATTTATAACAATGTCAAAAATATTCTCCTCTGCTGCTGTGGTTGCTGTTATTTGAAGGAACAATTCAGACAACATCAGGAATAAGATGTGAGCTGAATAAGCATTCTGCAAAACCTCACATTAAAGAAGAATGCATTACATCTCTATTTTGGCGAGAATGAAATCGTCCCAAAGATTTTCTTTGAAAGACTTTTCATTCAAAAGCTGAAAAAAAGGTCTAAGTATTTAGGTTTAAATACATTAGTGATCAGTTTCAGTCACAGAACAAGGTGATGCAATCTTAATAAAGACAGAAAGTCAAAGCTAACACTAATTAGATATACATCGATTCAGGATCACAGATGTACAAACAGAATTGCTGATTCAGCGCCTATTTTAGTTAAAGAGATCAAAAGAATGATTTAGAAGGCTTTATGATTTCTTGTATTAGAATGTGACAATGAAGCATTTATAACAAGTAGGACAGGAAAATATTTTATAAATTTCTATCTATTAATATATAGACATTTATCAAGGAAACTACCAATAAAACCCAGAATCAATCCAGAAAGACAAAAATCTTTGTTAAGAAACTCTCACAGTAAACATAAGCTATTAACTGTAACAGTTTACATTAATGAATAGATATGTGCTGCAACATATTTTATAAATACATCCTTCTGTTAAATATGTAAACATGTAGATAATTTCATAAAAAATGAAATATCAGTATTTCAAAGGCATTTTCAAAAGGCTATATGAAGTTTCTGCTTAATAACTTAAGTAAATGAGTGTCAAAATATTGTATCAAATCAGTCCATTACAGTATTTATAAAGTATTCTTTCAATAGTAAACTCCTGCCATCTATATGATTTTTTTTTTTTTTTTTTTCACTTCTAAATGCTGATGAAAATTTAAGGAGGTCTACAACAATACAAATGACAGTATGTGTAGACGAAGCAGTTTCACCTTGAGGCTTGAGGCTTTTGTTGCTCACTTCACTCATTTCTCAGCTGGACACCTCATGGGTGGTTTACCTTGCTGGTAATTTAGCTTCAACAGAAAAGGCCTATTTTTGCCTGCTGCACTTCAAGTTATACATTATCTCTGACCTCAGGCTGACTCAGTAGTTACCTTTTTTCTGCAGAACAGATGGTTCTAAATTGTTGAACGTATACAACCTGGCTTTACATCATTGTGTGATAAAACATGAATGTTCCCAACACTGAAAATAGATATGGCATTCTTTGTCTATGAATGTAGCTTGATTTCAAGCATATGCAGTGACTCAGGTTCTGTGTTTCTCCATGTGTGTAAGCTATCCCTTTTGTTCACATTGAATTAGTGTATGTTCTGGTTTTCACTGCAGGAATGGAGTGTCTGGTTCACATGGAGATTTACTGAGGTAAAAGAGAGCTCTGTTGACCTGCCTGAGACCATATGAGGATGCAAAAGAACATTGCTAAAAGTACCTCTGAAAATTTTTGTTAATTTTTTTATTAATTACCACTTACAGTAGACAGAATCTGCCTAAGTGTTTTGCAGAATTTTTAATTACATACACTAAAGAGTGTGTGTGTAAGGAGTGCAAATTTCTGTTTGCATTTGTGTTCATGCTTCTTTTTAACTTACATGGGCTTTTTCTTTCACAGTACATTTTGTATTCCAGTTACATCTAAACTATGTGAAAAATGTGCTTTGACTTTTTAGTTAGGATTGTTCTTTCTTCAAGAAGAAGTTTAATAATCCCTCCCAAAAAAACCTCCAGGAACAAATCAACAAAAAAAAACTGACAACCAAACAGCAACAAGATAATTAGCGAAGTGCATAGTGATAAAAGTGATTTTATTAAGATGTCAAGTAGGATCTATCTCTAAGTTTGCATAAATAAAATGCATTGGTACCTTATGCAAGATTATAGTAGTCCTTAAAGTAGTACTGATAGCCTGTAAGGAATTAAACTTCGGGGAAGGTCTTATTGCCACAAATTTTCTTGTGAATCTTGTGAGCTATAAGAACCCAGTGAGGACATGAACATAATATATGAATGTATCCAAGTGATGCTTGAAAAATTATAGGACATGTATACTTTTATTGTTTCACTTTTGAACACATGGGTGGCAGGCAAGTACAAATACCCTGTCTCCCAGCATACCTATGCACTAGAAATGTGTAGATTAGCTGCAAGGGGAAGAATAAAAAGTAAATAAAGTAGTTCTCCAATGTAGAACTCTGTTTCACAGGGTCCAAGTGCACAAAAGAGATTTAGCAGTAGTGGGCAACAATAACAGGGTAGAACAGTTTATTAATGACAAGTTCATGATGAGTGTGAACAGAACTACACACCAAAGACATTGCTTGAGTAGTTTTGGTAGAGGGCAGGTAGAAGAAAGAGAAAGACAGCAAGAAAGAGAAACCCTATCCTTAAGGAATTCAGTTCAGTATAAACTGGAAAAAAATGTAGAATAATTAGAAGTGGTAAAAAATCAGCAACAACAGCAAAAGATTAAGCACATAACAAGTGCAGTATAATCCAGCAGAACTCATCCAGCAACAAAATTATCCTTGGAATTTTTGCTTTCTGAAAAATAAAGACACTAAATTAGATCTTCTGTGCCAACTTATTCATTCTTTAATAAAAATGACCTTTCATGATAACATCAGTTTGGGAAAATCCTCAGGTGGAGGCAGAATCTATTTCCAGAAGCTCTTTCCAGTCTTCAGGGTAAGTGGTAATACAACACTGAAAAAAAAATTAAAAATTGAATTTTTTATATCATTTTATTATATACAAAAAACCACAACCTCTTCTGAAATATAATAGAGAATACTCTGTCCAAATATAATATTTTAAAAGGTGAACCTTGTTTTGCAGCTATTTGAAAAACTCTTTGCAGCACAGGAATTTCAAAGGTACTGAAAAAACCGAACAAACAATCTTTAAACCCTCTGAAATTAGACGTTACTCGCTCTACATTACAACTTCTTAAGGTGCAAAATAATGGATTTTTTCCCCTATAATTTCTTCTTAGTTATGATTTTATCATTTTACTTTTGGTACAATATTGAACAGCTATCTTTTACTGGATCATCACTAAATTAATAAAAATTAAGTGAACGTGGCAGCTGATTGATCTCAAAAAACTTCACCCTGATATTTTAGCTTTTAGTAAACATGGAGCAAAAGAAAGATATTTCTTAATTTTTTAATACTTTTTTACTCATTTTCTACCATTGTTGTTTTTTTTTTCTCCGCCATAGCCTGCTCATTTTTTTCCAATTTAGCTTCAAAATAGAGACTTTTAAGTAGTCTATTTGGATTCACAATGCTTAGAAATCAAGCAAAGTATTGTCTATTTTTGCATTGTAATTGCTTCATTCATTTGGGCATAGCACTATATAGCTACCTTTTTAACATTAAGTTGGAGCGTTGCTTTTTTTTTTTTTTTTCACACCAAGAAATTGGTTTGGCTTTAATATACACTTCTCACTTCTGCAGTATCCCTTATTATTCCAGTCAGGCTCTCTTCAATTTTCTTTCTCCTGTCTAATCAGCACGATAGAGTTCAACCTCTAGCCCGCTTAGAAAGCACCTATAAAGACCACGTGAAAACTGCAAGTAGGAAAGTATCTTAACAAAATACTCATGCCCTGAATACTGCCAGTCACTTCAACTCAACTGGTTTGAATAACCAAATACAGCATAAATTTCCCACTTGTCAGTGTTTTATGTTCAGTCCTCAGTATGGGCCTAAGGGAATGCATCCAGGTTTGCAGCAAAGGGTCCCATAGTAGTAACTAAAGATTAGAAGTTATGAGAAGGTTCTTTATCAGTGTTTGTAATAATGGTGAAAACATGGACTGCTGTTCTAATAAAAAAAAAAAAAAAAAAAAAAAAAAAAAAAAAAAAAAAAAAAAAAAAAAAAAAAAAACAAAACCAAACCCATGGTAGAATTTGTTTTGTTTGGTGTGACATTTGTTAGGTATCTGCTTCATAGTGCAATATTTTTGGTGGCTTTATTTTAGCATTTCAGCTATATCTTCCAATGTAAATACACAATTTATGCATTTAATGAAGAAAGATCTATACAGGTTGCTAAGAAAAGACATATAGTAATTGAATAGCTTTTTTCATTTTTTCCATTTGTACAAAATTTTAAGATGTTGAAAAGTAGTCAAAGTGGTGACTAAAAGTTCAATCACATTCACTTCAATTGCTTTTCTTGAGAAACCATCCAAGACATAGTCTCATTGACAAGATTTTCATGGCACTGATTTAAAGTATTTCTTTCAAAAATTCATTCTCATATATAGCCCCTTTGTCATTGTATTAGAAACCATACATAAATTTAAAACAAAAAAATATTACTAGCTTTCAAATATTTATATGTGCTTATGTAGTTGATTTAAGTATTTTTCTTGAAAGCATTTGTTCATGCCTGTAGCTTTTCCTTTGAGACTGAACTAAGAATCAGAAAGATTACATGGTACAAGCTTTCCTTGTATAAGTAAGGTGTGTGCTCCCGAAAAAGGAATCCTGCATGAATTTAGCCAACTTTTTCACCTCTCTCTGCCACTTCTGTTTAACCAATGTCTAGTGCAGGGGTTGCCACTTTATGCACCTACCTAAACCTTCCAGGAATAATTCTGACATTTCTAAAGGCTTACATAAGGCAATTAATAATTTAGAATGAAGGTTAAGTGACAACATACCTAGTTTTATAATTTGTTTAACTAATTCCAACATAAGAAGAATTGCTTAGGCTGATTAAAAAAAGAAGTCCTGTGATCTCTTTTCCTAAGAGAGTATTCAGATTGACTTACTAATTGTATTCATTGTTTTGAATATCCTTCATGTGCCTTTCTATTTCTCTCTTTAAAAAAAAATTCAAAATTTTTTGTTGCTTTTTTAACTAATAACTTAAATTATAGAATATTTTTATATATTTTTAGAAGAAAGATGCACAATAAATATATATAAAAGATAGAAATGCATTCAGACATGATTTATATTCACTGTTTGCTGTGTTTTGACTTTTTTTCTTTTTATTTCATGGGTGCTTTGGGATTTTTTTTCCAGTTAGCTGAGTACTATGAAGTTCTCTTAAAGTTCACCTAAGGAGATACTAAGAGAGAGAAAAAGAATTTATATGGGTTTTTTTGTTGTTATTAATCTTTTATTACTAAGATTTCTCTATGTTTAATACACCATGGAGTAGAATCTTCTATCACATTGTGGAGAAGAGTCTGAAAACAAAGATGCTATGTTATCTAGAAATGTACATATTTTTCTAACATAAACTACATCTTTCACTCTGTCTTTACTAATTACCCATATACCTGCAAAGCAGGACTGACCAGGATCAGATTTTATACCACTAGAAATAACAATTTCTGCAGAATTCAAAAGTAAATTTAGTTTGTATCAGGGTTTTCTTTTTAAGCGACTATATGGAATTTATATCTGTCCTAGGCACTAGGAGCTCCTGATGATATTTTCTGTGTGGCTGGATAGGTTCAATAAATCTACCCTGCAGTTCTGTGCCCATTGAGGGCAGTGCTGGAAATGAAAGCTCTTCCAGACATTTGCTGTTCTCCAGATTACTCCTGCCTTCTTCATACTTTTTAGTAGATGATGAGTCAAAGGGTTTTAAGTTTTAGCCTTATGATAGAGCTTCTACCTTCTTCTTTTTTAACATCACATTCCACTTCAAAAATGACCAGGTTCAAAACTTTCTTGATTTGCATTATTATACAGTAATTATATAGTAAAAATCTTTTACATAACATACTCCAATAAATGCTAATCCTTTAAATCCTCTATTTTGCCCACCCACCCACTCTTGGCCCAATTTGCTCTGGCTTTATGCATCATTTGTTCTTAAAATCTGCAGAAGTTCCACAAAACTGCTTAATGCAGCAAAATCTGCAAAGCTGTAAAAGGAGTCATACTTATTCCCTATATATGATTGTTTTATCTTTAATTAAACAACACCAAAAAAGCAAACTTTTTTATGTTCCAAAGCAAAATAAGTGGGAAATAAAAATCTTAATTAAATAAAATGTCCTAGTTAGGAAGCAATCTAACATTTTAGGAGAGGTAAATGTCACATAAATTTTGTTACGTGTGGATTATATATTTCAAAATATTTTTTTTGTGTCAAAAATAGTGTGGCCAGCAAGACTAGGATAGTGAGGCATTTGACACTTTGACACAGCTCCTGTGGTAGTTCATGTTGATTGAATGATAGAATTTAATTGCACTACAATCAAAATTTAATACATTAAAATATAAGTTCTATTTAATGGAAATGCCATTTTTTTTTCAAAAATAAATGAGAGTACCCAAAAATTACATATGGATTAAACGACATTTTTAATATTAGAGACTTTGTCTTGCAAAAATAGTCATTTTGCAGAAGAAAATACGTTGCAGACTGATGGGGCAAGTGCCAAAATTTTGAAATACCTACACAGTGTCCTCTGTGTTCCTGGCTATACTTTGCCAAATTACATTCCTCACTTCTTCTCTCATTCTCTCACACTAAGACAGGTGTCTGCCTTTACAAAGAATACAGAACTTCGAATAACTGTTCTTTGAATTTTCCAATGCAATCACATAAAAAAAGTCATTAATATATATATATATAAAAAAGACTTTTCATTATTAGCACCTAATTGAAATGATTCTCCAGTGCATTCTATTAAAGGCAATTTGGGTCAGAATGACGTTTACCAATGTAGATTGTACTTTCAGCATTGTACCATACCCATGCTGAAATTCCTACTTTGTTCTCTGGTTTTTCATTATTTGAATAAAATAGCCCTTTTCATTTGTACAGTTTAATTTAATGATAGCATGCCCATTACTTACTATCATAGGGTATTTTTCATATTTGAGTAGAACATAAAAACAGACTTTTTAAGTGGAGGTTATGCAAAGCATTCAGACTGTTTCAGAGGTTTTATAATAATTTGCTTTTTCCTTGATGGCCTGTGCTTATTTTTAAGGCCTGAAAATGTGTTTTAGTTCTCTTTTACTTTCTAGGATAAAATAGTAAAGCTAGAGGTCGACCTGTAGGCAAAATTTTATATATATAAAACTAAACAACAGCTCTGGCTTTGTGCTGTTTTTAATGAGGGAGTAGAGGAAAAAATATTTTTGAGGCACTATGGGGAATTCTGACTTAACTGAAAACATTTTTTAGTGGTAGAATTGTTTGGTTTATTTTTTTGGCTGGGAAAGAAAAAGTTATATATTTAAGCGGAAGAAAGAGCTGAAGGTGGAGGGGTAATCTGTTTGATACAGCACATCTCAAGCTGAAAGTCAGTCACATGATCAGTTCCACTGCCTGAAAGTTACCCCAGAATTTTCTTCTGCTTGGTATTATTCTGCATGCTTGAAGAGCATTTAAACATTATTGTCTTCATTTTAAAGAAGATACATTTTTTCTTCTGACATGTTCTAGGAGATACCAGACTCGTGAATTTTCTTGCCCTAGGACATAAAAGATTACCTCTAAGTAGGAGCTCCGGGTTAGCATCTCAACTCTCTGCCTCTGGATTAAAAGGCTAGAACAATATGAAGAAAGCATAATATCTTCAGGTTTTTTTCTTTGGATGGTCTTCCTTAGGACTGTCAAAATCTCTTGTCCCTTGACAAGATCTCTTATACTTCCCATCATAGGGAACAGGACCAGGACAGGTCCTCAAAAGACAATCACAACCCCTGCAGATTGCCCAAAGGAAGATTCCATGAACAAATCTGACCCCTTGCTGAGCCCTGGAACACCGATAAAGTTACTAGAAGGTATTTTGAAGATTTTTATTTTTCATATATGGAATTCAACCTTTCATATGAGCCCAATGTATTTGCTCGTGTTTTTTCCAATAAATACTAACAGTAACAATAACAGTAGCAATAATAACAATAAAAACAATAAAAATAGGTACTGTCACAAATTTATTTATTGAGATAATTAAGTAAATTAAGGATAAGTAAATAAATAAATAATAATAAATAATTAATGATTTGTCAAAAGGCCTCATTTTCCCATGTAAATGATATTGCTTTCATAGAATCCCTAGAATGGTTTGGGTTGAAAGTGACCATTGGCAGGCATAATTTAATCTACCCATAAAGTACTGATGAAATTCCATCTATGAATCTTTCTTGTTTTTCATAATATTAATGAACACAGAATTTTCTTCCCATCACTTTTTACTCACTGACAGTGATAAAACTTCCTCAGCTGGCATATAAGAAACCCTTTCAGACAGTACATCACATGCAAGAAAAATTCAATGGAACTTGAGTGCATTTTTGTGTCAGAGTCAATAGAAAGAATTACTCTCAATATTTTTGCTTCATCTTGATGGAATACAACTGTATGCTTGTAACAAAGAAGAGCCAAGTTTTTTGCTTCCAAAACAAGAAGACGGCAAGCAACAGTTTTACCAATTCATATTTATTCACTCATGATTTTTTGTCTGAAAACATGGGTATTCACATGTGACATACAAGAATGACATAACTGAATCACATTTAGGTAAATAGCAATCCAATGAAAGCTGCTTCAAAACTGGAATGAAAAAAATATTCTTAAGACTTTGCTCTGTCTTTCAAAAACTATCTTGACCATTAGCTTCAAAAATCTACTACTGGGATGTGCCTCTGGAGCACATATATGTTTTTTAAAATATTAGCGATCAGACATTCATTAAACGGATGATCAAGTACAACTTACTGTTTAATGCCGGTCGTAGAACTTATCTAGAAATTACTGAGTCTCTTGATACCACCCTGAATATATAACTTTCAAGATGACAAGGGCCATTTTATCTCCTAGCTTTAGCAATCTATCAACTGAAGGTTGAGTTTTAACCTGGGATTCTCTTCCTCATTTTGTCATAAGCATATATTATAATGAAAAAAATTATACTCCCAGAATGAATATTTCTCCCTTATATGCTGAAGGCAGAGACTCTATGGCTTACGTTGCCTAGCAGATTAGTGAGATATCCTAGTACCCCAGTCTTTTGAGCTGTATTTTCAAGCTCCTGGTATTACTTACCTTTTTTCTACTAGATTCAGGAAAAACTGAACTATCAACTGTGGGAAAAAAAAAAAGTAAAAAAAAAAAGAAAAAAAGCCAGGGAATCTATGCTACATCTCCAGAACATCTGTTTGATTAAACAAAATGTACTGAACTTCATTAATCTTTGATTATAATATGTTTTTTTTCCACTTAACAAATCAATCTTCAATGTCTTTTTCTCCTCAAATTGTCTTAAGAGTTTTAAAATATGGACATGAGAAGCAGTCATGCCATTCCGTTAACAACCTTCATCTCTCACCCTAGAAAATTGCTTTGGAGAAATGAAAAGCATGAAAAACTCTTCAGTCTCCTCCTGCCTGTCTGCCATGTGGCTTGTCACTTGGACAGAATGAAGTCTGCCTGGGAGTTACCAGGCAGTGACACCTTGGCAGAAGCCCAGTCCTCACCATCACTATTGCATGTGTTCCTGAGGACATATCCTGGACCTGACAGAACCTGGATTTACCCCCACATAGTCACAGATATTTATGCCCTACTCTGCTACGCTCTTAAATATTGTTTTCTGCTGTCTAGAGGGAACTCTGTGTTCACTCAACCCCACTCTGTTTATGGCCATTCTGGTTCCCTCACTCATCACAACGATGTCTCTTTGATAAAGTAAAGAATGATGCCCAATTCAATGTGGTTATAGCTTGCACTAGTTAGACTCAAATTATTCTAGGTATGGAGATTAGTCATTCATTTCCTGCAACGAGCTGTACTATTGATTTCCCAAGATTTATATCAATACAACAAAAATCAATGTGTCCTTAGCCATTACCCAAAGTTCCCTCTTAGTTGTTAGCTTGTGATACACATCTTATTTTCATATTGGTCCTGAAGACAGAATGATCACATTATCGTTTCTGTATGTGACTACAAGCTGAACAACCACTAGAAAAAAGAGCAGGCAAGGCTTCCAGACAATTATATTTGCAAAAAGCAAATCTTACTTATAAATCACCAAATCTTAAGTACATTTACATTCTTTCTTAGAAAATTATATTTCTTTATATTAATAAAGTTAATTAAGTTTTTTCCAGTCTATTGAAAATTTTTACAAAATCACAACATCACTAAGGTTGGAAGAGGTGTCTGGAGACTGTGTAATTTAACTCCTGCCCAAAGAAGGGCAAGCTAGCACAGGTTGCTCAAGACTATGTCCAGCTGAGTTTTGAGGCGCTCCAAAGACTGACATGCAACATCTTCTATGGTGTAGCATTTAGCATAAGGTAGGCTCAGCTAATTACACTGCCAGTGTGTCAGCACTGGTTTTCACATTGCCTTTTGGTCTAAAACTGCAACAGCTCAGCAAGCTGTTGCAGTGTTCAACCACCCTCAAACAAATAAAACAGTCTTCTGATGCTTAAATGTACTCTTTTCTTTTCAAATTAAGGTTTCAGTTTGTCCCCATTGACATTTTTCCGGTTAGTGGGCACCACTGGGGAGAGGCTGGTTCTGTATTTTTAGTCCCCATTGCCAAAAGGGAGCCCATAAAACCTCTCACTATTATGTTAAATAATGTCATCACCTAAATCTTAGTCTTATTTAAAGTTAGAAATATACAACAATACAGTCTTCTCAATCCCATACAATATTAAAAACAGTTAGATCAATTTAAAATTCCAGGGAGCAAAAGATCTCATGGTAGCTTCTAGCCTGACTTTGTACCAAACTCTTGTTAAAAATTAAATAGATTGGAGAGTCACTTTATTTTTCTGCCACTCATTTATTCACCCCTGATAAATTATAATAACTAAAAATTTGCTCCTTATAATATCCTGGCCTTCAGTTGGTTGTTCTTCATTACCAAAGTAAGAAAAAAAGCATTTGGAAAAAAATACTGTGATCCCCCCCGCCACACTTATATTACCTCTCTGCGTCCCAAAGTCTCTGAACTTCACACTAGCATCCAGTACTTCACAGCCTCAGGTGCCATTGCCATCATCCATCTCTTTCTGCTGACACTTATGTGATTATCCTGATGTTGCAGGACCGAAAGTCTCCATGGACCAGAGTTGCAACCTCACACTCTTTCTTGTGGCATGGATCAGTCATCATGGGAAAAAGTTGTCTTCTGCTTTCTCTGTCCTTTTAATATTCTCAGAGTACTTCCTCTGAGGAAGGACCTCCACAGAAAGGGGAAGGAAGGTTTTGTTTTCCCTCTTCAGGGTGGCTGACCTGCCTTGCATTTCTTAGATCTTGCTAACCTCAGTCCTACCCTTCCTTATCAGTTCTGACCTCCTCCTTCCTTTGCCCATTCTTAGAAGCAGACTTTTTGTTCTATTTTACCACATCAGTAGCTAAAAGGTGCAATCACCACTGACAAAATCCATTGCCCAAATGCTGACCACAGAATGTGACTGGATGGGGATGAGGAGGAGAAGGAGCAAGAGGGGGAGGGGATGAGGAAGGGGAGATAACATTGTAAATGATAGTGTATATAGAGATATATTTTCTTTGCTGTTTCCCAGAGCAAGAACATTCAGATATCAGAAGAAGGTTCCCTGCTGCACCCAGCTGAGAAACAGATCCACAAAAGCAGCTCCAGACTGAAGGCTGAGGCAGAATCCACATAAAGCAACTTTTTCTGCTTATCATAATTTTTTTCTCCATAAGCTCTTTATCTGAATATTTAAATAGAGTCAAATCCCAGAATTAGAACTACGAAATAATAACTCTCCTAGAATCTTCCTGTCTCCCCAACCAGGCAGCGGGAGCTTCTCCAAAACTTCTGAAAGTTCTTTCTTCTGATAGTTTTGCCACTGTGGATGCCATTGGAAATTTCCATCCATAGGAAAATTCAGCTAGTAAGATTGTCAGAGAGTATGCAGAAGGCACTGCAATTGAAATAAATTAGCTTGTGAGGTCCCTGATTGAGAAGATCCTGTGATTTTTGCACCCATTTTCTCCGTTGAAGCATAGTTTTCCTTTGAGGCTGAAGAATTCTTCCATAATAATCCAATGTGACAAAGAACTCCTACGTAACGATTAATGTCACATTTAAGCAGTCCAAGGTACTGGGTTGTACTTGCTGTTCAGGTTGAACAAGATCTATGTAACTTGTACTTCAAATCAGAGGGTTTTGGTGACAGCCACAGCACTTTCTTTTGCTGTCTTCCTAAATCCTCTTCTAAAGTCAATGACTGGCTTCTGAAATGTTCCTTGATTTTTTAATCTAACCCAGTGAGCAGCCTGGGTCTTAAATCTCTCTGAAATCCACTCTAAACTGCACACTATTGTTCCTAGAGCATTGGGCTTAGAAAAAGGAAATGAGGCAGAAGTACTCCAGGTTGAAGTAGGTGAAGAGACTCAAGAGAAGAAAGCAGAGGATAGCTTTTTTTTTTTTTTCCCCCTACATTCTTCAGCATCCACAGTGTCCTAGGAGCTGTGTTGCCCACTGGAAAAAATTCTACTCCATCTGTTTCTGAAATTAAAGAGGGATCGTGACTTTATCCTCTGGTTCACTAAAGCCTTTTCTGAGTGTCCAGAAAGGTGGAACACATTTTTGCACCAGCAGTTCTGGATTCAGCTCCCTTTATATCTCTCAACAAATCTGTGATGGATTTTTTTCTTTCCAGTATTTCTGGCCTAAGTAGCAATGCCACTCTCGTTAATAAAGTAAAAAGATACCAACTCACTGGTGAGACATGTAGGAGCAGCATAGCTACTTACCAGAAAGAACAGCAGGAAAACCCTTCATCAAGGGCTTGCAGAGACTTGCACAGACTCTGATGACAAGCTTAATTTCAGGTATCTACCACCCAAGAGATTTCTGGTGGAGTGACAACTCTTACCTACCTGAAAAAGGTGCTCTGACACTGCTGCTGCACAGATCTCTTTTGAGGCCCTTGCCTTATTAGCTGCTCCTGCCAAAAGTTGAATACCACTTTAGCAAGTTTTAAAACACCTTTTTTGGCTAATCTTCATTACAGAAATATGTCTGGAAAGACCTTCACTCTCAGTTTTCTCCATTTCATCATTCTTTTGCCTTCGCCTAGTGAGGAGCAGTCAGAAGAAAAAATAAGGATTCCACATGGCATGTCTGAGCTGGCAGCTCATTAAGGATATGAACTGTTAATGAGAGAATCCCCCACAGGATGTCCGTGGACTGACTCATGTTTAATTGCCCCTGGTGGAGTTCACACTAAACACTGCAGTTGAGAATTCCCTGCACCTCCCATTTTCCCTTAAGGATTCCACACCCTAGCTAGAAGATGGTTCTTACTGTACCCATTCTCAAACTGATGGTGATCCACCTTGCGTGCCACAGACCCATTTCTGGAATGAAAATGTGGAGAGAGCATTCTACTAATATACAAAAGCT
Source organism: Sterrhoptilus dennistouni (assembly GCA_013397095.1). Classification (NCBI taxonomy): domain Eukaryota; kingdom Metazoa; phylum Chordata; class Aves; order Passeriformes; family Zosteropidae; genus Sterrhoptilus; species Sterrhoptilus dennistouni. Next base: position 1,530,338 of record VWZU01018573.1, read on the forward strand.
CATCAAAATATCTCACTCATCTATGGTGGGGAAAAGAGAGCTGATTTGAAGGAGTTTTTCTGTCCCTTTAATAATGAATCCATTTTGCTTGTGACAATGACTTCTGTTTTCACTACTTTGCTTTCTTTATTTTATTCTGCTACACATATCTTCTACACATAAGTTGGATACAAATATCTGAAAAAAATACCTTCAGCGTAATTAAAATATACAGGTCTTAATATTCCCATCCAATCTTAGACCAACAGCTTAATTGGTTATAAATTCTGTTCATGAAAGATTACAAGACAAGATAAAATTTTTATTTTCCTATAAGGAAATGACCAAAAATAGCTATTCGCAGGTATAATTATAAATTATAGTTTATGGAAATAATTGAGACAAAATTATTCTTGATTATACCTACATTAATTGTAAATGAACAGTGAAATAAGCTTCTATAAAGCTATGGGGTTATTTTATTATTTGGGTTTTTTCCCCCCACAGGTGGTTTTAAAAATCATAGCTAAGTAATAAATCATTGTGTTTCCATGGCAGCCAAGTAAGCTAAGTATCACAGCTGTCTCTGGACTTCAAACAGATTTTAAATTTTATTTAACTGCCCTTTTAAAGCTACTGCCTGTCTGATCCATATTCTCTCCCCAGTTTAAGGACATGTTTAGCCAGTAATAGAGTTTATCAAGAAATAAAGACATCATGTGATACTCTGTTTTGTTCTGTCATGGGTTTTTGGGAATTTTTTTGTGGGTTTGGTTTTTTGTTTCTGTATTTTTTTTTCTTTGTTTGGTTGGGTTTTTTTGTTTGGTTGGTTTGTTTTTGTTGTTGTTTGTTTGTTTGTTTGTGTGTTTTGGTTTTTATTTTAGATTTTCAGCTAGATCCTATCTGAGTTGATCTCTACCTGTGCTGCTGAATATGTCTGCAAATAACCTGGAGAAGTGGAGAAGTTAGTAAGCTTACAAGGTCTGTTGGTCACAGTAAGTTTTTCAACATGGTATGGCATGCAGAATTGCAAAAAGATTTGAAAAACTGAATGCCTAGGAAGTAAAAAGTTCAGTTCAACTGAGTGGTGATGAGTGTCAAGTAATGAACTTGGCAAAAGGTGGAAGAACAAAAAATAATTATTTCACATGCAAAATGTTGGTCAGATGACTTACATTTACCACAAAACCTCAAGGAATGTTCAGTGAAAAGATCACCTTAGCACTGAAAGGTGACCAAAAAGGCAAATCAAAGGTTACAGATTGTAAGGAAAGAGAGAACTTGAAACATCACAGGACCATTCTACCATATAAATCCATGGTACATCTTTATTATGAGTACTATATATGCTGTGTTGACTTAATGTCAAAATAAATATCAGTAAATGATTCTATTAGAAAAAGTGTTGAACTTCCATGGTAGGATTAATTAATTAAATTAGGAGTTCTCATTCTTCAGAAGAGACAGTTAAGAAATATAAAAGAGATTCAGAAATGCATGGGGCTTGGAGATGCTGACAGACCTCAGCATCATTTTTCATTTATTTTGTCTTTTCAATCAGAAGAATAAGGAAATATCAACTAAAGATCTAGGACTCAGGTTCAAAACAAACCCCAAAAAGCTATCCTCTGCTGCTGCAACAAAGCTATTGAACTTCTTGTCATAGGATTCTGTGAACTTCATTGGATTCAAAGAGATCTTTATTTCAAAGCAATCCACAAAGGGTTACTAAAAGCATAAATGAAGATTTGGCCCAACTTTTATTGTTGGGATGTAATTTATTTCTATCCTAAATAACTGGAAATGGTGTGGTACTGTGGGATCCAATTCTATAAAAAAGATAATAAGAAATAATTTCTGATTACAGTTTAAGAAATTATGAAAATGTGATAATATTTTAAAACTCTCATTGTCCCTTTTAATAAATTTTTTAAATTTAAAATTATATGTAAAAAAGACCATAGTTTAATGAAGAAACATTTATAAGCTATCAGGCATTTATATTACAAAAGCAAAGCTAAAGAACTGCAGCTGGCACTGGAATGGAGACCTGTGGGGTTTGTGGCACTGTTTAGTTCCCATGAGAACAGAATGTGGCCATAGCCAGATATGAGCATTTGGGAAATGTCCATTTTCTGCTAAATGAAGTTTAATTGTATTAAACATTTAGGTTAAGTCTACAAGGAACACATGAGATCAAAAATGTTATCAACAAAACACCTTTTGACAAATCAAAATGTTTGTAATAAAACCTTCTTGAAAAGTCAGAATTTTGTTATAATTCATTTTAAAAGCATGAGTAATACTTACTGTAACTCTTATTATTTTATCATGTTAATAATTTTGTGTATTTGAAAACTTTTTCCATCTGATTGATTAAATTCTGGAAGATTTTTAAATCCAGAAAACGTTTTATCTGCTTGTCTGTATTTACACAGATAAAATGACTTTTAAAAAATTCTTCATGTGGTGATATTTTATCTCTTTTAATTTCCACCATGAGCCTGTTTTGGATCATTTTAGTATTAATTTTTCAGAAAACGAAATTAATTTGTCAAGAACAGGACATTGAAACAGCTCATTTAGAGTCTATGCAATGTCTATGAAATTTCTTGATTACTAGTTATTGGGGTATGTTGAATGGAGAATTTATGAAGTTGATGACATTTTTCTGCTGACTGCTGCCTCCTGCACTGCAGCACATTGATTCCTCCATCTCCAGCTTAGCCCTGACACTTCAGCCTGACCCCATATCCTGCTCCCTTTCTTGTGTGGAGGAGCAGCACACGTGCTGAAATGGGATCCTTTCACACCAAGGATATGGAAGGGGATTTGCCTCTTAATGCTAATCATAGTTACTAAAATTGTCCATAAGGGTATGCTCTCCATGTTAATCTTGCAAAGGCATTCACAGGACACCTGCTCTGGATTAGACTGCTAGATTGATTTTGCAACACAGTAGTTGCAAAAAACGCTTACAGACCATATATAGACATTTACAAAGGTTAAATACAGACTATGTTTGGCAAAAATATCATTCCAAAAACTCTCTCCAAGGGATTTCTGTTCACTGAGACCTGTGGGTTAACTGAAGTCTTTTTCCCTGGTCACTTACGGATTTATCAAAGGAGAGATTTGTCTGATTAAATGCTGTACAAAATGTTCAGGAATATTTTTGGTTTATAAAAATGGATTCGTCTTCTATGTGTTTTGCCCATGGTAGAGGGGATTTAAGTTGGCATTGGGGTTTTCCCTCCTTCTGTCTAGTTGTTCTCTCTTTGTGTGTGCATAACAGGCCTACTGCAACTTCCAGATGAAATGTAAATAAAATCATCATATCCCAACGTAGTATTATTTTATTACTCCATCATCGCAAGGTGACACAATGGTTATTGATTCTAAATTTGCCTGTGGCCATTCCCAGTTTTGTCAGCTTTCATGATCATTATATTTTATGAAATCTTTTTCATAGTCATAAATGTTCAAAAGTTTAAAGATATATTATAGCTGGAGAATCTCACATACATTGAAGAGGTCTGCCAGTTCTAGGAGAGCAAAAACATTTTGATTGAGATATGATCTAGCTTTTCAATTTACACTAAGTAAAACAATATAAAAATGTTTCATTTTAATTTGTTCCATATGTCACTGATGAAGAAAATGTAATAGGTTTTCCCATATGAGTTTATAAAAACATCCAGAGGCTCAGATGCTTCATAATATCCAGATTTCAGATAATATATAGTAGGTTAGCAGGATTGATTCAAGTATGTATGAGAGAAATAGACAATAATCTAAAATAAGATTTAAGTTAACAAAAACATTCATTGAGAAATCATAAACTATCTACCTAATGCTTCATAATTAATTCAGGCTAAATTTTAATTTATTTATAGCATAAAGTACACATTATTCCAAAGATGCACGTTTCTAACAAAAGGGGAATGAATAATAAGAGAGTGTACCATTTAGACACCTTTATTAGAAACTCAAATCTCTTATTTGCACATCTTGCAATTTTTTCTGGATTTTCGATAACACAGTTTTAATTATGAAAGTGCAAGTTGTAGCAGATAATAGATTATCATATGCTGCTGAACTAGCTGCATGGAAGAAATAACCTGTAGAGCAGATGGTTTATAATAGCATGAACATTAATAATTTTAATGGATAATCAAGCTCTTTTATTATTTTTTGTTTTATTTATAAAGAAGGGCAACAACGTAGGTAGGGGTTCAGGCAAATACTGACCAGAAACTCTTCCCAGTTACTTCACTAATTCTGGAGTTGGTCCACATTCACTCAAATTTGATCACTTCTCTAGTATTCTACACTGGGCCAATCTACATTAGTTTTGAGCCTTTTCTGTGTAAAACAAGGAGTCAAAAGAGAAAACCAAAATGAAATCCAGAGAGTTTCTGGTTCTTTCTTATTATTAAAATTAAATTATTTTGATTTTGTGGCTTGATTAAATGCTACTATTACAATTATCTGAATTTAAAAAAAAAAATCTTGCTTTCCAGAGCACAGTTTATGGAAAAAAGTGCAATTTGTAGGGAAAAAAATAATTAAAGACCACAGACATTTTTCTAGAGTTAGTCAGACCTTTAATTAATCTGATCTTCTTATTATAATGTTGAAGTGTAACAGGAAAACAATTAGAAACAAAATAATCCAAAGCATGAAAGAATTGAGTAGTGCAAGTCTTTGGTATTAGAAGTGTTGCTGTAGAGTGCCCATTATTTGATGTGCTTCTCTCAGTGAAATCCAGTGGGTTACATTTCCAAAATACCTAATTTTATTTCAGACTTTTTCATCCTCATCAACAAGAACAATTTTATGCAAACCAAATTATAGCTTTGGTGGCATCTGAGTAATTTCAGTGAGTTATGGTAGCACAGGAGAGCATGTGACTATGTAATTAGAAATTAAGAGCTCTTCTGACAATGTACAAACATGATGATGTTCCCTTTTTATACCTGTCTTGATCTTATGAGGGACAAATGAGGGACAGGAAAAAAATCTATTTAAATTAATAGAGATAATTTTAAGCAAACAGCTCTGCATAAGCAGATCTGTCAAATATAAACATCCTTTATTCTTAATCAATTTGTAGAGCAGATTTATACCTAGACATAACTCTCAGTGTGGACTATGCTATGCCACAGAAATGATGCATCAGCATCAGCATCTTAACAGAACTTTCCATGTAGCTATATTTAAATTAGCAGAGGAGAAAAGGCTGCAAGCAGGTAGGAAGAGTGAATGGGACAGAAATTCTAGTCCATTCTCACATATCATTGTATAGATTGATTAAGGGATGTTATTTTTTATTGACATATTACATTAGTTGAGCTTTTTCCCTGACAGCAGAAGAGACACAGAGGAGAAATTTATCCTTCACTATTTTAGATAGTGAAATTCAGTTTATGACACTCAGTTTATACTACTACTGAGACAAAGTGTCATTAGGATTATATTTTCTTGTTTCACAGCTTGTCATACCACTTACACATTATACATTACACACAATCCCCTGGTTTTTCTCTGTAAAAAGGTTAGAGGGAAGACATGATCAAGTAAGCAATGAAATCAAAGTATAGATTGAATATGCTGTAAAGAAGATGGCTACTATGTCTCTAAGGTTAGACACAGAAGTTACAATGAGAAGGGAAAAATGTTGACATGAAAAGGAAAAAATGTTGATATTATAAAAAACCGAACCTGTAAAAATTTTGATATACTTGCAGATTATTAAAGATAGAATTCTTTCAAAATATAGTTTCCTCACCTTTTATTTAATGAGTATATTTTGTTTCTATAGGTTTTTTTATCAGTTTGGAAAGAGACCTCATCTGTTTTCCTTAGCATTTAATAGCAAACTTCAAATTTTATTTCATTGAACCAACCTGGATGTGTCACCGCTTCTTGTTTTTCACTATCAGGCTTTATTCCTGTGGGAAAAAAAATCCATGAAAAACACAAACCACAAACTAACAACCAAATAGAAAAGCTCCATAAGTATTCATATCCTCTATAGTGAGGCTAGTTCTTATTACTCTTTTTGTTTCTTTGAAAATGTATTTAAGACTTTGTCCTAAAGTTTAATAATTCTCAGTGGCTACAAGACATTCAGTGTTGTCCTTCAGAAAGTAAATAAGAGTACATTTAAAAGTTAGATTTTGGAATTTCTGAATGTATTTTTCTTTGCTATCTAGAATCCAGGGTTTTATTGAATAATGAGATGCTTTGTACAGTTTTCTTTATTTTAGTTTGGATTTTTGGAATTCATATTTATTAATCATATTTTTAGATGCAATTGGATTTTGTTAGTCTGAGAAACAGAAGATTCCAAGTTTAGGCACATTTTTCCTGCAACAGCAGATGGAAATCATGAAGAAAATGCATCTCTTGAAGTATGAAACACAAGACAAATAACTTACAGCAGCAACTGTATTGAGTGCAGCAATGTTTTCCATGAATGTACTTTGCTCATCTGTCTCTGCTTTGACCATAGAGGATTCATTTTTTATAATAAAAAACCCCAATGATTTTCTAGACAAATACAGGTATTTCTCCATTAAGGTATCTTTTGATGCCTTATACTTCATCTCCCGTAATCCATCTCTTTTTTTTTTCCAAATAAACACCCCAGAAAATAAGATTTCATGCAAGGAATTGATAGTTCACATAAAGTGTTTACAAATACATCTATTTGGATAAAAGTTTCTTTGCAAATTTAGTTGATAATAACTAATTAGATTTTCTAATAGCACTGCTACCATCACAGGGATTATATATGAAAACTCTTCCATCAGCAAAATTAAAGTATAAAGCACATATAAAGCAAATAGTTTGGTTTGGTTTTTCTTTTCACTTTAGTACTTCACTAGTTAATTTCTCTCTTACTTTTTAAAATGCAGACACTAGCACTGTCTTTAAGAACAGCATATTAACTATTTCTGCACTGTAAATAAAGCAGACAAATGCCAGTCTAGATGGTTTTAGCTGCAGTTAAGAAAATTCAAATTTTCAACACACTAGACATTTACCTAGCAAGCTTGTAAAAGATGATAACAATAAAATATTTTTATGATAACTCTTGAAAGGAACTTATAAAACACTCTGAGAAGGAAGTCAGAATAAATGTTCCATACCATCAAGGAAATAGAGTCTGTTTGAATTTTGTTCCATCATTGTCTGCTTGTTTTTAAAAACTCTATCCAAGCTGTTGTCTTTAGCTGTTTGAAATATCCACATGGCACTGCAACAAGAATGGGAAACCGTAAGCTCTGATTTCTGGTCTTATTCCTAGTGAAGGCTGAATCTGCCTTGCATAGGAAATTCAATTATACAAACCAGGTGATTTGTAAGGGGCATATTTTTCAATAGAAAGACATGATCCTTCTCTTGCAATACTTTAATGTTATCTCTTTTGGTGCTTTATTCTTGAATTCAAGCAGGAGATTTCTGCTTAGCGTAGAGAAAAGAAGAGTAAGTGACGCTTTTTAAAGTAAGTGATTGGTCTCTGAGCTTTGGTGACTTCATTACTTAACGAAAACAACAACTAAAAAACAGCTGGATTGATATGTTTCTGGACTAGATGATCTTAAGTCCAAGAATGAGTTTTATGTATCAACTCTGTTCAGTTGTCCAGAATTTGTTAACTTTTAAAATGTAAATGTAATACAACATCAGTGTAATTTTTCTATACTTCATTGCTGGGGGAACATCTATACATTTTACCACTTTTGACCTTTCTACTTGTTAGTTCCATGAGCATTTCTGACAGGGTGCTTATTTGCTGAAATAATTGCAGAAAATAAACACAAATATCCTGCATATGAATTAATTTCTTCTGTCATATCCTACATGCTCATTATAAACACATTTGATATTATTACATTTCTAAAAACACCAGGTGTTAGAATTACCTATCTTAAAATGTAAGAATTGAGATCTGGGAAATATATTTTCAAATGAAAAAAGTATCTAAAAACATAAGCAGACAGCAGCCTTGAAGTTTAATAGAAGCAGAGATTAAGAAATCATAAAAGGAATATTTTGAAAGTTTCATAATTTCAGGGGTCTGGCACATAATTGAATTTGATCCTTTGTAATGCAAAGAACAGATGTTAGGAAAACTTTTTTCTTCTTCACTTCCTCTGTCTGTAATTTTTCCTCCTTTGTATAATTATCTCACATATTTATTTCCTGTATAAGGCAGATCTACACCACAGTGCAACTTACCACCCACAGCTAAGGAGAGGTATACTGTCACATGAAAATAAAGCAATGTATCCTGTATCAGCTGCTTTCCTTTGAATGAAAGAAGAAATATGTTTCCAACCTTTCAGCTTGACGAGTTATGTATAAACCACAGAACACATCCCTATTTATTTATTTTTAATTCATCAGCCACCAAGATGATTTAATTTACACACACAAATTATATAATGAAAAGCAGAAAAAAAAGTTGATTGTAAAGATGGATGTAATTACTTCAGTGTTCTTTGTAATTGTCTCCAGACAGAACATCTTCATCTCATGCCATTTAGACAAAATATAATGCTTTAGATGTGGAGATATGCTTATTATTTGCCTTTTCCAGAACAGTTGACAAAAACTGTGTGCATGCATTCAGTTCTTTTGGATGAAGTTTGCCGCCACATTTATGTGACTGATAGGCTTCTGTTCCTAAATTATTCTAAATCTGTGAGGCAATAAATGCACTGAATGTAAGAATAGTCATACTGTGTCAGTCCAATGGGTCAGTCTTGTCCAATACTTTATAAAGAAATATGACAAGGGGTGCACGATAAAGTGGAAAGCATAACAGAAAGGAGGTGTGTAGAAGTATCCTTTGTCTGGGAAAATTTTGTCTGGTGATTTTAACCAGTATACTTTCCAGACAGTATTCATAGCTTGTTAGGTACTAAAGATTTTCTGCAGAAGATTCAGGCTTTTCAGTACTCCTATCTTATAATGATGAGAATCACTCTTCTTGGAGGACCATTTATTTCTATTAATTCCGCAGAAATGCTTGGGTGATGAACTTAAGCATAACTAAGTAACTTTCAGTTACCTCTGCATTGCTGGGTGAGCTACATTATTGATCACTAATCTGCATTTGGAAGTAGTCTGATATGATCTTGTTATATTTGTTTTATTTTCCTTCAGAAGATATCAAAACTAGAGGTGAAAGCTACAGAATATTTTAATAAATTCTCAATTACATTGAGACACTGAACAATTCCCTACCTAAACATTACCAACCAAGTATGAATATACTTGGTCTTTTATCAAAAATCTTGTGCAAGTTATACTGACAAACAAACAGGAAAAGAGAGGCAATCCATTCTGTAAAATCTGCGTGGCATAGTGATGCTGTGGCACAAGAAACAGCAGAAACTCAAGCACATAGAGTTGGACTATGCAATATTACCAGATAAAGTTAATATATATATATTTATATATTAATATATGTTAATATTTATATTTTTATATACCAGATAAAGTTAATAATATATTTACATACCTATGGATCTGAGCCTGAAACTGTAAGTCAAGAAGTTGGCTCAGCCAGACACTGGCCTCCTGCCCAGGCAGGTATGATGTTTCTTCCTGCACTCCTTCTGTGCTCTGCTATAGACCTGGGAGAAGCTTTATCAATTTCTCTACACTTGCAGGTCAAATATGACTACATGATACCTTTCTGATGGCTTGGCTGAAATCAATATTAGGGCTGGTTTTAATGATTTTATCACCACCTGGAATAATTTGCAAGAAACATTGTCTCCCCATTCATTTTCATAACTAGTTTTGAATAGATTTTCAAAACAAATTAGTACTCATGTACATTAAATAATGTTTTTGTTTTGTAACAGAAAAAAGAATACATTTTTGTGTCTTCATTTTGAATTGCTGCAAAAACATATTTTGGCATAAATACACCAAATTTCAATAATGTAAAGCAATTTTTCAAAAGTCAACTCTGCAAAAATCAGTCAGATGCAACTATGTGTCAGATATATTTTACATGTTTACTGAGAAAATAACTTTAAATTTAATCTTACCTTAATAGCATGGTCCTTTCAGCTAAAATTTCCTTTTTCCTTTTACTTGGTAAAAATATTTATGCATCTAGAAAATGGGTATTTGAAGACCAGATTATAAAATAATCACAGTCAGTAATTGCTTAAGCTATAGATGGCATTACTGGAGGTAGTAAGATAGCTTGGAGTAAAATAAAAGGACCCAGTTAGATTGCAAAGTTTATAACTACAAATAAACTACATTCCCCTAGTTTCTGTAAAACCGTACAGAGTTTCTTTTTGCACAGTGCTCTGGATTGAATTTTGCCTGCAATTTACCATTCCCCAACTTAAGGTTTCCTAATATTTACTAAATCACCTGTTACAAATGTATTTTCTCACTTAAAATTTTGAGTGCAAATTTTCCATAAATTTCTTTCTGGTTTTTTTCCCTTTGGAAAGACAGAAAATCTTAGAATGATTGCACTCACATCACCAGCATTTTCTGGTTTTCCCAGTGCAGGGATAACCCTCAATTGCAGGGCTGTGTTTGCTCAAATCTGTGTTCTGCAAAGAAAGAAAAAGAAGAATTCCTACATTCTCTACTGCACTTCAAATTATTTTAATGACACCTCCTCTGAAGTGAAAATATGCTCGGGAGAAGCTACACAGAGTACTAAGGGCAGCTGCTGAAACTTGGTATATTTTAGCTCATTCATTGTATATTAATGTCAAAAATAGCTAGACACATTAACTTTTCAAATTTTAACCCTCTAGGAACTCATTTCAACATTGTCACAGTAATTAAAAGTCTCCAAAAGATGAACAATAGATACAAGCTCAAAACAGGAACAAAGGAAATGAGAACCGTGAGGAAACATCTTCCTGCAAATGACTGAGGCTGTATTCTTAAACACATCTGCTATCAAAGTGGCACAAAACCTTTGAACTGTAGCCTCATTTCTCCTAAAACACATCCCATTCCATCAGTGATTAATATCTGCTGTCCCTGATACAGAAAGAAAAGTTGTGGCCATTTTTTCAAGGACAAGGAAACCATGGTGGCCATATATCTTGGTTTCCCCAGCTTAACTGTAATTTTCTTCAGGATTGGAAAAAAGTAATTAAGAGGTTTTTTGGGGGGGATTTGAGATTTTTTGGGTTTTTTTTTTCTGAATTTCCAGACAAATGACCACTGTCCATGGATAGCTTTCCTTCATGTGTGCATACAGCTCACTTGACTATGCCCAGTAGAGGTCACCTGTTCCAGATGTATTAGACTTAATTATCCATGTGCTGCATGGCACATGTTCCCGTATTTAATCTGGTGATTGTGTGCCCATAAATATAGGAGCAGTAGGCATAATACAGATGTCTGATTAAATGACTTGAAAGAAATATTCCTCAAGGCATTTTGGCAGTAACTTTTTGTATGGATCTCAGTGTCTAAGGTAACAGATCAGTCAATCTATTCTTCATATATCAAAGAATCAGAATCATAGAATATGTTGATTTGAAAGGGACCCATCACAATCATCAAGTCCAGCTCCTGGTGCAAGACACCCCAAGAGTCACACCCTGTGCCTGAGAGCATTGTCCAAATGCTTCTTGAACTCTGTCAAACTTGGTGCTGTGACGACGACTTTCCTAGGGAGCCTATTTCAGTGCCCAACCACACTGGGTGAAAAACCTTTTCCTGGTATCCAATCTTAACCTCCCCTGACACAACTTCATGCCACTTCCTTAAGTCCTGTCACTGGTCATGAGAGTGAAGAGATCAGTACCTGTCCCTCCACTTCCCACGGTGAGGATGATGAAAACCACAATGAGGTCTCTCCTCAGTTATATACTCAGATAATCTCCTCAATAATACCCAGATGCTTTGCCACTCAAGGTGGACTTTTAAATGCAGCCACATGACAGCCCAGGAGAAAGGTTCAAAACAGAATCAATGTCTCTATAGCCTTGTTTTGAATTTTCAGTTTTCTTAGATTTAAATATTCTATAGAGCAAATAAAAAGGAATCCCTAATAATTCTATAATTCTTTTCTTCATTGAAGTCTTCTTCAGACTTCCAAGAACTACTTAAAATATGGTTATTTCTACATTAATTTTTGATTAATCTGTTTAGTTACGGTGTGTGGTGTGTTAATTTGGTTTTAAGTTACTGTTTTATTTTATGTAAGCATGAGATAAGTTTATAAGTTTTATTTCATATCATTGAGAGCTTTGGCCTACAACAGTTCACATTCAAAGTTGAAGCCCTGGACACCAACAGTACTAAATTTCGTGGTCTCAGCTTTGAATAGTTTTGAGGACGCAATCTTTCACTACACATTTTTTTTCAGAGCACATCTTTACTCAACCTCATCCAAGTAGCACAATATGACTATTGAATGCTTTACCATGGACTGCTTTAAAGGAGCTGATATTCAGCAGCTGTTTACCCTCATTCATTTTCAAGTATCAGTGTCTTTGTAATTCCAACAGCATGGTAGCCTGCTCTTCATTTAAATTATTATTTTATGTTATTGTTTGCTATTCAGATTAAGGTTTTCCGGAAGCATAATAGATAGCACATGGAGTCTTAAAGACAACCAGAGGAACTTCACAAACTGAACTGTGAACAGCCCAAGGGCCATATCTGCAGCAGATCACTCCTAATTCACAAAAGGTTCTTCTAAGAGAAAGCCAGTATGTGTGCTTTGGGAAACAAGGATAACCAGAAGCAGACTCATCTCGTGTTGCCATGGGGATACTTTTTGCTTATGTCTGGATAGTGTAGAAGTATTCATGAGTTGTCTCTATAAGTCACACAACTAAAATAGGGATAAATAGGACTAATTGCATGTTTTCTGCGGAAAATTGCTCACTATTATTATTACAGATAATTTCAGAATATCTGTCAGAAATTACCTTTGAGTTTATGGCAAAATGAGCTCAACAGATTTCTTGTAAGACATTTTAAAACAATCCAGGCTTCCAAACAAGAAAGTACTTGAGAAGGAAAGTTACCTCCCAAGTACTCTGCCAAGGTCACTTTTCTTTGGTTTCCCATTCTTCCTTGTTGCAGGGAGCAGCTAACAAAGGAAATGATCAACATGGATTTATGGAGAAAAAATTATGCTTTACGAGCCTGAAAGCTTCAACAATGAGATGATTGGCCTGCTGAATAGCCAGGAGATACCAGTGAATGCTTTTCACTATTTTCACTATATTGGCTTTTGTAAATTTTCAACACTATCCTGTCCTGATATACAAGTTTGTAGTGGTGTGTTTTGGTTTTATCAGTTTTATGTATGTATTTGTTCCTTGTTTTATATTGTTTTATATAAATTATATATATGTTTTACCCCATGTCACCCACGTTTAACCTTCTTGGTTTTACCCCAACCCTAGTTATATGTCAATCATAAGTTATACAGCCCTGGGTCTTGTCTGTCACTTTGGGGTCTCTCCCAAAATTCTGGAAAGTTCCAGTAAGGACCTCAAGTGATTGGACAAGACTTTAGCTGTCTCCCCACCCGAGTTATTGATTTGTTACAATATGTGTCATTTACCTGCAGAACCATACCCACATGATCCCCGATTTGTCCTCAGTTAAACCCATCCCTGAGTTCCTCTCCCCAATAAAAGTTGTTACTTTGGGGGGTTTCCTCCTTTTTTTTTCTCGCTGCTTCTGCTGAGGGGTGTCTGCTGAGGCAGATACCCTAAACTAAGATTATCCCCACTGGGGGATGAATAAAGCCAGTAGCTAACCCTGAACAGCCTCCCTCTTCCTTTCCTGCTGTTGTTGCTTCACTCCTTTGGGCAAACAAGAACTCACAGGGATCGGTGAGGTTCGTCCTGCTACCGAGCTGTGCCCTTTACTGTCAAGGTGTCAGGGCTGGCTGAGGCAGAGAGACAAGACACCTCTATACAAGTTGACTACTTATGCACCAGATAAGTAGACAGTGACGTGGATTTAAAACTGGGTAAACTCCTGAGTTCAAAGGGTAGTGATGAGTGGCATGAAGTCCAGGTTCAGGAAAGTCACTAGTAGTGTGCCTCAGGGAGGGATACGAGGGCAGAAAATAGTTATTAAACTAATAAAAATAAGTTTGGGTGAATACAGAGAAATTATTCGTGAAGTATTGTCCATGAAACCATATAACCAGCTGGGCAATTCGAACGCTGTCTGTGCATGAAGTTTGATGAAAGACATAAAAAAATTATTACTTAATACTATTACCATCACATTTAATTCAAGCAGTTGTAAATAAAGACAGAGTTCAATCTTTTAGTTCCCATTTGATTTGGGGAAAGCATGATCTGAAAAGATAAAGCTTGAAATATATTATTCAGGGCTTGCATCCTGCTCTACTGTATTTTGGCATTTCTCCCTCTTCCTAACCCACTCACCCTTAGAGGTCAATCAAGGTTATGGTTTAAATGTTATTGGAATGGGTGAAAAAGAAATACTGTGAGACTTATTGATAGAAGGATTAAAGGAGACTAAATTAAGTCGACAAAAATGAAAATATAATTTAGTCCATATTCCTTGTTTATGTATTTGGCACGTTTTAGCATTCTTTGAGGGATATATAACAGTTATGAGTGAAAAAGTGGAGCCAAGAATAATGTTAATTATACTAAAGGAAGAGAAAAAAATGTGGTCATAGGAAAAATAGGCTACTAAATCTCACTCAAGAGGAAAGAATGCATACAGGTAGAGGTTATTGAAAAAAAAATCCATGATCACAGCTAGTGCTTCAGATAAAAATTACATGGCAAAAAGTTTTAATTAACCGTGACAAAGTCTACATCACACTTGACTGATTCGGTGCAGATATAGGCTGCGAAAGATGATGTCTGATGGAGAGAAGCTTTGACATGTCCTCTCACATGAACTGTTCTGTCAGACAGCTTAGCATTGCTTTTCCTTAGGAATTAAATATTTCACTTTAAGCTCTTAAGTATGATTTGAGGTACCCCTGTGATAATATCCCATGTCTGATGTTCTATAATTCCCAGCTCATCCTCTGTGATCTTCAATTACTCTTTTTGCTGTGTGTATAAGATATACATGTTTGGGAAGTGGAATGATGAAGGGTTACTGCAGTTGCATGTAGCATCATCTATCCTTTGATTGTCTGGAGGTGAAGCATCACATGTCCACTCATGTTAAATTGTTATCTAGATTTTACATCTCTGTCCCCTAGATAAACCTCTGCATTAATAAATTAATGCATACTTAAGCTCTCTGCTCTGGAGAAAAAAGGTTTCTTGCCTCTTCCATGACTTTCACATTAGATTAATTGCATTTGAGAGGGGGAGGGAAGTGTTGGTAGAGAAGAGTAAGAAGGACATCTTTTCTTCATTACAGAGTTTTCTGGAATTATGCTCAGTACTATTACGATCAATGCTTTACCTGGCTGAGTATGAAGATCTAGAAGTTTTTCTCCAATTTTTGTTTTGTATCTATTTTTATCCCTCAACGGATTATAAGATTATTCACTTTAAATAAAAATACAGGACACAATTTGAACTTGCTAAAAAAATTACAAGCATTTTATAGCTCAATGTTAGAGACAATATAATGTCATGTGACTCTAACCCTGTACCTCTGCTAAAGGTAGTAGGATGATCCCCTCAGTAACAATGATATCAGAGAGAAGACATCACATCTTCAGTGGGACAGGAATATATTGTAAAACTGATGTGAACAAGTGGAAAATCTGAGATAGTGAGTAGTAACTTGTGACTACAGTTACTTGGCTTCCCTGATTTATCCCAGAAGTTAAGCTGTAAAGTCAATTCACAGTCAAACCACAGAATCTTACATCAGCAGACTAACAATTCTAAATGTTGGTAAATCACAATATTTTCTGAAGTTGCCTTGAAATACTCTCTGATTGCTTAGATGTCCTTGGCAAATTAGTGTCTGCAGGAAATAAATGTGTGCTAGGTTGTGGGTTTTTGTTTGCTTCACATTGTTATAATTACTGTTGCTATTTTTATTAATAGAGATACTCATAGAAAGAGTGGAAACAGAGAAAAGGAGGCAAGAATAGAAGTCTGATTAGTTAGTTAGTTTTGAAGGGATTTCCAGAGAAAGCAAGCTGCTGATCAAACAACATTTTGCCCCTGCTGATCACAACAAAAATATCTGTGTCCAAAGTCTAAAGATTAAAAGATACATGTTGTAACGAATAACATCTTCAAGGTGGACAAACAAGATTCATCTAGGGTCTTTAAATGTTTTTTTTTTATCCTGGTGATGCTTATGTCCAGCTACAAGTGAGATAAAAAACTGAGAGGATGACTCATATGAATAATCATGAATATCAGACAAAAAAAGGAGAAGGACGCAGTCAAAAAGAAAATGGAAAGAGCCAAATTTTGTTCTGACAGTTATTCATTCAGCACGATTTAATTGTTTAGAAGTCTAGAAAGTCCTTGCTAGTGTTCTCCATTCTTTTCATACTGTCAGTAAAAGTATCAAAGAAGAATGTTATATCCCAACTATTAGGAAATCAAGTTTCAGAAAATTGTGATATATATATTCTGAATGTTTTTTCACCTTTTGCAGCTCTATAGACGACTCATATCACATTTCAAAATTCATGTTGTGATCAGAGAAACAGACAAATTTCTTTCATCTTTTTAAATGTTAGGATGAACACAATCACTGTTCTCAGGAGACAGAGCAAGAAAGCCCTTGGCAAGCTTAGCCAAGACCAGCATGCAAAGATAGGGATGAGCAAAACTGTTACACCTGTTCATCTGTTATAGACAAATGCAAAATTTTGGACCAAAATATGTAGGCCTAAATGTTTGGGGATAGTACAGTTTCTTAATACTCTCTCTAAAGTGGCCATCATTACATAAAATTGTTAAATGCCTCTCTTCTTTACCCTGCTTCTGAGTTGAGAATCTTAATCTATAAGACAAAAGCCAGAAGATGCTGGAAAAATTATTTTAAAATGCGGTCCATAAAACTATATTTACCTTCAATTACAAAAGTTAGTACTGTTACCTTAACTATAAATTATTATCCATTAATTGTAAAAAAAACTTTACTAGATAAAAACTTAATACTTGTCTTTGTAAATCAATAATAGCATCGTATGCAATCTGTTAACATACTCAGAAATTTTAAATTACCTTAAGATTTGTCACAATTTAGTTGAAAAATACACCTTTTAAGATGGATAACATTTGAGATACTGAAGACATTCAGTTTTGTTTGAAGAACAGAAGTCCTTCCAGGAACAGTAAAAACCTCTCTAAGAGTATTTTTAGTCACAGATTGGCAGATTCCCAACAGAATTACCTACAGTTTTCTAATATTGCTTCAGAAAAAAACGATGTCTTCAGTTTTTGAAAATTTTGATTGTGTGTAATATTATGCAAGGTCAGATGTTATGCAAGTTCAGTGCATGATAGAGCAGAAAAGTGCAGTGGGAAAAAATAGGACTGAAAGAGAAAAATTAGTTCGCCTTGCTCGAATACACAGATATAACACAGGACACATAAAGAAAACTGCTTCTCATGGTGCAAACATTTAAATATAGCAGATTAATATATAAATTAATTTCATTTTGTCCACATTTATAATGTATTTTTCAAATTTATTTTTTAGACTTAATGAGTTCATATATTGAACATATATCTTATATCTAGCCTTTCTTTAAAATATCTTTAAGTTACTTGAGACAATTATTAATTGGTAACTGCATTTTGTATCTTGGAATTGATTTTGCAGAACTATCCTCTAGTTTCTCTGTTTTGAGAGGCTGAAAGCCAAACAGTGTGAAAGACCACTCTGGGTATAAAGACAGTTTTACACACCATTTTCTGCTCATAGTAGTGAGCAAAATATACCTCTCAGGATAAAATATGTTGCACTAAGCAGCAGAATTGTGAGACAGTTCTCAAGGTTTACTGATCAGCTGAGATACTGCTTTACTCAGAACAAACACTGGCTCTTTGGTCATGCTGTATCTTCAGTAATGAATAGTGAGTACTCTTCAGTGAATAGTGTCCTATTCCTTATGGCCCAATATCAGTCTCAGGTAATTTGCATTTTAATTTTAAATTCAACAGAGGAGCATCTTAATTGAATAATTACTCTGTGGGTGTTTATTTTTGACAAGTTTGTGGTTAAAGTTAAAATGGCTTCCATGTTATGTTCTGTAAGCTGTTCTTTGTATCCCATCTTGGTTGCTTCTCTCTCCCGAGTTATTCTTAGCCCTCTGTTGTTAGATTTTATGCGTTCTCCTCTATCCTGCCCCAGAGACAGCTCCCCATTGGTTTTCCTGTCCTGCCTTTGGTAAATGTCAATCTTTCCAGGTTACTTTACCCCCCCGTCAGTCACCCTCAGGCTTGTACCCCAAGCACGGGATCCTCCCCCCAGGGGACAGTGGGTGATTGGCTGGGTCCCAGCACTCCCCCTCCCAGTTTGTTGTGATTTGTTCTTGTTGTGCATACAGCCACTCCCCGAATTGTTGTTATTGGTTCTATCTGTGCCCACCCTGAGCTAGCCCTGCGTTTAAAAACCCCCTTCATCCCAGGCTCGGGGTCTCTCTGAGGCACCGGGTCTGGAGGTGAGGGTCCCCTGTGTCCCAATAAACTCCTTCCCTGTTTAACTTCAGAGAGTCCCCTCCTCCTTTCACCGCCATCACAAGACGGGTTGGTGGATTGGTAGCAGAAGAGCTCACTGGGAAGCAGCTGTCAAGTGTGCCAGGGCTAGCCGGGAGGAGGTGCACTACGACATTACTCCTTAAAAAAAGTTTCCTTAAAATTTCTTGTTCAATTTCAAATGGGTTTTTTTTTTGCCTTCACTTTCAGACTCTCAGTTCAGTGATTACTATATACTGGTTTATTGACAAAATCCTTGTAGACTCATAGAATATTACGAGTTGGATGGGACCCATCAGGATCATTGAGTCCTGGCCATGCACAAGATTCCCCAAGAATCACACCATATGTCTGAAGATATTGTCCAAGCGCTTCTTGAACTCTGTCAAGCTTGGTACTGTGACTACTTCTTTGGGCAGCCTGTCCCAATGCCCAACCACCCTCTGGGTAAAGAACTTTTTCCTGACATCCAGCCTAAACTTCCCCTGACACAACCTCATCCCATTTTCTCGAGTCCTGTCACTGGGCATGAGAGTGAAGAGGTCGGTACCTGCCCTTCTGCTTTCTCTTGTGAGGATGTTAAAGACCACAACAAGCTCTCCCCTCAGCCTCCTCCTCTCCAGGCTGAAAGAACCAAGTGATCTCAGCCTCTCCACATAACATGTCCATTCCAGCCTCTTCACCAACATCTTTAAGAAGATTGTTATAGGCTTCAAAAAAACCCCCCCAAAACCCCATGTAGAATTAGCTTAATGTAATGTTGTAATATTGAAAAAACTCAGAGGTCAAATTTCAGAAAGTTATAAAAATTCTCTCCCTGAACAATTAAGGATTCTTTAAGTTCCAAAGTTAAGACAATTTTTTGATTAATTTCTTTGTTTTAGAATCCTAATTATGTTAAAGTTTGTCTTGAGCTGTGGCTGTCACTCTTTTCATTCATCATACTTCTTTTTCTAGCAGTTTCTCTCGTAACTACTTCAGCTTCAATTATTTTGCCACAACTCCTGATGAAGTTTTGAAATTACAAAAAAGGCTTTTGAAGGGCAATCTTACAAATAATGTTCTTTAAATAGCTGTTAAGGGAATGACAGTCTCAGATTCAGATTAACATTTTAGTGTGGAATGTACATTCAATATCTGTCTACCCTTCCTCTCTAGGAGTCTCATTTCTCTCATAATGCTATAGTGTTCTATTTTTTAATATTATAACCATAGTTTTTATACACATATATACATATTGCAATTATTCACTAATGCAGTGTAATATTAGTGAATGATTAAAAATATTTGAAGTATAGACAATTTACTACCTGTATATTCTAGTGTTTCTACATGGAAAAAAAAAAAGGGACTGACAAATAACTTTAAAAAATTGAGACATTCTAAGCTACAAATATAAGACCCAGAGAAATTTGGAATTATTTTTCTAACTCTTTAGCTACTAATTGTGTCAGGTCAATAAGTGTGAAATGTTATTAGCCATGTTTTGAAGAACATGAAGCCGGTTTCACATAGGATAATTTATCAGTATTAGGACACTTCAGTTTAGTGAATAACTGATACACTATTAAGAGTCATGTCTGGGATTATCTTCTTTTACCAATCAGTAACTGGTTTTAAGATTTGAAACCACATGCATCTGCATGGTGTCACCTAATTTTCTAAATAACATAATGACACAGTCTGTTAGTGATAGTGGCACTGCAGAACTAATCTCCAGTCTTTCCTTCACAGGAGCTGTACAAAAAACTGTTGTCCTTTAGTGTAATAATTGTATTGCATGTATCTTGGTTTGGTAGTTACTTTACTAGATAGGGCGGGATACTATCCAGTCTTGGGATTTGTGCCTCTAATAGAAGTCAGAAACTATTATCTATTTTAAAAGAACCTCAAAAGTCCCTGTAAATTTGAATCTGGGGAATCAGTGACCTTCTCCTACTTGATCTTTATTTGTTTTTCTCTCCTCTCCCAGAAAAAGGTCTAGGATGGAGAATGGTATAATCAGTTAAAGTTATCTCCTCAAAAGAGCATAAAGGAGGAAAGGAAGTAAATTCCTACGCTTCTTCTAAATTAGTGGATTATAACAGACAGTTTGGACTGAAAAACAGAGATGATATAGATTCGTTAAAGTTTGGACTACATGTTTCTATTTCAAGTCTGTTCAGAAGCAGACAGACAAGTAGCATTCAGAGAAAAGTGCTTTGAAACTGCAGGTATGAAACATCATCTCAAATACTTTTACTCTTTTGACATGCAGTAATTCCCCTTACAAAACCATACAAGTTTGCCTGTATCACCCACAACTTATTCAACAGCAATTTTTCTACTGACCTGAAAGTTTAGCAAAGCAGATTCACACCCAGCCTTGCAGTGTAGCTGTGTGAATCTCTATCCTGATGTTGGTAAATTGCAGAGCTGTTAACAAGTTGCCAAACTTAACTCCTTCATTGAGGCTGAATATTAAGTTTCTTCTCCAGTTTTGGCCTTACCACTCTTGATAATTTTATCTCAAAACATGAGATACCCACTGATTTGTATAAGGTTGTATCTGCCAATTTACATTTAAAATTCAGCTTTTAATTTAGGCCTTTGTAATTATGGCCACAGGAAAGGTAAAAAACTAAAAGACATTTCATTTTGAAGGAAAATCAGAAGCTAAATACTAAAATACTTCTATTCATTACAAAGTGCAAGTTCAAGACACCTCAATATAGCAAAGATCCCTAGCTATTACTTACTTTTACAAATTACATTGAAAGTCCTGGAGTTTATTACTGTTTGTAGTCTATTTTGTTCTATTCACATACAGTTTCAGTTCACTCCACCAGTTACTTACATCCACCAGCTTTAATCTGCTGTGGGGATTAATGACCAAGACCTGTCACAATGACTTCCCAGAATGCCTGGAGCTTTAAACACTTTTATTTTTAAATAAGTCATGCCATTTAGCAGAATAAAATAAAAGGGATCTGTTCCTGTATTCCACATCTTGAGTCTATAAACATCTGACAAAGAGATCTCACATGTAACAGTGACTACAGCAAAATAATCCTTGATTGTTGCCAGATAGCTGTTGTCCTAGAGAAAAACGTTACCGAGATCAAAAATCTAATATACCTGATAAGCAAATTTTGCTTCAAAATGGCATTATGTACTGTATTTGCAAGTAAATATTTTATTATTTTAGCATCAGAAATATATTTGCAGTGCACAAATTTCCTGAGCGAAACAACAGAATGGGAATATTTATTTAATGTGTTGTCACTCTGAGCACTGAAGCAGAGCATGATGGGTTAAAGTAATAAACACACTAGACCTGAATAATGTAACTGATTCCACATTCTAAACAAATTTATATTGTTCCATGCTTCATAAATCAATTCCATCCATATATTTTCCAACTCTGAAATCTATTCTTAATTTCAAATGGTGTTTTCTGAGTTTTGTATTTCATAACCTTTCCATATAAATTATTCTTTCTCTATGTACATCTTGTGTATTACTTACCCTTTATAATTTTCTTAGATTTTTTGCTAGTTGAATTGCTATTCAAACAATAATCTCACAGACCTCTTATTTTTAAATTATTTAGGAAGAAATAATTGAGAATAATCAATATCGGAGTTTTGAATGTCATTGCTTATTTTTGATTGAATCCATGAAGCACGTAAGGTATTTTGTTCCAGAAGTGAATCGGTTCAACTTTTCTGTTTTGGTTCAAATAATTGTGTTTACAAATGTCTATGAATATATTCCATTTAAATGAACTCTCTGAGAGAACAATCTGCTAGCAAAGCCTTGTATGATAACATTCAGTGAAGGGAATGCAGAAAGTTATGACTGAAGAAGAAGAAGAAGAAGAAGGGAATTTTATTTACAATTTTGAACATGCATGCATGGCTGTATTTTCATTATTTGCTCTGTTCGAGTTTCAGCTAATGAAAAGAGATAAGCCTCTACATTCAAATTTTTGCTGTAGTTTCTACTGTAGGAACTACAAGTATGGGAGTCTGTAAGGAATACAAGTTCCCTATTGGCACTTGTCGAATCAGCTTTCAAATATTATAATAATAAATATTATTACCCAATAATATATGCAATAATCACCATTTCAAAGCTCTGTTCCAATCTGTGCAAATAGATTCTGAAATATGCAATATCACATCCCAAGGCAATTCTATATTTAGCATAATAAATGTTATAAGATTCCAAGGTCATTAAGAACAGCCATTTAAATAGCATTAATCCTTGGTTTAAAAGTCATCATAGATATTTGGAAACCAGTTTGTTCTGGTGCGTTAAATTCTGACCTGAGTTGTTGGAAAAAAGTACATTGAGCATATATGCAGCAACAAGGATATCTGGAAATTTTTCTCCTCTTCATTGGCACAAAGCAGCTTCTGGAAAACTTACAGATGCACGAATGTGAAAGACCATAAACTGTAGAAAATTAAGTTGGACAGCTGGCATTGACCAAGGGCCTGATCCCAGTAAATACAATGCCAGGTCACTGAGGTAAATGAGAATTACTTGCTGTGGCCTTTTCCTCATTACATAAATTAACAAATAAGTTTCTGTTGCCATCAGCTGATGCTACAAAGAGCAGAAAGCTTTGAAAAAATTGTGGTATAGAGGTCCTCAAAATTTTTAAAGCCATGCAGCCATGGTAATAAGAAGAAATAATGTGCTTTTCTTATGGGATATGTAACATCAGCCCTAATGATTTTTGACACTACAGTCCTTATATTATGATATCCTTTGTCAGAAAAAGAATAGCAGCTAACCATACAAAAAGACCCAGTTCTATGACTTTGCTTTTAAATCTGGTTCAACTGTTCCTCATTGGAAGCAATTGGAAGACTGGTTAGAAAGTATTTAGGCTACACCTTTCACTGAAGAAGTCAACATTTGTTTCTGAAAAAGTGTTTCAAGAAAGCTGTGGCCCAGCTGGAGGAAATCCAGTGATGAACAACTGGTCAGACCAGCAGTCTGATAATCATGATTATAAGGATAGACAGGAAAAACAGTTACTGTTTAGTCTTAAGAGGGGTATGCAGAAGGAAAATGCAGAAACAGTCATCAAATATGCAAATTATTGCTGCACACAGTGAAAAGAAGGCTTGAAAAATCTTCATAGAGATATGGAATACTTGAGAATAAGACTAGCTAAAGTGATTTATATTAGACATTTAAAAAATTAAATATTAAACCTTAAAAAAATATTACAAACCTAAATATTAAAAAAAGTAATCTCTGGAAGGTTGTGGATTACCCATTATTAGAGATTTTTATGAACAGATTTGGCAAACAGTGGTAAAGTATAACAAGTGTAGAGGCAGAGGCCAATTTACCCTAAAGAATCTGTTCCTAAAGCAAAACTCTTTTGGATCATCTGTGAAACAAATACTCTCTCTCTCCCTCTCTTGAAATCAGTGTTCACTTTCCTTTAGGTATATAGAGAATTTTTAAAAATCCACCACAACTAGAATGAGGTGTGGAAGGGCTTTCTTTCAGTTGAAAGCTCATTTTTATTATTCTTTCATTGAATCATGATATATAAAGAGATAGAATTCCACTGTGTACTCTGCTGGAAATATTTTGTGGAATTCAGCAGGAAACTATACTTTGATGCAGACATTTCAGTATTTACTGCATGTTTACATGTCTAACTTTAGAAGTCTAAAACTGTTGTGTAAGTCCACAACAATCAATTTAAGTTCCTGTCAAATCTTTTGAACAGAAATAGTCACTTACACAGGACAATCCATCTAGTCTCAACAAAAATGTTTAAAATATCTAAAACGGGCCAGGTCAGTTTTCCTGCACAAACCACATCTCTCTTTGACTTTTGGGAATTCAAGGACAACCACCTTGTATTTAAGCAGTAAAATCTTAAGATACTTGAATTTTTCTACTCCTATCCCTCTAAGTTGCATCCTGTGTCTCTTTTAACTACCTCCCCATCTTATCTTCACCCAAGTGAATTACTTTAATCTCAAAGTATGGTTATACATAGTAAAATGAACAGAATGACACAATTTGAACAACAACAAAAAAACCTGTCTGTATGAAATAAATTCTAAGATTTTTCTCAGACGAATGTTTTTATCATTCGCAGCTGTAACATTAACGTCTTTGTGGGGTTCTCACATGATCCACACATGGGGTGATCTAGGTAGCCCCAGCTGCTAAGGAAGGACTGTGACTCTGTGGGGTCTGATGTGCACAGAACCAGTGAGGGGATCTGCTCCAAACGTACCATGGAAAAGACCTCTCAGACCATTGAGTTCACTGCCAAATGCACCACTAAACCATAAGCACCGAATCTCTGTGTCTTTTAAATACTTCCATGGATAGTAACTCTACCACTTCCCCGGGTGACCTATTTCTGATATTTGATAACCCTTTCGGTTAAAGAATTTTTTTCCTAATATCCAACTTAAACCTCCAATGGTACAATTTGAGGGCATTTCCTTTTGTCCTGTCACTTGTTACTTGGGAGAAAAGACCAACTATGACCTATCTACAGCCTTTCATGCAGTTGTAGAGAGCAATAAGGTCTCCTCTGAGCCTCAGTTTCTCCAGGCTAAACAATCCCAGTTCTCTCAGCTGCTCCTCAGGAGATTTGTGTTCCCGACCCTTTGCCAGCTTCATTTCCCCTCTCGCCCATGCTCCAGTGCCTCAATGTCCTGATTGTAACCACGTTACAAAAGGAAGGCCACTATCAGCCGGGTTATCCAGAGAATTAACAAGGAGAAGAGAAATTCTGGTGAATACAGTAAAAGAAATAGAAATACAGAGGGATCCGGTCTGAAGAGTGGTATAGAAGCAGCATAAAGAGTTGCCAGGTGAGGCAGCAGCCTGTGGCTGGCAAGAGGTCACCTGCAGGGACTCACACCAGGGCAGGGAGCATTTGCCATTGCCCAGTGACCGTGAGGAGCTACCTGTGACCTGGAGAGTGCTGGGGAAGGTGGGGGAAGTGATTCTGGGGATGATTTATGGGGGCTGGGAGATAGGTAACTGCTTATTAATTCTCTCTAAGGGTCTGGTAACATGATTTATCTGTTATATTACCAATATTGATCCTGAGTCTATAGTTCACTGTGGGTTAATTACGTGTCATTAATAAATTAATAAAACATTTCGATTCTGATTCTGGCCTAAGCTATGTGAACTCACTTGTTTTTTCCTGGCGTCTACCTTTCCTGGAGAATGATGCTTAGCAACCAGCTAGGATTAGTAGTAAATTATTTGTAAATGGAAATAATAAAGGAAAACTCTGTTTGTCAGGAAAGCTGAGAACTTTAAAACGTTTCGAATTGTAGACTGGAGTAACTAGTAGTCTCACAAAGTAACCTGAAATACTTGGAAAAATAAAAGGAAATGCTTCCACATTTCTTTCATCTGTATTTGCAATGCTATTGGACTATATTTTTTAATTAATATATGTCATTAATACCCAACGTTGATATCAACACAGACTACTAATAGAAGTAGAACTTCACTTTTGTCTTAGGCATGTATGCTGGTGAGATTTCTTTTGCATTTCTGGCATCTTTTCATTTCCAGTTTTTAAGATAACTTCTCTCCAGGGATGACTTTGATTTGATCCTGTTATTCATATTGCTCATCCAGACTTAGGAATCTGGGATGAGGGAAAGGGGAGGAGAAGAACACAAGATATTTTTCTTTCTAAAATGAAAACCAGACCTGTTCAAAGATTTGACTTGTGGTTGAAGAAAAAACATACTTTACCACACTCCAAAGGAAAAAAATACAATGCTTAAATTGTTATAATTACTTTCATTAAAAAACCCCAAACTCAAAGAAGCCCCAAACTAACAAACACAAAAAACCCCCAATGAAATTAAAACAAGTAGAAGAACTGATGCTTTTCCAAACTCTATTTTCCACAGAAAAACAAATAAATGGTTAAAGGCAGGATTAAACCCCTTACACATTACAGTTTTGAGCTGTGATAATGTATCAGTCATCTATGTAGATTTTATTTATATGTGCATAATCTGATACGCAGTTATATATACACACCCAGAGGTACACACACCCTGGAAATGAAGGCAGGGGAGAAAGACTGCTAAGTTCAGAGGAACCATGTTTAACAAATAAATGAATAAATAATTCTCAATATTTGTGGAAACTAAAATGGAAAATTGCTGTGCAACACTTCCCTTACGTCATATTTTCCTAGTCCACTTAGAGGTGTTGGTTAAGGAGTGCTGTAGTTCATGTAAACTAAATCTTTAGAAAAATCATAATGAAGTCATGTTCTAGAAACTTGTTTTCCACTAATGCACTCTTTGTTCAATTTGGCATCATAATTTATCTAAATAATTAGTTCATGCAGCACTGCAGTAAAAAAGATTAAAACACAAAAAAGCAGTTCTCTGACCCCTGCCTAGTTAAGTTGGCTCTCTAGTTTTGCCACTGCCATGTGTTCTATGCTCATGAATCAGGACCCTGAATTACAAGAGGAGAATAAAGGTCATGCTGATCTTATACTTTTCTGTAAATCATCCTCCATAAATAATAGTAAAGCAGGCAAGGGGGTTTGATTTGCCTCCTAGCTTTCAAAAAAATAACCTTAACATTTCTATGCCAAACACCGTAATTTAATTATTTAATGTTAAATAACAAACTTCAGTGCTGGAACATTCTCTTAGGCTTTTTTTTCCAAAATAGAACTTAAAAATAATACTAGCATGAAAAGTGAAGTTCTTAGAGCAATTTTGGAACTAGACTAAAAGAGGGCATATGGTTTTTTGGAAGGGTACATGAGACACGCTTTCTATGTTACAGAAACACACAAACACAACTCAGAAGAAAAGGACTGTCTGACTTGTTCTCTGATCCTAGGCCAGTGACAACATAGCTTATTAGGCTATCACCAGGATTTATCAGTTTTAAACATGCTAATAAAGGCACTCACTTTTTGATCAACATGAACTCAATGATCTTTATTACAATGCTTGCTACATATAAAATGAATCTATATGGGGAGCAGATACCAAAGTAGTGGTAGATGCCGCATTGCTGGAAACATTGAAGGTCAGGCTGCATGGGGCTCTGAGCAGCCTGAGACTGTTGAAGATCCCCTGATCATTGCAGAGGGGTTAGGCTAGATAATCTTTAAAGGGCCTTTGCAACCCAAACAATTCTGTGTTTTGATGATTCTGTAATTCTAAACCATTTTTACTGCTGTATTAAATGTTTTGCTATTATTGCTAGCTCTGTAAGCTTAATATATAAATTCTTTGAAACCGCCTTTCCTGTGCTGCACTGCTATTACAACTCAGGTTGAACTTTCAATACTTTCTTTTGCTTATTTTCAAAGTTTTTCATGATCATCAAATGACAAATCTATAACACTTGTTCCAAGTTTCTCAATAAGTCCTAGTAGCTTGTCCTTATGCAAATACAGAGGAAAATGACAGTCCCCACTTTGGGAGAGTTTATATATATATATATATGCATGTGCGATAATGCTAGAACACCCTTCCCATTTCAGCAGTGACAGCAAAACTTCATGGACTTGACCTGCTGTAATATAGTGGCTACAACTATATGTAAAGGCAATATTTTATTTTTTTTTTAGAACAAATGACCATCAAGAAAAAGAGAAGGCAAGTGTTTAGAAGCATTCACACTATGCTTCAGAAAAGAAATGTCCAATGTAGATGGGTTCCAAGTCCTTGTCCAAAGGTTAGGTCTAGGATGTTGTCCCGGGTTGTAGTGTAGGATGTACACAAAGTATTTATCCTATCACCATCTTCATGAACTGAAGAAACCAGGTTGAAACCAGGTGGGGCAATGTTCTTCCCAGGCCCCCTTCCTCTGGGCTGTCTTCTGCTAATGGCCCATCAGTGCCTTGCCCAAGACTCATAAGTAACTCCCTCCAGGAGTTATCTCTGTTTAATGGGCCATCAAACACCCACTTCACAACTCATCACCCCATTGTGAAATGCTCTACCCAGGGGGAGGAGCCAAGCATTCTCACCTGGATATAATCTGGAATTTGGGACAGTACAAGCAGCCCTTATCTACTGGATTCCCAGAGGACAAGAGCTACCAGACCTTTCTACAGGATCACTGCTTCAGGAAGACCACCTCATCTGAACTGCTTCCACCATCCTGCTCAGGTTGTATTCTGACTCTGTCAGTGGT
>VWZU01018573.1:1569561-1669632 GCA_013397095.1 Sterrhoptilus dennistouni
TGTTATTGTATTATATTATGTTGTTTTCATGCAGTGGTTCAGGTGTTTGATGACTCACTGTGCTCTGAAGATAAGTCCAAAAAGATAGAAAAAAAGATAAAAACAACCCCCTACCACTTAAATACTTCTAAGAATAATTGGGATTAATTTTTCCCACCCTTTCTCCAATCATGTCTATTTACTTACCTATCATTCATTTAGTTTTTGGAGCAAAGGTAATGAAAATAAATAGTGTCAACAGAATTTGAAACATGCTTGGTAAGAAAAAGGCCTAAGACTGTTCTGAGACACATGAGATTTCATAATCATTTTTACTTTCATTTATCAATCTTGAATGGCAAAGTTTCCATCATAGCTTTTGTGCTATTTTTTAAATCAATCAGCATAATAATCCATATAGTCTTTTGCAGAGAACTGAGGTCCATGATAAAGAAAAAAAACTGAAGTGAAAAGATTGTTGTGTTAGATATGAATACCTTCAGATTGTATAGAAAAAAAGTATTCAAAAATTTTGTATGATGTGGCTGGTTTGACAACCAAGAGAGCACTAGAAATAATATTAAAACTAAATTGTTGTGTGAACTATACTTGTCAGTCTTCAACCCACTTATAACTTGCAGGCAACATTCCTCCAAAATAAGTATTCTAACAAATATGCTTGATTGATAAATATTTATGGTTTCTAGAATTAATCAGAAATTTGAAATCAAGTTATTTGATTTGTTTATTATTTTTACTTGTAAGCCCCGTCTCACTTGGTAGTTTTAAACTGGAATCGCATTGAAGTATTAGAGAAGACTGTGACTGAAGTGTCAGAGAAGACATCCACAGAATTAGTGAGAAGGTAAAAATCTGTGAAAAGCTGTGAGGTAGATAAAAGAGGTTACAAATTATCAAGACTGACTAAAAGCAATAATGTAAAAGCCAAAAGAAACCATAGAGTGTTGAAGACTGTAAATTCTGTGAGACAATTTAGAGCTTCTCTTACAAATTTACAGGAAAAGAGACATTATTTTTCATTGTAAAAAATTTCTATCTGAAATCATGTATTAAATATTTTTAGTTTCCTGTGCCAAATATTCTACTGGAATACAACATTATTTTCATAGTGGCACACATGTTTATAAAATACTGAATTCTTACCTAATTGAAAATGAAATAAAAGGCAGGTGAACATTGCTTCAAAGCACACTTTGAATAATTTGATAAATGTGCTAAATAAATTATATTTTAACAATTTATATTGTGGCATAAGGATAGTACTCTCCAATTCAGTTGCATCGTCAAGATTCCCAAACGAGGCATTTGGTCCCCACTGTTCCTCTTCCAGCTCCAAGCAGGGAGTTGGGAATTGGAGGCACAAAAATGAAACTTTTGGATTGATAAAAACAATGCAGAAATGAGATAAGAAAATGAACAGTAACAGCAACAATGTTAATAACAACTGATATGGGGTAAAGAAAAAAAATACATGGAAAGTAAAATGATAACAGATTGTTTCTTTTTTTTTTTATCAATAATGAAATAAATATAAATATATATATATACATAGTCCAGGGTTTTATTTAGATTTTTCTTTTTTTCTATTGTTTTATTTCTTTTTATAACAGAGCTTCTACAGAAGCAATCAAAAACAAAAACTTCTGCAGAGAAGCAAAACAGAAGAATGGAATCATAGGAGACACTGCAACCAGATGTTTTCAAAGGAAAACAATTCTCTCTGACAGAAATTTGACTAAAATTACATGTTCTTTATTCATGCTGCTTTGAAAACTCAGAAAGGAATTATATAAGCATTGTATAGAAAAAATAAGGAACCCAGGAACCCAGGACTGTTGAAATACTTCCCATGTTGTTGATAAGCTTTCCTGCATTCACTATTCTCTGTCACCACAGACCCATTGCACACTAACAGTAACACTAACACTGGGCCATTTTACATTCTTTTCCCCATAGCTGCCATCTTTACATCTTGTTCCCCATCTCTTGCCATTAAGCTAATCCTTTCTCCACAAAAAATAATCAAAACTGCAGGTTATATCATGGTTTTGTCTTGTTTTTTTATTTAAGTTCCTTGGGAAAATAAAGGTCTATTTTTGGGGGGAGGGGGTGATGGTGGTTTTTTTCTTTTTCAGGAGAACTACTTAGGAGTGAAATTCAGAGTTCCCTGGATACAATGAATTTGAGACATTATTCTGTATTCAAATTGTGTGGTATGATTTATATCATATATATGAGACATCATTCAGTTTTTCTTAACTTGTGTACTAGATACAAATACAAAAAAAGTTACAAAACCTGTCAAACGGTTTAATGAAATCAAACAGTTATTCAAGACAGGTATATTGAATCTAACTTTAAACACTATTGACATCTACATTTGAGCTAATCGCTCTGGGCTATAGTCAGGCAAGAGAAATTGATATACCTTCCGGTGTGTAATTCATCTCAACCAAAAGCAGGCATCTCACACAGGTCATAGCAATTGCACCTTAAATGTGCCTATTTCTCTGCCTTGGCTACAATGGGAGCCTAAAGTGACTAACAACTGCACTGTAGATAACTGAAGTCAGATGGAGTGCTTTCCGCTCTCATCACTTTCCATGCTGCCTACAAGAGACACATGTTTTCTGAAAGTTATCAATAATCTTACTACTATTCTGTTGTGGTATTTCCTGCATTAAGCCATAATTAAGCCATAATTTTTTAGAGTTCGTGAAAATATTCTAAAGATCTGTACTTTTACAGTAGTTTGAAGACCAGCTTTTTCTTTTTTCTTTGATACTATTTTCTAAACTTCAGTACCAAGCAATTGGCCCTTGGGTTAATTCGTTTCTTCTCCAGGATGTATAAGAATGTGTGCAGATTCCTGGCTATCAGGAACACTCACCCATAGAAACATGAACTCTACAGTATTAAACCTTTGATCAATATGAGAGTTTCAGAGGAGAAAGTAGTGTTAAAAGTTTATTCATTCTGTGCACTCTTTAGAGATGATTAACTGTCTTTATTATATTAAAGCAAACCCAAAGCCATCTGCCAAAGGCGATTGTGTCCAAGTACTGAAACCATTTCATGTGAAAACTCATTTTCAGGGTCCTAATTATTTTTCATTATAGTGGCAGTGTGGAATAGATTGGAATTGGACAGTAATTGCCAGGTCTGAGCAGTGCGGACCATTGCAATGTATCAGTTTAGATGAAGTGTGACAAGGATACATCTAGCTACTATATAACTTCCATTAAGCAACTTCCCTGTCCCTGATCATGTAACACTTCATAGAATGTGGTCAGCACAAGGTCATAATAATGGCTTTCTGTCTGACTTCAAGTATTTTGTACACGCACAAGCTGTTAACCCCCTCTGTTAGCATCACTCTAACAATGTCCAGTTATTTCAGGTGTCAAGGATATTTACGGTATTCCTCCAGAGGGGATAGAAGGACTTTAAAAGGTTGCAGAACTCGTATATGTATATTTTAATGCTTCATGATGCTAAAATGTCCTGGAATTGAGAAACAAATTACCCAGAAGGTAGTAAAATGTGTTTCTACATCACTTCATGTATTAGGTCCTGCAGTGCAAATTGGAAAACAAATGATCTTAGGTCCAAGCTCTAAATCTATAGACATTTCTTGAAGCAAAACTCCTTTTTTTCATATGCAGTCTTTCCTTAATTTCTCTCTCATTCTTTTTCCCTTCCCAGAACAAAGGCCTTATGACTTGGTCTGGCTCTAAACAATAATGATCACACTGAGTTCGCTAGTCTTGCAGTCCCTTCAATTAAAGAAATTATCTGAGATTCAACTTTGCAACCTTATACTAATTCTGGCTTACTTGGCTCTATTTTTCTTTCAGTTAATATTTAGAGAAGCCTATTCTCTGTTTCTTATATCTCTGTTTATGAATACTGTAATTATTGCCTAAGGAAGACCATCCAATATGGGAACACCAGCAGTTGTTCCAGTTCTGAAAAAAATCAGTGACCAGTTCTGAAAATATCCTGACTTCAGATTTTATCCTCACTACTGTAATTCAATGGAAGCATCTTTTGGCAGCAGCAGCACTAAGGAGAATGCTGACTGTCCCTTTCATCTATAATGCCAAATACTATAACTCCAACGCCGTGCTCTGTGTCAGATATTCAATCAAAAGTTGTTGGTGGTGGTTTGTTTTTTTGTTTTGTTTTGGTTTGGTTTTTTTTTAAGGTGAGACCAAAATTAATCTTATCTTACCCATCTAATCTGTACTTTTCCCACAATGAAAATATGTCTTCATACTTTTTTAAGGCAGGAAAATTGTACTGTATTCAGAAATGTATCATAATGCTACCTTAGCTACTTCTCAGACGTATTATATATGTTACAGAGATACACGCTTTTAGAATTATTGTGTTCCCACATCTAGAGACTTTTCCATTTGCCAACTGAAGAGCTGTGTAAAATGCCAGCTCAAGCTCAAGATGATTAAAAAGAATATTGATTTTTCTCTTCTGTACACAGTACTAATCTTCCAAAATTCCAAGGATGATAATATATCACTTTGTTTTCCAATGCCATTCACAGTACAGACAATTTAAAAACCTGAAAAGGGGTGGAAAAAATATAATTAATGAAGTTATCTGCCATCAATGGACCAGCAAATTTAAAATAAAATTAAATTTTCTGGAAGAGTAAGGAATTCATAATATGACATCCTAAAATAGTTTGGAGGGGTTTTGTTAGTTTACTAGTTTTAGTTTTCTTGGTTTTTTTTCTTTTTTTTTTTTTTTTTTTAGTAGCTTTGTTTTGTTCTGTTTTTGTTTTCGCAAAAGTATTTCAGCCAGTTTATTTAAAAATAGTAGTATTTTCTGAATTTCCTTCTGATGAAAGTTAAATTTTGGGGAGGGAAAAAAGCAAGAAAAAAAATAGATAATACTTGTCGCTAAAATTGAGACATGCTTTACGTATCCAAAAAAAAATTTAAGGGCCAGTCTGTAACTTAACTTGGTATGAAGGAAAAACACTACCTAAACTACCAATCTAAATCATTTAAAAAATAAAAAAAATTCCAACAAATTCTTTGAAAAACACTCTTCTAGAACTCCTATCTCAGATGGAGACAGTAGAAAGTATTTTCATAATATGTTGGAAGAATGACAATTCTTGTTTTTGTATATGCCATTTTAAACAAGATAAATATTGTTTTACATATGTTATGTCTCTGATACACGTGACTTATGTTGACTTCATATCAAAACTGCATTCGAGTATTTCTCATTTAGCTTCACTTCCTACAAGTCTGGGTTTATATATTCAAAACACCAAGATGTAGGTACAGGCTCTACTGGCATGGAAAGTTCAAGGAATTGAAGCTGACTTCATTCCTACAAGGCAGGATGGAAGTTGTAGGATTGTCTCTGACTTGACTGGCCCAAAGACTTGCAATGGTATTTCAATAGACTTTGTAATTTCCTCCTTGCACTTTAATACCCATGTGTCACACACTGTGATGGGGCCTCTGGCTCATTAGATAAATCCACTGGCAGCAAAAGGTAGAAAATACTTCTAGGATACCTCTTATGTAATATAACTGTATTGGAAAAGAAAACATAGTTATATGAAGTGCCAAAGAATGTCCCAGCAATCAGGGGCAAAATGCTTCAGTGAAAAAACTTTGTTCTGGAAAAATTCCTAAGCATCAATACAAAGCCACAGCAAAATGTATTACCCATACAACAAATTTTATATGCAAGTCTGTATGCATATCTGGAATTCTAGACTTTTAAAGACAAGATTGCAGGCTTGGGATCTAATCTGACTTTTATGGACATCACATCACATTTGAGCATTTTTCAGTGAATAAGATTTCTGTGAGGGAAATGTCTAACAGTTCATAGGTAAACCATGGCTGATTTTTAACCGTATAGACCTCAACTTTACAGCTGAAAGAGATAGAATTTCAAGAAACTATGTCTGACACACTCATGAACAACATCTGAGTCCAATGTTATTGACAAGTCAGTAAACTAAGACTACAGTTTGGCCCTGAGAACTGTTCTGACAGATCATAGATCCTGACAGTTTTTCCCCAGCATGCTTTGGTCTATACTCACACAAATCTGATAATTAATGAATACATGTA
The DNA here is from genome assembly GCA_013397095.1 of Sterrhoptilus dennistouni. Lineage (NCBI taxonomy): Eukaryota > Metazoa > Chordata > Aves > Passeriformes > Zosteropidae > Sterrhoptilus > Sterrhoptilus dennistouni. Next base: position 1,575,684 of record VWZU01018573.1, read on the forward strand.
ATGCTTGCAAATAGATGTTATATGGGAAGGACCATACTTGAGCTAGAGCATGCATGGAGTTTTTAATATGTATGCATTAATCAAGAAATAAATTAGGTAAAAGTTCCATGTTTGGCAAATAGAAACTGAAGCCCTGAAGGGGCATGACTTCTGTTTTTCTGTCCCGTATGTAATATCACACTGAGCTTCCCAATACAACCTCTTCTGCAAAGCCCCAGGCACACTTCAGCCAAACCATTGAATGAATGGATTTACAAGAGATGTTTAGACTTCAATAATCTATTTATATGCTCTTGATGCCTTAATTTTCAGCCATCATATTTTCCAGATTGTGTACTGCCTTAGAATGTGACTCTCAACTTTGTATAAAAAGTTAGCAAGTTCTCTTCATAAGATAGTTAGACAATACAATCGTTTTCCAGCTTGAGAACCAGGGACACCTAAAGCTGCAGCTTTAGGCTCAAGAAGAATAAATGGTGAATTGAGGAGAACAATCTGGGAGGATGGGACTTCATAACCTGAAGCTGTAAGTGGTCAATTAACCCCAATATGTAAATGGACAAAAACTTACAAATGTGTGGAAACTCGTCACAGGTCACCGTACTGCACAAGGTGTATCCTTTGAAGGTTTTTAACAAATACCTACTTTATTCCTTTAACTCTGTCTGGCCTCTGTTCCAGGTAGCCTCTCTAGGCATCACTCTACTAACTTGGATAATGCCATAAAAAGTAGATCTCTTAAATTTTCAAACAACATGAAGAGAAGCATGTCAGGTAGGCTGGAGATGAGATTATAATTCAAAATGAAGAGTGAAGGATGAAGAAAAAGTATTACTAAATTCATTAGGCACAAATGGAAGGTGAAAAGGAGCTGGGTGAAACTGCAGAAAGAAAGATTCAGACTAATAAGCATTTATGAAGGTAGAGTTAGTGACAGGATGAAATGGGTTGTCTCAGGAGATTGTGGACTGAAGAATCATTGGATTCTTCAGAAATATCCATAAAGACTGACAGAAGGAAAATTGATCTGCCTACAGAAGTTCTTTCCAGACTTATTTTTTGTTTTCTGTGATTCTTACTTTGCACTGATGTGGTACATGTCAGCAAACACACAAATGTGTAAGTACTGCAATAGAAAATGGCTGTGTCACTGCCAGGGCCTTTGCTGTCTGGGAAGAGCCAACCTGGCCATCTCTCTTCTGTGCTCATGGCAGAAGGAGTGCAGGCTCATGCACTTGCACAGTCATTTCTTAGGATTATTGTGGTCCTAAAAAAGTACTCCAAAACACATCTCTAATTCCTGCTTCTCATTTATCCTTTGTCTGAATGGAATATTTCTGGCTTTGTAAAAGCAGTATAAAACAAATTTTAAGACTAAAATATATCTTTAGTATCCATAACATCCCATAGCAATCTTGGAAAGCTGTCTAAAAGACATTGTGATTGAAGCAGAAAGCCGAGATTGTTTCCTTTCAGAACTGGCAGGACAGGGTCAGTATGTTTGTGTGAATGAACAGGCAACCAAAAAGGTTGTGTATGTGGGTACGTGTGCCAACAGCAGCAAAACCTAAAAAGAATATCAAGATTATGTGAGCTCTCCCCATCACTGCATACTGAGCTTTGGCCTGTGCAGAAAGGATGATCTGAGCCAAGCATCCCCCTCATTAATATTTTTCCTCATCAATATTTTTCCTCATCTGTGTTGTTGCACGTGTCTCTGGTTCCACAGCTCCGTGCATTCATTGAGGTGTACATCACACAGGCGCCTGACACTGAAGTACAACTTAGACAAGTCAGTCAAGTCCACTCAATGGGCCAGGATGTGGATAAGGATGGCACAAAAATCTGAGCGTCCAAGGAACTGGTGGCCTGGTGAAATGCCAGAGTGCATAAAACACAGCCATCTAGGGGCAGCAGTGTTGTTAAGCTAGTGGACCAAGCATATGTAATGGGCACAGGGACAAATATAGCTGCTGAGTGTCTTGGTGTGGATTGGCTGTTTTTTTGCCAAAATGTGAAAAATATTTAAATACAGGTAATGCAGTCTGTGTGTCCATTGCATGGACACTTGAAGTTATAACAAAAACACATGACACCTCAAATATTAATTCACCTCTGGCTAGCAGAGGTAGAGAAGATACAGGGAAGGATGCCCAGCAAAGTTTACAGGATGTGGTTTAATTATTTTTTTGAACTTAACCTTAATGCCAAAAAATCTGTAATTCTATAATATTTTAAATGCACCTAAACGTGAAAATAAGCATATTTTCAATTAGGAGAGATGTAAAAATAAATTTAATTATAATGTCACAGTCTAGTGAAATATTTTAATATGGGATTCCAAGAAAACCACAAATTAAGAGTTATATTTTTCTATACTATGAAAGTTGGATCACTTCAACATAAGTTAATCTAATTTATGAGTACTAATCTAATGTAATAGTCATAAACCAAGTCATTTTATAAAGAAATACATTAAAGAATAGATCTATTGACTTCACTGGCATCAGTGGTGATCATGCATCAAGATTGTTCACCTCGAATTGCCTTAAATATTCTACTTTTTAACTACAGTTCAGTGTAATAACTAGTGTTCAGAAAATTCCAAATATATATGTTTCAGAGGAATTTATAGCCTAAAATCCACCCTACTCATCTAGCCATTCACTGCTACAAAATAAGCAGAGTTATTCAGTCATAGAGCTAACTGGTCAAAGAATGCTACTCTGAACAATGAGAACTGATTGTCCTTGAAGCTTTCTTCTCAGTCATGTAATTTATACTCTTGCTATTAAACATCTCATCCTTCTGGAACTGTGTTAATCTATGGCATAAATGGGGGATAAACATAAGAAGTGATTACTTATTGATATTGTTGAAGAATTACTGTTATTATTATCAAGAGATTTAAATGTGCCTGAGCAATGCCTTTGGATTGTATTTAAACTGTATAGAAAAATTAACATAGTGGGGACTTTTTTTCCAATGTAGAAAGATATCTAACACTGATTCTCTGTCCTTCTCTTTTAATGGAAATATTTTTGCTTTTGTATAGCCACTCTTTTCTATTATATGACTAAACATTACAGGAAAAAAGAAAAAAGAAAGAAAAAAAGAGGGAATAGGAATAATAGTAGAAAGTAGTAGAAAGGCTTTCAGTTGGCTAGTCACTAATGGAGTTTAAGTTCTAAATATGTGTTTATTATCAATATTATATTCAAAATATTTATATTTCTTTAAAAATGCATACATGCCACTTTTACATATATTTGTATATCAAGGATAATAAGAAGCTTAACTACCCCTTCCCTTTCTAGTTCACAGAAATCCTCTTGAATTCAATGGCAGTTCAGGACATTAAAGGTGTGGAGTACCAGGACTCAATGTGTGACACCTTTATCTTACCCGTTGTTGAAACATTTAAACAGCATAAAAATTCTTTCAGGGCTTAGATAGTTTTCTACAAAATATATAAGTTGAATTTTCAGCATATTAGGATCACATATTTGATGCCGTTTACTGTGCTGTGTGTGATGTTCCCTGCTCTTTTCACTATGTGGTGCCTTGAAATGAATGGAACAATCAGCCCTCTGGAGTCAAAAGAGGAGCACAAAGGAAAATGAGAGAGGAAATAATGAAGATCAGGTTCACTAGCCATGTATTGTATAACAGCTGTCAAAATGAAATAAAAGTCATCAGACTGATCATATTAGGGGGAGATCAGCTCTAACCATAGTCCTATATATCAGTGTCAATGCAATATCTGCAGAGAAAGTGCAAAAGTTAAGCAATGAGAATTTCCTAAGAATGCACTGATCCTTGCAATGTAGTAGTGTAATGCATGTAATTTATATGAACTATCATCCCTGTACTCTCTTGACCTCAGAGCAACTGTATATTCACCCACCTCTATTCAGACTCAATTATAAAACTACTAGAGGGAGTGAAACAGGAGTATACTTTTCATCAGATTTCCAGATGTACTATGGTGGTTGAATTTCATAACAGATCAAGTTTCATACTTTTTATTTACCTACAGATTTAAAGTACTACAGACTTCATTTTTCCACAACCCTGAAAGTTTCAAAATCTTTAATGGAAAATTCTGTCATTTGATCACTCATCTGTGATAAGATTCACAGACGAAAATTAGATTTATGAGCAGACTGCATGATCAGAGAGGGAAAAACCTCACAAGTCTTTAACAGATGAAGCCACATTTTTAATTGTGATTTCATTTTGAAAACTTGCCATGAATACCACCTACCTGGTGAAACACTAGCTGATCCTGCACTGTCAAAAAACCATTCAGTCCTCATTTCCTGGTAAGATTTCTACATTTGGGCAGGAGAAGGCCGCTCAAAAAGTCCCTTAATAAAGAGGAATTTCATAAAACAATGGTTTTCAATATTAAAAACAAGAGCCTAGGTACTAAGACTGTACTTCTGTGAGCACCTGCAAACATCTGAAAGTTATGAGAAGTTTGGGATCCTGCTCATATGTGACTCCTCCACCTCAGCAGATCTGCATGAAGGGCAAGAGTTCATCAAACATTTTCCAAGTATGTCAAAGAGTTCATATGCTGTTTAAGTACACTTTCCAATTTCCTTCTGAAGTCAGTGTCAGCACTTGTTAGTAGTCCCTTGTAAGATTTGAGAAGTAGTGGTCAGGACATTTAAGTGCTGACTGCTCAGCCTTGGAAAGTACAGCTCTGTTCATTGCCATCAAGACCAGCTGCAGATGCCATCAGCACTGAGGTATTATACAAGTGGCTAGTACTTCCCAAGAAAGACCCAGAATCTCTTCTGTCCTCATCCATACACATTGCAAACATTTTTGCACACTATCTAGCAACTAATGTCCTAGTTTTCAGGTTATGGGCTCTGGATGAACTACAGATTGCCTAGTAAGTTGGATCTGTGAGTTTTCAGTATTTCAAGCAAAGAGTCAATATACATTAGAGAATAAGAACAGAAGATTAGAGCCATGGTGTGAGGAGAGAAAGAGAGAGAGGTTAGACATAATGTGAGGTGAGGATGTTAGACATAATGTCATAAACATTTATTTTCAGTGTGTGATTCATTTGTTCTGTTTTACACATCTTCATTAGCATGAGACCTTGCACACCAAAAGAGTTAATACCTCTCCACTGGCTATAAGAATATTTTGGGGTAGCTATTTAAAAAATATTCCTTATTCTGGTCATCTAGACTAAACTAAACAAAGAAATGAAATCTGTCCTTTGTTACCTGGAAGCTAAAGCATTTACTTAGGAAATAGTCTGGAGTCTAATATTTATCTAAAAGATTTCACATGAAATAGGCCTCATTATAAAATGCATCAGTTGATTGGTATTAATTTTAAAAATGAAAATACATTTTTCACACAGTATGTCCATGAAAATATAAAGAGGAATATGGGAATTTCTTTCTTTTTTTTTTCCAATTAAAAAGGAAAAGGTCTGCTAAGAGATCTGAGAGACAATGGAAACAAAATTTAACTTTATTCATGGGCTGATGAAGAAATACCATGAGTCAAATTTTAATACTCACTTTGCAGAAGTAGTAAAATGTCCCCAGGGAGAGAAGATCCATAGCAACATGAATTTAGCCTGGCACAAAAGACAAAACATTGAATAGGGACTTTCACAATCAAAATTGTCAAATTGTCAGCATTTTTCTTCAGTGCAGGACTGCATTTCTGGGGAAGAGGAAATAGAAGGGTAAGAAAGGAAGGGCTTTTATTCAGAATGCCAGAAAAGAGCATTGAACAACAGTAAGAGCGTTTGGTCTGTTAATGGTGAATAAACAAACCGTAACAGGCACCATAAGGCAAAGAAGAAACTACTTCTAGGTGATAAATGGAATGAAATTACCTACAGAGATAGTCAGAAATATTTTGAATCCTCTGAATATCTGGCAGCATAAAGGATGTACTATTTTTCAGCTGCATTTGAAGAAAATGTTAAAGGACACGAGCTAAAAAAGTTCCTTGTTTGCGTTGGTACGGCAGGAGTAGTTAGGGCCAAACCAGAATGAGGGCAAACAGAAAAGGGTTTGTTTCAGCAAGTGCTGGTGGAATGACAGTTTTTCTCAATGTTTAGCATATTAAGTTTTCTTCACAGGCCTTTTGAACTTAAATTTAATTTCTTTCTTTTAAACATCTTTTGGAAGAGAAGAACCTAAATAAATATTTTAATAACTGCTTTTTTTTTAACATATCAGCTATAGTCTGTCCTTTCATACTTAACCCATGGCTATTTTCTATACTAGTCCTATATTATTTTTGTATTTTAGGAAATCTATATATGAATCCTTTATATATAATATACAAATTATAAAATGCTGATTTTGCACACCTCTGTAACTGCTTCCAGAGTCTAGCATAATTCTGTCAGTAGTTCAGCCATAAGTGTTTATTGCCCCTTTTATTAAACACAATCACATTACAGGTCCAGTATTTTAGATAGAAGTATATAGACAGAAAATTTTTTCTGTTCTTATCTGATAAGATATCATTTTGTGACAATGAATTCTGGTTGTTATTACCTCAACATCAATTTGACCCTATGCTTTTAAATAACCTTCCATTCCACATTACTTGAAATGATCTCTGTATTTGGACTAGAGGGCCACTGTTTCTGAGTCCCTTATTGAACAATGCCAACTGAGAGCCTGATGTACTCTCCTACATGTGTTATAAACAGATTATATTTTCATTTTCAAATATGACATTATTACAGGAGTTCTACTAACAAGCTGAATAACTAACACCCATATTTCATGTTCATTGATGCCTGAGTAAATTTTAATTAGGAAGCTGTATAAACGTTCAAGAATCTACAATATACGGAAAGTAACAATTAAATACCTGTTAATGCAATTATAACCCAGTTATGTCTCTTAATTAAATAGGTTTTTCATTATTAGAAAAACAATATCTGTGAAACTGCAGGAAAGCTTTTCCCAAAAGTTCCTGTTAGGCACTTCTGTTCTTCAGTATCTAAAGGTAAATCAAAGCTATTGCTTTGTCACTTAGTTAAACCATCCAGTGAATAGTAGAAAACATGTTTTAGAGCTGCAGGAGGTGAACTGCCCATAAACATTCTGGTTCATTAGCAAGGATGTCTGATGAGACATCAGAAGGTAATGAATTTTCAGCACCTAACGAAACCAGGGAACAAACACAGTATAAAAAAAGAAAAGACATAGTTCATGGAGAGGCCTCAGGAGAGCTCTTTGTGAGCAAAGGCAAAGATGTAAATGAGTTATTTACAAGTTCATTTGGGATAACACTTTTGAAATATGAGTCAACATTAAAAAAATGCACAAAAAACCTTATTGAAATAATGGAAAAATTAGTAAAGTCAGAATTATCTTCTCACAATTCTATATAGATAATCACTTCAGCAGTAAATTGTTGTCAATACCGTCTTTTTAAAATATTAGCAAAAGGAAATGAAAAGACATAATTTTCATTTAAATTCTGAGCTGCAGAGTACTGTCCTTTGTTTCCCATTCTACTATATTAACATCACATTTATGATTTTATTATTTGGTTTAATTTTTTCAGTGTGTATTGATTAATCATTTACCTATTTCTGTATCACTTTTCATTAAGGTTTTATCTTATGCAGCTGCAAACGTTAAAAAGAGTTTTGCACTTACGTTGTAATCTTTGCAACATTTTTCTTAACCAAATAATTATAATTTACACATTATTAGCATTCTCCAAGAAAGTGGAGCATGGTCAGAACAAACAATAAGAGTGGTATTTCTGTATTTATTTCTACTATCAGTCAGTTCTGGAAATTTATCTGGAAATTAATTTTCTCTACTTCAGATATTACCACCTTTTACAGTATGTAAAGATACATTCTGCTTTAGCAGAATCTATTGAATAAGAACTTAAATAACCAGGTTCTGTGTTCTGACCTGTTCTAATCATAGCAAAGATTTGCAAAAGACTCTTTTTAAGCATCTGAAATCTTAGAAGACCATTTCCAAACGTACAAAGCCATGTCCTTAATTATTATGCACATTTCTTCTTTTTTCCTTTTCTCTGATTTATTCAAGCTTAAAATATTAATCTCATAAGTCAGGATTGAAACTGTACATGTTATATTAGAAAAAACTGAAGTTTTTCTTAGTTGACATCAGAGAAAACCCTATTTTATGCTGTCTTGAGCCTGGTACCATTAAGATCTGTCCTTTTGAGGAAGAATATTTCATAAAAGCAGTGCCCAGAAACACTTTTCCAAACTGGATAGGCCTTCAGGTAATAGCTACATTATAGCTCATATAATTTTCTTAGTTTGCTATTTATACATTGTACTCGAGACTTAAATGGCTCTTGGAGTTCAACTGGTCTTGAAAAAAACTTTTAGCAGACAAAAGGATAATGAACTGTGGATAGAAAGTATGTAGATAGACCATCAGATTGGCAGATAAATAGCAAATCTCTTATCCTTCCAATCCTTTTGCATTCTAACGCCCTATCTCATAATTTTATCTGATTTTTCTCAAGACAGTGTTGTGATAAATTTTAAAATTTGGGATAATTATCCTATACTGATTATGCTACGACAGAGGAGAAAAAGAATTTCACCAATTTATGATCATCTTAAACATTCTTTGGTTTCTAGTATAAGATAATTCTAGTGGTTTCTTACTTAGTTTTGTTTTTAATACAAGTTTTAGAAATCTACTATTTCCAACCAGATGCCTCCAGGCATAGGTGCTCTTTCAAAAGAGACTCTTGTTCTTCGAAGGGTTACAAAAATTCATTCTCTCCCTCATGGTATAAGCACCACACACTGTAATCGTGGGATTTGGTCTCACTATAATTGGTGTGATTAATAAATGCTGATGGATCAGCAAACTGTTTGCCTTGTAAAATTCAGGATTTTGGAGATTAGAATCAAACTGTTGTGTTATTATTAATGTAATCAGTCCAACACAAAAAAAAAAGATGGATGAGATGGAGATTTGGCAACACTTCAAAATAAGTCATGGTACCTTATTAATCCTTTGAGCTCATGCAGGACTGTTGAATTACTTAGCTAACCCCATTTGATATTAACAAGTGTATAAGATTAATGCAATAGGGATTTCATTTTGATTTTATCTAAAAGTGGGATTAAGCCCACAAAAGGACCTTGCAGAAACCTATTTTTCAGTTGGCTAGATTAACTGGCATGCCTTACGATCTTCCTTCTTGTAGAAAGCAGAAATGTTCTTAATTTTTTCAAAGGACCAAGAGGTTTTCCAGGACACTCATCAGAGAGAAACAGAGAATACTGGAAGAATGACTTCTAATTTTAAAAATTCTAATTTCTTTCCCTAGAGAAGGTAAAGTTAACCTTCAGTAATGCTTTGTCTTTATATCCTTTTCTTTCTTGTTTTATAGTAACAGTCCCAAGGCTCTTTGAAGAATGGTCTATTAAATATGGAAAATAACTGAACTTAAAGTATTGATACTCTTATAGGTATGCAAAATCTTTGTAAAGTCCAGCTTTCTTAAAATCTCTTCCTAATTTCTTTTCTTTCACAAGCATGCAGCCATAATTGCTATGAAACTGATTAACTTCAATCATTTCTGTAAATAAAATATTTTCAATAATGTAGCAAAGATGTGGTATTCATTATGCATTTTTTTATGCCCCACATGACATGAGTATTTACAAAAAGGACCTTCAAGGTACTTCCCCATGTCTTGGCAAAGTTCTAAGATCTGCCTATGTGTGCTGAGATCAAGTTAGAGCTGTCTGTCTGCAAGTTCCCACACATTGTTTTTTTACCTCTTTTTGATTGGAGGTGCCTTTTATTTACAGACTCCTCTTGTAGCAGTATTAGACATTTATTTCATAAGATGTCTGTTGAAATCTAATTTTCTCCTTCATCTCTCTCATCTAAACATAGGGGATTTTACTGACCTGAATTGTACCTTATAGCTACTAGTTAGGTTTTTTTCCAAAAAGATATGCATTGTTTATTGCTAGCATATATGGAAGCAGCCATCCTAGTGTGTATACTTATGAGAGGTAGATCAGTCATCTGTAGAAATACAACTAAGGCACTCTAATTTTCAAAGCAGTCTGACAGAAAGGACCAAATTTTTACTCAAAGTGAGTGATAAAGTAATTTCTAACAAATAAAAAATGTACTCTGGGATTTTTTTACCTGTAGTCAGCCTGTCAAATCTGTGTTATACCTCACAGTTTAAGTACCAAAATGTTAAAAAAACCCATAAAAATATTCATATAAATGTAAGTCTTCAAAACAAAAATGCATGTTGACGTGACCACCATAAACATGTATTATTCCTAGCAGGTCAAAAGAATATAGATTCATTCATATCAACAGTTACATGAATGTCATATTGAGATTCAAGATATAGGAAAAAAATATATCCCTATCACATGCGCACAAAAACCTTGTCTAAAAATGCAATTCTGTTATTTGTTTGTTTTTGTGGTTTTTTTCTGTGCTCTTTTTCAACTGTGGCTGGTTTAACCTCCAATTTTGACTCAATTCCAGGAACCACTTCCTTGAAAGCATCTTTTCCAACCCACAGATAAGTTTTCTTCTCAGACTGTTATTTTTTAAGACAATCAGTAAATAACTTATATTTTTAAATGTGTGCTTTCTTGGCATTAACTGTTACTTCTTTAATAATCCACAACTATTTTTACAATGAAAGCACAGTCACTTTGAACAGTGTGTTTCCCGACAGGTTCCTTTGAAAACTCCCATTTTTATAGATTTTTTCAGCCTTTAATGGAAGCTACTCATGCTCAGATAATGAACTGAGGTCTTTTAATATATTGTAAATTCTCCCAGGAGGCCTTTTCCTTGCTGCCCTCAAGGGAATACAGATGGCAACCCGTGTCTTACTGCAGTGTTCCTGCCAGTGGCTCAAGAGATCAGTGGTGTGCCTAACAGAAAAACTGCTTTCAGTAATATGACAATTTTGAATCCAGATAAAGTTTTATTGTACTCTCAATATTTGCACTGTGATGCCTGGGTGCCATGACTACACTGTGATGGAACAAAATCAAGTTGTGCAGCCAACAGTATCCACATTTAGCGACATAAGCTCCTTCAGTTTCCAGAATCACTAATTTTGGAATAACTATGAATGTTGTGCTGCTTCAGCTTGCTTTCTATTCCTCTGTAGTGCATGCAAGATTGCTGCCTTCTGTTGAAAACTTTCACATAGCCTGATCAGTAATAGGAATTAGATTTGAGGGCGATTTTTTTGGTAAGTTCCTAGACGAGATCAAGCAGAATTCTGTTTCTCACCATAATAGCTGACCATATTGAAATTCTTGCTTCCCCTGTCAGATGGGTTATTCTGCACACTGAGCAGTAGTTCCAGCACAAGTTCCAGGATGATCAGCTCCAAAAGGTAAATTCACTTGATGCAGAAAGAGGAAGAAAAGAGAAATGGCTTGCAAAGGCAGTACATTGATAGAAAATTTTGATGCCTAATGAGAGAAAAATAGCGGGGTAGCACAGCAAAAATGTTGAATTTTCTTTAAAACATGGGGAAAAAAGCCAAATTAATCAGCTGCATAATTGCACCATTCACTGAGGCTTGTGGCAGATAACAAGCACAGCTCATATCTCTTGAAGATACTGTTTCAGCCTCTCTGCAGACACAGGCCAAGATCAGACTACTTTAAATTCACAGATGTGAAGTTACCAGTGCTGCCAGGAAACAAAGTAACTTATTCTTACTGTGAAGCAGTGGAATGACTTGAAGAAAATGCTGAGATTGCACAAGAAAGACTCTGTATTATTCTCAGGCAGTTTTGTTGATTCCCAAATCAGGGAGCCTAGGAAGAAACCACTGCTACTTCTTCAACTTTTTTTATTTTTCTTTTTTTTTTCTCTACTTTTTGCTTGCTCTTTTGTTGGGGTTTTTGTTTGTTTGTTTGTTTCTTTGTTTGTTTCTTGAAGGGTGTTTGGTTTTTATGTTTTCTTTTGTTTCTTTTTTTTTTTTGTTTGTTTTTGGTTGGCTTTGTTTGTTTGGGGTTTTTCATTGGTGTTCGTTTTGGTTTTTTGAGGGAGATTGTTTGCTGTATCTGGTTGGTTGAAGATGATTTCTTTGGTTTTATTTGTTTATTTTTGTTTTGTTTCTTTGTTTTTTAATTAGTTTCCTTGTGGAAGTGGGGACATTAGTCCTGAATTGAAGGCTAGAAAGAACTAAAAAGCAAAAGTTAATTCAATAAATAAAGAAAAAATTACAAAACTCAGTTCAGAAATTGCCTCTAAAACATCCAGAAATTGATGCTTCTGTGTAAGAGACACCATTTTTGCAAGACCCCATGTTTTTGCAAACCTGAAAGAATGTATGTGCTCTTATTTCTCACTTAATCAATCCCTTTCACCTTCTGTTGCTTTTCTCTTGCATGTTTTGTTTCTCACTGGTGTGGGGGAAGGTTTGTCATCCTATGCACCATTCTTCATCTTTCCCTTTCTTAATGTGGAAAAAGGGAGAACAACAACCTTTTGAACCAATATGAGATATCACTTTATTTTCTTATCTCTTCATTTTTGCCAAACAGTTTCATTAGGAACAAATTTGTTTCAGAGTCCATATGGTCATATAACATCACTCTGAGCTCTCAAAGGCTACTGAATTAAATCTTGGCTCCAGTGTACATGGAACCACTGATTTTGTGAGGGCCAAGACTTAACCCAGTTCCCTTAGGAATGGTTTATATTTAGAAGTTCCCCGAGCACTTGGTGACTTGTGTTCTCAAAATTGTAGCTGGATTGTGCTGAGTTATTTTTCAATTCTGATCTCCCCATACTCAGTGATTTAGTTGTTTCTTCAACAGAACTTCAAATGACAACATCTAGGAGCTGGAATAAAACCTAAACAAATAGCTTCAAGCTGCTAAAACCACTCCTCTATTCAAACCAAACACACACCATCTACCTTGATTTCATACTTGCAAATGTATGAGTAAATATATGAATGTATGAGTACAACATTGAATATGAAAATTTCTCCATTTCAAAAAATTATACTTTGAACTTAAGTGCCTGTCCATTATTGACATAAAGTGCTGTCAGAGAGAATAAATGGTGAGAAATGCAATGATGAGGTTTCTTGTGAAGTTTCATAACTTCACTAGGTTTGGTAGGTAACAACTAAATTCTTAAGTATTGTTGAGGGTTAGGTTTGCTTCTTTTTTACTTTAAAGAATTTTTTCCCCATAAGTTACCAAGGAGACTAAGTGTTGGATACTTAAAGAGTACTTGACCAAAAACAAACAGATGGCCAAAAGTTCAGTTGGGGAGGTTTTTTCTTATCTGTTGTAACTCCAGAAGGCAGGGGGTAACTGCCTTCTCTGATAACAAGCCAGCTGTTAAAAACCAGGTGAGGTATTGTTTCTTGTCTCTGCTCAGTCTTCCACTGCTTCCCAAGCCAGCTGTTAAGAACAGATGGAATAGTGTTTCTTATCTCTGTTCACTCTTCCACTACCCCTGTGGGAATATCTTCTGTTAATGGACCATTAAAGCTCACCAACGACATGACACATTTCATCATCCTATTGTGAAATGCTCTACCCAGGGAGCAGAAGCCAAACAATTTCCACCTAGATGAAAAGGAGCCACAAGTGTCACCAGGCACACTGGTGTTCCCATGGGACTCCCAAAAGAAAACCGGACCTACTTTGGGACCCCTGGCTCCACAGGACCATCTCTGCTTCCAACAGGACCACATCTGCCACTCCAGGAGGGCTGACTTTGGACTGTTTCCAACACCTTGACCAACAGGGCATCAGGTTGTATGACTCTGTCAGGGTTTTCTGGGATTCCTTATTTGTTTGTTTGTTTCTTCGTTTGTACTACAACATTTGTATTTTTAATATCTCTAGTAAAGAACTGCTATACCTATTCCCAAAATCTTTGCCTGACAGCCTTTTAATTAGAAATTTATAATAATTTGAAAAGGGGAAGGAGGGGGCTTACATTCCAAGGGAGACTCCAATCTTCCTTGGCAGATACCTATCTACTCAAACCAAGACAAGTATAAGATTCTTTTTCACATAGATTGCCTCTTTAACATCTATAATATGTAGCTATGCAGTTCGAGTATATATAAAAAATATGTATATTTTATATATGATTACATATTTACATTAGAATTATTTATACACATACATATACATATACATATATTATGTAAATACATATTTACATAAACATATATTTAATCATATATCAAATAACATATATTTAATATATGATTAAATATATATTTAATCAGCTCTGTATTCTGTTGCTCTTTAATATGTCTACACATCTTAAGAGTTCCTGCTCTGAAGGGGTTGGACTGGATATCACCGAGACTCTGAAGAGGCAGTAAGGAGTTCCACAGCATCAAAGATTCTGAAATCTGTCTTTTACAGCATTATAAATCTGACATGAACAGTTTATTAATTTAGCAATTACTTCAAAGGAAAACTTTGCCTAAATGCATTCTTTGGGATGTTATCTAACTAGGAAATAATTCTCCAGGTCTCTGCATCATGTTACCAACCACACTTGCCTTAGATTACAAAGCAGATGCTGAAGTCATCTTAAACCAGTCAATTGAGAGGGAATTGTGTGATGCCAAATTATTTATTATCCTTACAAACAAATAGCAGAAACATAAGGGATTTTTTTTAATTTTTTTTTTTTTGGGATAGGTACAATTTCCTTCCTGTTGACATTTCAAGAAGCGACCAGTATATCTTGGATTTTTTTTTTTTTCCAGAGAACAATAAATGTCGGCTCCAGACTTCATCTCAGGGATCTCAAGTCACTATTTAATAAATATTTTTCTAAGATGCTTAATGATGTATTTCCCGGACAGAGCTTAAGTATTAGAAGACCAGACATGGCAGGATGCTGTATACCCATATTCCACAGAGAGACTTTAATGCATTTCTGGGAATGCTTCTTTGAAATTCCAGCTTGCTTGATTTTGAGAGACTGTTTTGATCTGCATGGCAATGCAGATCTAAAGTGCAGTACTTTAAAAGGTGGTATAGTCCTGCATCTTTTCTGTAATGAATCTTCATACGAAGCTTAGGTTTTAAAAGGAATTTGATCTGCTTGCTTTCTAGGGGCTTATTGAGGAACAAGCAGGAAGAATGGGATAGATAAATTTTATATTTGTAAATTATGAGTCTGGATACCTATTGTCTCCACTTTTAAGACATAAATAAAGTCCTTAGATTTCAGGAAAATACTGAGGTGTATTTTTTTATGATTTTGCTGAATACTAGTTTAATTGATTTACATACACTGGTTCTTCAGTAAGATTTGGATCACATCAAACCCACGAACAGTAATAATACTGGGCCTTTTTGTATTTTTAAAAATAATATACAAT
Organism: Sterrhoptilus dennistouni; assembly: GCA_013397095.1. NCBI lineage: Eukaryota > Metazoa > Chordata > Aves > Passeriformes > Zosteropidae > Sterrhoptilus > Sterrhoptilus dennistouni. The sequence goes on from VWZU01018573.1 coordinate 1,591,083, forward strand.
TTAGACAAGGAAAAGCAGTCATACAAATAGCACATCTATGCATGTGTAATCTTCCATTGTGCTGCACAAGTATTCCTTAACAAAGAAATTATGAAAAGTCTAAAGAAATCTGTGGGATTTCTTCATAATTTGGTGGGTTTTAGAAAGATATAGAAGCATGAGCCTTTACTATAGGCCTTTCCAAATGCCCAATTTTTCTTTTCCAATCCAGACAGGAAATACAGAGGTCTCCAAGTTGTAATCAAGTCTAAGTCATCATTAACAAGTCTGCAACATACACTATGGCAAGCGTCTCTCCCTACTCCTTGTTGTGCCTTCTCAACCTCTGTGTATTTTGCATTTATATTTTTTCAACTACTACACTATGTGTAACAAAATCTTTCTTTTCCAGCTGTGATTATGAACCATTAGAAGCAAGTTCAAAGTCTTAAAGGAAGGATTGTACAGGAAGAAGTTAAATGGCAAATGTTTATGATGAAAAGACATCCCCATATAGACACTAGAGTAGGACTACATTGATTTAGTGATGTATGAGAAGAATTATGTTACAAGAAATATTGGATCTCAGTTCCTGTCTTTTTGAAAAAAAGTCTGTCTGATTACTGAAAGAAGGCTCAGACAGTTAAATATGTTACTATAACTCTTAAGACTTCTAAAGCCTCTGTTAGAATTTCAATTCTTGTGTCTACCTCGGGAATAAGCACTGTATATTTTCACAGCAGTTGAATGTATATTTCACTGATTTAAAATATGTTTTGCAAAGCTGTCTTTGTCACATCTAGACTAATGTATTTGTATGCACTTTACCCTTCCAAATTCTGTTTAGATAGCTGTAAAGAAAAAAAAATCTCTCTCTACTACTACAGCACATTGTGTATCTGGGCATAACTTTACTACTGCCACAACCTCGAGACTGTTTACAGAGAGAGTTACGAAATAATAAGTTTTATTTAATGATTCAAACCTTGACATTAATTTAGAAAATTATTGAAAATACCTAGGACAGAAGAGGCATAACCACAACAAGAAGAAAAAAAGAAATCAAACAACTACTCCACACCTAAAAATGTCTGCAATGTATACTTGTGAATTATTCTTATTTTATACAAGGGAATCAATATTATTCTTTTTTTTCCTTTCAAAATGCATTTTCAACTTTCTTAAGAAGTCCTACTGATCTTAATACTTCTTTGATAACGCAAAGCAAATAAATTTTAAAAAAGGAGTTCATTCAGTATCAATAAAGTTTTTTAGTTCAAATATATTGTCTTTGTTTAATGTATTAGCATTGGTCATACATGACAAATTACATAATAACCAAAAGCAATTAATCAAATATAGTATATTATCTTGGTAATATAGTGTAACAAAATAAACTTATTAGCTCTTTAATTGGTTTAAAAGCAATGTGAGGTTTTCTAAAGTCTGATGGTGAACATGAGGTCCTTTTCCATAGATAACCCTTGGAAAAAGAAAATACTGTACTTCACTTGAGAGCTTGGTATAGACACTATCAACACTTCCAGCAACCCCACAAACCTAACACTCAGTATGTGCTAGACTTTACTTTTCTTGCTGTAATTCTTTTTATATGTCTATAAAACTCAACACGAGGAGACCATGTGATATATTTTTTTTTCTTCATATATATATTAATATTAAAAATATAGGTCTAATGAGTAAGAAGTTGTGGAAAGGTCATATTACATTACCAAATAGATGAGTTTCTGTTGGGTAGCATGACTGTTTCAAGGAAAATGAAAATCATCCAGGGAAAAAAGCTAATACCATGTTTTAACAAGACCCCATTTTTTTTTTCATAATTCCACAGATCGAGCACCTTCTACAGCAGAAATAAATACAGCAGGTTTCTAGATATCTCCCTGTCTCCTGCCATTCACACCCTGTGTCTTTTCCATCTCTGATATGTACTATCTCACCTTTCTTCCATTATTCCCCAGTTCCCCTTTGTTGTTTTGATAACTGTGCAAAAGTTCCCTTTCAAGTTGTGAAATATAATCAGCAATTATAAAAATATCCCTCTCTCTGCCATTAAATTAAAAGGCAGAAGAATATGGTCTCAGCACCTTGGTCCACAGTTCAGAGTTTTGAGTTGCAGTCACTACTGTGAGTTTGAGTTTGTGCAAAATACTTCATTATTTTGATCCTCTCCAAAACAGCGATTGAAAGTTTTCAAAAGCTTTATAGAGATTTTGGTGGAGGGAACAAGATACTTCAGAATGAGGACATATCTTACCTACCTTGGAAACTTCCTCATTAGCCAGGATTCCTAAGGGGATAAAATCTGGCACCTCACTTTCTGCTCCTACCTCCTCTAGAGTCCAACAAATCAAACTGGACACTTACATCCAATAGGCTGGGTTTTCTTTCCTGTCTACATAGCTCTCTCATTCTTTCTATCTTTTTTTTCAGCTTTTGTTTTCTCTTTTTTCCTATTTTTTAATAAACAAAAGTGAAGGCTACCCAATGAATCTTGAACAAATAACACAGTTCTTCTCTTTAATCTTTCTTTGGACACATATATGGTCAAGTAAGAGGTGAATTTTGCCACTGCTAATGAAAGCAAGCTGAAGCTCATATCTCTTTTGTGAGCTAATTTTCAGCATGTCCAAAGTCGTTTTGCAGATATTTGTTCAGCTGTCAATACATTTTTTTTCCTCTGGCTAAACTGTAGTTTATCAGGACTAAACAATTATTTTAAAAAATTGTATTTTAAAAGAAAAAAAAAAAGAGAAAAATATTATATTTTACACTATTTTAACTTTTGATAGTTGTGATGAGATTAAAAAATAATGAGTTTAAAAATACCTCTCCAAAAAGCAATACTTGGGGAGTATTGTGCTATTAAAGAACAATATTTAACAAAAAGCTTGCTGCCAGGGACTTTTTCTGCTGCTGAGAAACGTAAAGAAACGTAAAATACATAAAAAAAACTGTCAAACAAATCTGCTGTCCCAGAACAACCTTTGTAGCTCTTCCAAGTTCTCAGTATTACTGCTAGTGGTCTAGAAGCAATCACAATTTTGAAACATGAGTTTAATTCCCTGTTACTATATTGACAGAAGAACAATAAAAATTCCACCTGGAACTTGAAGTAAACTCCTCTGGTAGAATGAAAACATTGCAGCTTGAAGGTGCCCCCATAGAGAAATAAAATACAACTGAGGAAATGTTAAAGCAGCACACTTGTGCTTTTTCACTTGTGCAAGAGATACTCTGACTTCCTGGAAAAAACAATTATTTATTCATTGGACTGATAAATGCAAACCTCCACTATGTGCTTGTCATCAAAAATAGCCTACTATGAAATAGAGCTGGCTATTACAGCATGTCAAAGGAAGCTGCTTCTTCTGGATTAGGGTTTTGTTGGGATTGGTTTTGTGTGTGTTGTATTTTGTTTGTTTTGTTTGCAGTTGTTTAGTTCCTGGTCTGTTCTTTAAGGTCCATGACCTTACCAAGTTTCTCACCTACTTGGAGTTTTGGAGAAGATCTAGTGTCCAATGAAGTATTCAAAGAAGTAAATAATAATTTGAATACAGGACATGTTGGATGAAGTTCAGAATATCAGGATTCACAAAATTATTCTTCCATTATTTTTCTGCCTCACCAATTGTAATAAAATACTTATTTATAATTTATTGTTTTATTTCATTAGCTATCAATTAGGTCTCTAATTTTATTTTGATTTTGGAAAATTTCTATTTATAGCTTTAATATGCGTGATTTATTTAATATTATTTCATGTTTTTACTGTATAATCCAAGCCTGATAGAACATTCACTGACTTGAATATTTCACTTTTTAATTTTTAAAAGAAATGCTGCCCATACATTTTTGGGGTTTCAGATATGCTCAATGATTAATTAGGTTTCAATTTCCTTGGGTCAGAGGTTTAAGCTACATTTCTTGCAAGCAGGAAACAATTCAGGTCTTTTCTCCATTTATCACTTAGTTAGCTGCTCTGGTAGAATTGTTTTCTATTCCACTTTGTAAAACATAGTAAGTGTCAGAAGTTTAATATTTAGTCTAAAAATTTCTAGTTCTTCAACTGGATCTGAATTGACCACTACTCTTCTTCTTTCCTGGTCCAAGCCTATCATGAAATAACAAAAATATTTTTTCCCTTCAGGATTTGTGTGTATCTTCCCAAAGCTCATGACAACCTTCAACCTGTGCTTTAAATTTCTATTTTCAAGCACTCAAAGTTAATTCTCTGAAGGTTCAACTTTATCATTCAGATCTTTGGATAATGATATTTCAACCCCAAACTTCCACTACATCCAAACCTGTTCATATTATTTACTTCCTGTACCATAGACCACGAACAGAGGCATTCAGACACAGAGTGTGGCATGGGACATCATTTGGGGCTTTTAAAATTTGGTGAATTTATATTACAAGTCTAAACTCACAGCTGAAATCAGATTTTCAGAGTCAACAGCAGACAGTAGACAACAGAAACACACACATATTTCTATTATTTTAAAAGTTTAGATTATCTTCCTGTCCTCTGCCTTACTCTCTGGGAATGCATGGGAGTCATCTGTAGATCCTATGCAATATCTGCCAGATCTGAACAGGCAACTCTGGTGCTCTGGGATGTATCACAGGCCAGTAAACATCATTATCTAGATAATTAAACTGAAAACATACTAGTTAACTTATTGAAACATCCTCTAAGTTCTCTAAATCCCATTATATACAGGGTATTAAAATTCAATGTATCTAATGTCAAATCCTATCAAAAGTGTAAAAATGAAGCTCGTGATAGTGAATGTTTGCAAGAAAGTAACTGATGGTATCTTCACCAAATTTCAGTCCTTTACCTCGACTTTCAGCTAGTTCTGATGAAATGAGGAGTTGTCCTGAGATACGGAGAGAATGAACCTCATCCACATCACTGAACAGGCTTTGAACAAAAGTATATGAAATTTAGCAAACCATAATTTAAACCTAGGAATTACGGTTAACCAATAATTCAATTAGTATGTCTCTAATTATTGATTTAGTTAATGCTGTTTACTATTAACTTGATATTTTAATGTTAGTTAATATTCAATACTCTTTATTAATAGCTAATACTGATGAATTCATTCTAAGAGAAAAAAACCCTCAAACTGCAACATAAATTTTGTTGACCCCTTTGTTACGTGAGGTGGAAACAAAAGACACGCACATGCACACACGCACACACACTGTTTTATGCTGGATTACAGAACAAAGGGCTGATGATATTAAATTTTGGACTTCATTGGGCAATAATTATTTTCTCTCTACTAACTTGGATAATTTTTCCAATAACCTTACACGAGCTTACTAAGGTTATGTACTTACTAACCAATAACCTTACTAAGATCTTTCCCATTCTTTCATTAAAAATAAGCATTTTTGCTTTGCAGTCTTTCTTTTAGGTTTAGCACAGTCTTATGGTTCTCCTTTAATAGTAAAGGTAATTTTGACTTGTGTACAAGATTTTGAAGCAATTTTAGCATTAAGTGCTACTGAAACATATGGCCTTTATCTTGTCTTATGCAACATCAGTTTTATATAAAGCATGCTTTCCTGAAGCTGTTAATCTTATGAGACACTGCCTAATTTACATTTTTTTTTACTCCAGTATTTTGGGAGTGGAAAACCAGTTTAACATGAATCTCCATAATGACTGGGAACAATTGTTACTTTGCTGCTTGGCAAACAACTGGGCTGACACTGTAGGATTAACTCAGGGCAAGAAATTTTCCTCCTAAATTGTCATTAATGGTAAGGAGTCTGTTGAAAACAAGGATTGTGTTCCCAGCCCAAGAGAAACATAAGTGACTCATGTTATAGAACTGGTGGGAATCTTACCTCCCCTGCACCACTGAATGAGACAAGGTTGCAGACTGTCTATTACAATTCTTTTCCAGCAACTTGAATAGTTTCTTATCATAACAAAACATAAATGATAAAGAACTCATATTTATTTCCCATGGCTGAATTGCATTTATGTTTTTGCTTCATTTTTTAGCTGTAGTAAAAAAGTTTATAAGACAAAATCTTTCATTTTCTGGTCATTGGTAATTAATGCGGCAATGGCAAAACTTTTTAAACACGTACAGAAAAAACATGGCAATATCATGTCAGGTTCTCATTTAAATCAATGCTAGGGCTACCATACAGGTGGTTTTATTCTTGATTTTGAGTACTTTAACTAAGCAATACTCTATATGAAGAGATCCAATTTTGAAGACTCTAAAAGGCAAGGTTATAAACTTAAACAAACAATTAATATGTCATTTATACTGTATTGCCATTAAATCTGATACACAGTTCTAAAACTATAAACTCATCTTTTATTTTAAGTACATTTTCATAAATAAGGAAATCAGAATTATTTTTTCAAAGTAAAAACTGTACCCCCACCCCAGAGAGCAGTTTTGCACTTTCCTAGTACTTAATAGTTAGTGAATATCTGTAAATTTAGTTCAGCTGTTCTTTAAAAATGTGGGCATATTAATCAAAATATAAAACTAACCAGACTAATTTTTGGTTTGTGGGATTGTCTTTTAAAAAGTTGCAGTCATGTAAAGGAGAAAAATATTTTCATTCTGTTTTGTCTCAAATTTCAAATACCACTAGATTAACATTTAAAAGAGTTCTCATTTTCTCATATCTGAGTACTGTACAAATCCCAGAGACAGCTTTGCCATTACAATGTGGTCAGTGTTTATTATTCTATACATATATTGATAGTAATAATTAATCATAATATTGAACATCTTTGGAAGATACCAAAGGAATCTAAACAGCCCAATGAATAATGTCCTCATCTTGTATATATGGGAATTGGCGGCACAGAGGGTAAAAGAATTTGTCCAAATCTCACAGTAAATCAGTAACAGCATGATAACTAGAGCAGAGATTTCCTGAGTCATATCTCTGCTTTAACCAGAAAATGATCCTTACCATGTGAACAAGGAGTTTGAAACACAGATATTTAAAAGAAATATTTTCTGTAAGCAGAATGCTTCATTTAAATTTATCAAAAAAATTGGAAAAATAAGTCTTTTCAGTGGACAGATTCAGGGTGAAAAATGGGAGTAAAGGTAGGGAAAGAGATTTTATTTTATTTTTAGGGAATTAATTTTCAGTAATGAATATTCTAGAAGTTTGAAACAAAGAAGATCTATCTTTAGCCTTTAACTAGTAGCTATATTAGACTATACAACAAGTGAAATCAGGTGCATGACTACATATATGGCAAGGTAAATTTATTTGGAGGTAAGACAAGAACTTCTGGAAGATTATATTTGAAATTACAAATGTATTGTTTTTTAAAAATATATCCACTCATTGCCTTAAACCCCAAGTAGCATTGAATTTATTTCCCCCTTCACTGGAGACCCATTTATAAGAAATATGGTGGCACAAACATCTCTCAATTTTTCTTCAGAATTAGTCCTTTGGGATACAGAATTAAGTGCATGAAGTTTTATTGTTGATTTACTTCTAGAATTTCCCATGTAGCTTTCCCTTGGGGACAGATACTGACCCAAACTGAAAATTCCATTGTTCTATGATTAAATTTCCTTTTTAAAAAATATTTTCTCCCATAAATATTTGTCTTTTTTTTTTTTTTTTTTTTTTTTTTTTTTCTTTTTTTTTTTTTTTTTAATTGGAAACAGATTTTCGGAACAAGCATTGTACTAATGAATTGTGATGCAGTTTTTACTGACTGTTTTTGCTGACTTCAGTGGGTTTTTAAAAGCATTTGACTGAGGTTTATTCTTGCACACCAGTTTTGGTGCTACTTTCACCCCCTCCTTGTTCCATTGTAGTGCTGTATGTTCTCTTACATACAGAATCTTTATATGATATTAGTTATTTAATAAGGGTAAGTGTAAACTTTTCCCTTTTTATTTATCCATCTAAATTGGATTCCTATCTTCCTTGACCTTCCGAAATCTTATCAAGAAAAAGAAAAAAGAAAAAGAAAAAAAATGATATCTGGTTTGCGAAATAAAATTTAAGAAGTGGAAATAAATCTGTTTGGTTTGTATTTTTTAATTAAGCAAGAAATGCTCTGTCATTTTTAGGTTTTGAATGTTTCTTCAGGTCTCAGTGCTGTTGATTTACCCTGCACTTGGCTTTTTGCAATTCAGGGAAACATACCATGTCATTTCAGAGAACTGACTGATATAAGAAGGAACATTTTGTTCTTGTACATGTAAAGCAGCAGTGAACTTGTGACACCTTATCTAACTCAGTCCATGGCTACACTTGAACCATAATTAATAGTTAATGAAATCAGTGACATGAGGAAATGTAATTTGCAATATCTTCTAATTTATGTAGAAGACATAGCTTCTGTGCCAAATATTCAAAAGTTCCTAAATATAATAGAGTACTATGGGTAGCGTTGAATGTGTTGTTCCAGCTGATGCTGATCTAGGCTAAGAGGTGACCACAGCCTACTGACAACTCCTCATCACCATCCCACATACCTGCTGCCTGCTGCAGACTGACAATTTGACCCTCTGAAAGTATAACTGCAGAGGAAGCTGCTTCTCACATGCAGTTTACCTTTAGCAGTGTCACTTGTTTGCTTGTAGCTAATTTTTGTCACAAGCAAGGGTGGATGTGAGCATAAATAGGATGTGTCTTAAGACCTTATCTGAATGAAAATCTATGCTTTTGTCTAGTTTATTTGAATATCTGCTTAGATAATTTCATGCAGAATACTATACAGGCTTTTTTTCCCAATCTGAACCTTTGAAGTATGGACTCAATGGCTTTATGTCAAAGGTATACCTAGGGGACTCACATCAATGTAGAAGTATCAGATGGGCTGTTGTATCTATCAGTAGATCATACACTTGGCTAAAAATACTGATTCAACATTACTTTAAAATAGATGAATGGGCCTCTCTCAAAGGCAGTTGATCCCATCTCCAAAAATAAGGCATTAATATTATTTGGAGGTTAGAGGACATGCCTTACACCATTAATGTGCTGAAGCTTAACAAGTCACCAATCTTTCTGGGAAGGCTTTCAACAAGATGGAATGTGAATAGTCTTCCTGAAAACAGAGGAAACTTTTAAAAGGACGTTTATACAATAAACCCAAAGTTGAAGTACATTCCAGGCATTTAAACTGAGTGAGCTGGATGACACTCATAAAATTTACTTCTAGATGCTCATTTAATAATATGTTGCATGTACCTGTTGACTGCAAACAGTGTAGACTGTGTATGCCTCAGAATATTCACTATCTAACAATGTAAAAAATGCTGATGTGAAGTTGCAACTTAATGTTGCTACTTATTCCCCTTAGGCAGATCAGGGTGTAAACCCAGAAATCCTTACCCACAGGAAATCACCAAACTCTTGACTTTTTTAATGTACACAAGTAGGACTCACACAGTTTAATTTTTTTAATAACGAGGTGTAGAGGAGTCATCCAGAATGATGCATTTATCCTCCTCTCTTCAAGGCAACAGACTTATAAGTCTCTTTGCAAGGCAACATCTTTTCTCAGCGGTGGAAACTAGTGATTGGCTCCTTGATGGCTCAGACATTCCCAAAGAGTGCAAAGGCAGTATTTGCATAAACTCACATAGAAAAAAAAAAGGAATATAAAATATAAAAGGGGAGGGAAAACTGCTAGGTCAATGAATGATTTTGAGAATCTAATCTAATTTAAAGTACTTAGCAAAGTGAAGGACATGCTGTGCTCTGGTTGCTCTTCATAAATGTAGAGGGGTAAACAAAGAGGAGGGAAAACAAAAGAAAAGTTCCTGATTGAGCCAGTGTAAAAACGTGGTGAATAGAGAGCTTCCTTCCAGACAGACGTTAATCAAGCCATAGGACATCAGATTTAAGAAGTCAGAACTTAAAGAGTTTTCTGAAGCTGCATCTGGATATTTATATTAAAATATGTGTCTGCACATAACTAGGAGCAAGTAAACACTACACATCACTGATGAGGGATAGCCCAGCAGAGATACTTTCCAAGGAAACTGTATAAATTTAATATATTTGAAACTGACCTGTGCCTTTCTTGCCCCATTTTGACCCTGAGGGGATATGTGTTCATCTTAAAGGAAGTTGAGTAGCATGCCAACCTTTACCCTAGACTTCACAGTTTGGACCAAGAGCTGAAAGAAGCTGTTTAGGGAGGAAGTTAAAATTGTTCCTTCCTAGGAGGAGAAACAGTTGGAGAATCAGTCATGCCATTGCAAAGACATGGTTTTGCAGGCCCTGATTATTCAGATAATATTTTTTAGATGATATAATGACGGCCTCATATAGACAGATGTAGTGAAAACATTGTACTCTTATCAAAACATTTGTGTAAGAGGTTTTATTTTTCACATGAAAACTATACTAAAACATAAAAATATTGCCTTCGTCAGTAGTGAGATATTCTCTTGCCAAGACTGGGGCCAAAATGGAAATTATATGACAATGCAGAACATTCTTATAGTGAAATGTCATTTCAGAATACTCTTATAACCTTTGAAACATTAGATATTTTTGCACTAATTTGACTGGTATACTTTCATTTATATAAAGTACACCTTCATTTCACTCCACCGCTCATGTCTCCTAGAACTAGACTATGGTTCTTCTGAGCTTGTCTCTTGGCTAGCTCTGCTCTTCAGATACCATATAAACGAGTTATTCCTTTGGGTCCAGATTTCAGACAGAGACGTGATCTTGCTTGGGAGAAGGAGCAGACTCACACTGGATGGTAAGAAAGGCGTTTATTAGCGAGTGTGAGTGAGTATTTTGGGCTCTTACCTTCCCTTAAGTACAAGGGTGTTACTGATGGAAATGAGGGGGAGTGATTTAGGTACAGGGGGGGTTGACATTGCCATTTTGGGGAAAAAGGGGTGGGGGGATACCTGAAGCCTTGGCTGAGTCACCTGGCTTTGCCACAGCAATCAAGTACCAGGGTGTGTCCATTGATAAGGTACAATGGGAAGGTACAATAGACTGGGAGAGGGCTATTGAGGAGTTACAATGGGGAGGAAGAGGCCTATTGAGGAGGATAACGACAGGGATAAGGGGAAGGGGGGTGGATAGGAATGTACCATAACAGAAATTCAATAACAAAAATCATACAGAACTTTAGAAAACCCAAAATGCACATTGCAACACTAGACTACACCTTTGTAAATAAAGTGCAGGTGTTTAAGGAAAGCCAGGCTACATTCTTTATACATTTCTATGCAGTATGCAAATGACAATTATTATTCTGCTTAGCTGACCTTAGTATCTGCATTTTACAATGACCCTCTTCTAACCTGTCCTCTAGACGTTGTTGGCACCTCTTTTTACCTTTCCTTTTTTCATGCCTGGGGCACTTGCTGGTTTTCACATTATCTTTGCTCACCCGCTGTGAAAAGTCTAAGCACAACTGCTTAAAAAGTAAGATGCTCATTTTCGGTGTTATGCATGATATCAAAGTCAAATCTTGGATAAACTCAACATAAGTGCCAAGTCTTCCCTCTTCTGGGGGATTCATTAGTGGAATCAGAGACCATGAGCTCTCCTTCTCCCCCAGGCAATTCCCCACTTTTGTCTGTATGGAGAAAGTCTTTCTGAAAGTAGATTTTTTTCTGTAAGTAGAGCAATTCAAACTTGACAGTCTATGTCTTTAAGCACACTTAAAAATGGGGTTGATATTGAGTAACTACAATTTCTGACTAATTGGGAAGATGAATTTATATTATGAAGTATGCCTCAGACAGCCCTCTGACTGTTAAAATGTCTCAATTCATATGCGTTTTCGAACATTTTCTCCAGTATTTTGTCAAGTTGCTCAGTTTACCCAGCTAGAATGACAATTCCCTCACAAAATCCATTGTAAGTGCAAATAAAAGACTAAGAGGAATTGGAGTTGCTAACATAGAGGGCAACCAGGACCTGTAATGTTTTGAAAAGAATTATGATGTACAATTGTGTCATGTGAATAAGGGAGTTTTCCTCGATCCTTAGCATTTAATTTGTCTGTCAATGCCCCAAGAAAGCTGAGCTCCTTGTGCACAGACTAGTCTGTGAATGTCCTGTTAGGGAGACCGTTCCCTGAGTAGTCCTGCTGGATTGGGAGGTGGTTTGACTGACTTATTCAGGGACAAACAAACAGCATAAGCGAGACATCTCAGTGGGTCATCCTCTTTATTTGAGCGTGTTCCATGCTGCCAGTGACTGCCAGTGCCTACGAAGGACTCATACTTACAGTTCATGTAGTTACAATCTTTATTAATACAAAAATGTGACAGGTGAAGGTGCAAGTATCTGACTGTAGAAACATATTGAAGAAAAATCCAGACAAGCTCTAACCCCCAGAAAAACTATTCAGCATGGGTAGAGTGTGGGTCTTACCCAACAGGTGTCCCTACAGGACAGGTTCAGCATGATCCCAGCAGAGCTTTTCCCCCATTCTTGAATTTTATACAATTTCTTTATGTTTATTTGGAACTTGAGTGATTCTCAGCAACCATACATTTGTTACCGACTGGTGCAAAATTCTGTTTCATTTTAAAGATACAGTCCAAAAGAATGAACTCATGCATGGTAATAACTTGTAGTGGAATAATTTTGGGATGGAGGTGCGGGTTATCATTACAGCTAGACTGTAATGAAATGAGTTAATCTGAGGAGAGTGATTTCACCACAGTTGTTGGCTCAGCAGCAGGACATACTCCCCTCTCTCCCCTGGCTGACAGGTGTTATGCAGTTTCTCAGCTGCAAAGTACCACCAAGTTCCCCTCCCTACATGGATTTCCACAGAAATTTCCTGCCCATGGTGTCTCCACTCTGCTCCCCCCTCCATTCCAATCCCCTTAGCAGGTGCTGTGCTTCCACACTGTGGGTGTGAGAAATCACCACGGAACAGCTTTCAAGGATGCCAACCACATTCCATCCAGCAAGTAGCAACTGTATTTTACCCTGTAACTTCCATACCATTATAACCTCTGTTAGGACGTGAATATCTCAGTTTCCTCTGATTTTATCCCCATGCATCTTTCCAATTGGGACAGAGTGGATTAAAATCATTTTTCATATGACTCCTTCAATATCAGGGGAGTTAACACCTATAATAAGATTATATGAGGAAAGCACTCTGTCTTTTTTTTATACAAGTTGTGTATGTTTCCTCTGTTGTAGCTGAATTAAATTCATTGTTTGCGACAGAATAACCAAGAATCAGATTTTCATTCAATGTCATCTTGCACCATAGCCACTTAGGAATTTGTGATGCCTTTGTAAACCTTTTAAACTCACTGAAAAACAACATTAACCATTTTGACTTTTACATACCTTGCTTGCATAGCTGGAAGGAATTACTACCTATATGATGTTTTAGGGATCCTTTCACAAATTCTATCATTACTTATAGAATTTTTGCCCTCATGGACAAAGGATCTCAAAGATATCTGATGTAAGAAGTGAGTTGGAATTGCAGTATCCTATTTCATGAGGAAAATCCTGGTAGAAAGAAGTACTATGTTATTCTCTCTGAACAAGTAATCTAAAACAAGTTCAGTTGCCTGTTGAGCAGGGTGGTAGCCATGCCACAGTTGTTTAAAAACTTGTCTTCATGCTGTTGCCTGGTAAATCAAGCAGTGGTAAGCAATCTAAAAAGGAAAACAAACACTTTATCCATGCACATTGAAAGTGCAGTGTAAGCACCAAGCTGGTAAATTCTAGTGTCATTAATCTTTTTCTACAGGGTTCCCTGTCACTGTCTCTGTGTTGGCAACACATACTCAGGTCTGTATTGAGAATGAAGAGCCACTTTGTACTGTTTTGAAATTTGTCTAGCTTCATGGTTGTAAAAAAAAATTTTTTTTTTCATGCTGGAAAAATCAAAACAACTGGATGACATTAGATCATACATTTAACTAGAAAATGTTTTTCACCCCTCCACCAACCAAAGTACTGCAATTCCTTTTTTGTCTAACTCTAAAATATGCACTATGACTTTATACAAACTTACATTACAGTTTGGCAAGTCTTCAAGTAAAACTTTATGAAAACAGAGGTACATCTGTTTCATTTCCATTTACTGTGTGGGAATTCTGATGCATACCCCTTAGGTCCAAAACTCTTCTTTTCAGTTGCTGCTACCAAAAAGTAATGCCAACTGAAGCGCTTAATATCTAACCTTTTATTAGCTAAATGACATGCAAATAGTGTGATTCCACATTAATTTCAAAATGTAGCCTTGTCCTCAGCCCCCCATCAGTCTGTTCCATTCTTTCAAAGTGTATCCCATTTCTCTCTCCCCAGTGGAAAGGTAATATAAATATAACAGAAAAAACCAAAAGCACAAAATATGTTAAAATCCTAAAATTATACCACCTGGTCAATTATCTGTGCAGCGTACTAGATTTCTTCTTTTGTAATGTACTATCAGAGTTAACATCATTCCAAAAAAATTAATTGAAGACAGATGAATCATAGGATATAAATTATATCATGCTTACTGTTGGATAGGTAACCTGTGAAGCCCTGAGTCTTGAAGTAGAGACCATTATTAATATTCTTACATAATAAAAAAAGTATGTATTAAAAATTCAAATGTCAGTAGCCAGACTTTAGAAAAATTTAAAAAATCAAATCCTGGTAAACTGAGCACTTTCAGCCATTGAAGAAAGTAGAGGGGCTTTTCTTTTCTCAAGAGATATATTCTAGCTTCATTGTAAAAAAAAAAGCTAATTTCAAACATAGCATCAAGTCTGTCCATTACTGCAAAAACACTTTGTCCTGAAAACAGGAGTATATGTTGGCAGTGAATAAGTTCTGAGGTTATGGGGAGGCAGCCCATCTGTCCTCAGCTTATTACCAGGGACACCACTGGGTATGAATGAACAAAATCAAGTTAGTAAAAGACATTCTTTAGGTAAAACTTGAGCATATGAGAAGTCATATTTGATACTTCAAGCTCTGGAAAGATAAACAAACAGATAGATAAAAGCTTAACATTTGACAAGACTGACATTTTGTGTGTGTGTGTGAAAATGCTTCTTTGTGGTATAGATTAATCAAAGTTAAGACAGGCACTGAATACAAAGATAACATAATAATTTATTTCTTTCAGTAGGTCCCATTGAGTGTAAGGATCCAGAACTCCAAAGAACATTAACAGGATCAGCAACAACATCGCCTCTCATTTCCTGGCAAATGACTCTTCTTTCATTTGAATTTGTACCATGAAAAATTTTTTTTATAAATACATATGAATTTCTCTATAAATATATATGAACTATTACATTTGGGTTCTTCATGACTATGTGACAAATATTCTTAGCTTTTGAACCTTTAAAAATATAATCAGCTTATATCCTGGTGGAGGCTATACTGTCTTTTATATCTTTAATTAATGTATCTTAAGTTAGTAGAAAGAGAATATAGTTAGAATATTATTTAGAAGTTAACCAAGTAAAAAAGAGAAGGATGACAAGAAATACCAAATTAAAATTTCAGTTTGTCTGAGTTACCAGACTGTCTAAGTATTTTGCATCAAAATAGACATAATACATTAGATTTTTAAAACTTGTGTTTTGTTTAAAAATAATGAAATATTAGTGCAGTAACAATAGAAAGAAACAAAAAATTCAAACTATATTAATATAATTCAAATTATATATTTGTCAACTTCCTACAGTTTTATTTCCATTAAAAGTAATTATTGACTATATGATGATGCTCCACACATACATATCCATCAAAATTCTTCTTTGATTTATATGGAAATATGACACATCTTCATGGAAATGCAAAACAGGAACTAGGTCTTCATTAAAAATATCGAGAGTTTGTGGAGTTAAATGATAACAATGACAGCTCTCTTTGTAGCCATCATGAAAACTTAAAGAAATATAGTTAATGGGACATAGCTAGACATAGTCTGAAGTAAAACTCACAACATAGGGAATATCTTATACAGTTCAGAACACTGAATCAAAGAGGCCAAAGAAGAATTTTTCATTTTTTCAAACTACCACTGTATTTAAAATTGAAATTTAAAATTAAAACATATTCCTTTCTTTAAACTGAATTTAAATGGTGATTGTTGTGCACTGTAGTCTTAATTGCCTCAACACGGTTAAAGAGGGAGAATAAAATTAACTGAGTAGACTGCATGCCATAAAATATATTCTCAGGGAATAAGGGCAAATATATATATATATGGTTGGATGCAAGATAGTATTTCAAAATGTCATTCTTTAACAAAAACATGTTGAAATAATTACAGTTAGAGAAATGCTTCAATGAAGGTAAGTTATAATAGTTCATCATGCTTTATGACATCTTTTGCTGAATTCTAAAGAATGAAGAAAATTTTCTTTATTTTTGTGTTGCTTTTTTTTTTTTGCCTCAGAAGACATCTTACAGCATGAAAGAATGCTAAATTAATGGTTTGGACTGTGCCTGTGTTACACCATTGGTGGAGCTTGGTACCGAAGCCAAAGTGCATGGTCAAAACCAGTTCAGCCAAAGAACTAGGTGTGTTCTGACTGCATGCTTGACTTTTCGCCAGGCGTAAAATCTGCTCACATGTTTGCATAGGCTTTGGTTTTATTCTAATGCATGGAAAACTGGTTTATTTCATGTCTGTGTGTGGCGGAAGAGTTGGTTCACTGCTGAACTGCTGTACAGTTGCAGACTGTCCTCAACCACAAGACTTACTTAGAAATTTCTGTTCCCCTGCAACCTGAAAAAAAAAGGGCACATTTGTTGTCCTGACACCTTTATTCTTTATATGTAAATCTGTAGACTATTTTCATTTTGCTCTGTGTTTAGACTGTGGGTAGTTGAAGTTCATGGCTTGAGCTCTTAGCTGTACTGATGGTGGGGTTTTCTTCTAATTTTACAAGAACTATGGACTAGCATCTGAAAAGGAAAGGGTATAGCTGACCTAGTGGGACCTCAGTCTGAACCTGTAGACTTGACCAGGACTTTTAATTTAGTTCCCTACGAAAAGAATCCAGTTTATATACTCCATAAGTGAATCACTGTGTGGAAAGTGGGAATTTGTTTCAAAAGCACACTTCTGATGGGAAATGCTGCATTAAACGTTAATATTTCAATGTTTGTACATGAAATTGAACAAAAACATTGGAAAACAGAAAATTATGTAAGTTAAATTCAGCTAAAATGTTCCAATTAAAACATATATCTGAGTGCAGCCTAGCAATCTAACATCTTGTATGTCTTACAACTGTGATTACAATTACAATCCACAGTACTCTTCCCTGTGTACTCAATCTTTAGATTAAATATAGAGAGTATATGGCCTTTCTTTTCTGAGTAATCTATATAGTCCATATTTTTCATAATTCAAATACTAAATTGGTTAAATTAGCTCGTTCATATCAGCTTCTACAGCTGATATAGCAGTTGGTAATAAATCAAGTCTAACTGCATGTTGTGCTGACAAATCCGACAAGAATTTTAAATTTTGGCCGATTCAATAGAAAACGTTACTTCTTGGTTTTGTTTACATTTTGACAGTATTTTTACTTGGAAAATGCAAACTTTCTTAAAATGCACTTAAAAATACATGTAAGAGCATTTTATGTTTATATTTTTAATTAGACTTGATGTATTCCTCTTTGATAACCAATTTTTTTGTCATTTTAACATGATAAACAGTGAAAACTGTCTTCTTCTTTCTTGAATAGGCAATAAGTTTAGTCAATAGGACCTGACGCATTTTTAATAGTAGCAAAAAAAAAGGAAGTAAGTGAGTTTTCTGGAAAATGTTAAGAAAACTTAGGTATTAGTTATACTTGGGCTTTCAAAAGACCTGCTGCCTAGGATTATATTCAGTTTTCTTCAGAATACTAACTAAAGCCTAAGATTTTCAAATAAAACTTTTTATTCATTGAAATAGTGCTTCTGGGTTAGGGAGAGTATCCCCTTAAACTGTCAGCCAGTTTTACTTCTGGCCCATTCTCCCCAGCTATCCACTCTAACATACTCTCATACCACATCCCTACTATTCAGTTATATCCAAGTCGAGTAAGTCACGTGTCACTTGCTTTGTTCTGTAAGTACTTCAGGTGTTATTGATCTCTGTGCAAACTGAAGTTCATGGTGAATCCCATCCATAGTGTGGACAAACCAGCTCCAATCTAGTAAGACAGTGATTTTAAGATAAAATCTATACACATACAGATGTGCAGAGACAGGGCTGCCCAAAGTGCAACTCCAACAACTTGGAGTGACGTGTCTTTAACCTGACTCTTCCCAGGACACCCCAGGAGGGTGTCATCCCCAGGGGCTCAGCATGGCACTTACCAGGACAAGACAGCTTTACAGACAACCTTACAGATTGCATGTGCCTATGGAGAATGCATATTAAACCTAAATATTGGCTACACCTGTAAATGTGGAACCATGACAGGCTCACCTCTATTCCACATATGGTAATTCCTCACCTTAATTATTAAAATAGTGTATTTAATACATAAAACACTTTGAGCTGTCAAAAATATTATTCTAAAGAAGGCTCAAAGTAAATTTCTGTGATGAATTATTACAACATTGATTTAATGGGATGTTTGCAATTTTACTTCTTAACCTAGGGACGGTAAAGTGTTTTATCCAAAAAGTATAGCTTTTTGTTTCCTTATCGAAAAAAAATAAATCCCAGACATTTTAAAGACTGGCAAAGTAGCATAGACAGTTGCTAATTATGATCAGCCTACATACCCCTTAAAGAAGTGAAATGTCTAAAAGCAATGAATGCTGTAAAGTAATTTTTAGAGAGTGAATTATAGTATAGTTTGAGAAGATGTTAAGTTTAAAATGGTGTTAGGGATTCCAGAAGATGAAAAGCTCAAGGTAAATCACTCAATGTAAGGCGGCCATGAAAATAGCAAATGCTGTTCCTAGACTGCATTACACAAAAAAGCTAACTCCAAATCAGCCAGAAAGCAGTTAAGAAAAAAAGACTCCCACATCTCAAACAATTTTTCAAAAGTTTGTCAAAAGTTTTTTAACTACAAATTTTTAAAACATGACTCCTTGAATCTTTGTTATTGGAATTAAATTATTTCTGAAACAGAGTACCAATGATTGAAACCTCCAAGGACATGGAACTGAAAAGGAGTTTATCTGTATTTCCACACTACAGCAATGAATGTTTAAATATTCATAAACTGTAGAACAGTATGAACAGAAAAAACTTAGAACATCTCTGACATGCTCAGACTGTGTACCTCATAACTTCTGATAAGTGGGAGCTGTGGTTTCATTTTTCCTCAGGCAGAAATGACACTGTGGCTAGCTGATAACTTTTTTCCTAACACACAGCTAAAAATAGGGTGTACCATTCTGTACTGTGAAACTAATGCCTAATAAGGATGATTATCATTTTGCTTTAAATTTTTGGTATGCTCAAATAGGTAAATTGTTCTCAGACAACGAAATTATTTTTTTTCTCAGTAAATTCAGAATGTTTTTGATTACCTCTACTCAGAAGGCAGTGTAATCATTTAGCATAAGTGATACCATCACAGGAAAACTGTTCTTTTTCTCTAGAGATATTATATGAAAGCTCTGAGAGTGATCATTATCCTTGGAAGATACATTTTATTGTGAGAAACGTAGAGAAGTTTCATCTACTTATATCAGAAGAGTATGAGATGACTGACCCAGAAGGCCGATCTTTACACAGTACATTTCATCAAATCACAGAATCTGTTGAGTTGGAAGGAAACCACAAAAATCACTGAGTCCAACTCTTGGCCTGGCACAGCACCATCCCTATTCTTGAATTCTGTCAGGTTTGATGATTTGATCACTTCCTTGGGGACCCTGTTCCAATGCTCAACCACCCTTTGGGTGAAGAACTTTTTTCTAATGTCCAGCCTAAACCTCCCTCAGCACAACTTCAGGGCATTCCCTTGGGTCCTCTGGTGACCACAGAGCAGAGATCAGAGCCTGCCCCTCCTCTTCCCCTCACAAGGAAGATGTAACTGCAATGAGATTTCCCCTCAGTTTCCTCTTCTCAAGGCTGAACAGACCAAGTGCTCCTCATATGGCTTCTCCTCAAGGCCCTTCACCACTTTTGCTACCCTTTCATGGATGCTCTCTAACACTTTAACATCTTTCTTACGCTGTTGCCCAAAACTGCATACAGCATTCAAGGTGAGGCTGCATAGACCTCATAGGCTGAGGCTGCATAGTGAGGAGATAAAGAAGTTTTTGATCTGGAAAATGTATTAACAGAATTCAATATATGAAAAAGAAGTTGGAAAAATAAAAAAATGGAAATGAATGGAAGTGTCAAAAATCACCATATTTTTGCCCTTCAGTGTTGTAACAACTTTGAAAGCAGGTGACACATACTCTATCACCTGGAGACATTGATTCAAAGTTATTCTATTTCAGTGATAATTTACTCAACTTGGTATCAGTGTTTCTTGGTTGAACTTTATTTCCAGTACTTTGCAGGAAGTCAGTTTTGATAAAAGTATCAGGTTTTTATCTTGGCCTTAAAATCTGAAATCTAAGCTCACTTCAAATTGGCAAGGCAGTAATACTCTTGCAGGACAGAAGAATATGATTCATATTTATTTGAAAGCTTTTCAGAGTTATAACATTTCTTTTTCTGTTATGGTAAATTGGTGTAATGTACTCTTCTTGCCTTGTATGTAAATGATCATAATTGCTAGTGGTATTTGGGACCTACACCAAAGAAATGGCTATGTTACCTAGGATGTGAAAAATAATGAAAGACAAATCCTTTGTCCCAGAAGACTGAATGTCCATGGGGTAGATGAGTTGCAGTTCGTTCAACTCACATTCAATTTAATAAATTTAAGGAAATGCTTATCTATCCACCTGGGCAAAACAAAATAGCATTTACATGCTTTTAATCCTTGATCCCTCAGAGATCACTTTTTATTATATGTTTTGTGGTAGTCTAAATAGATACAAATTAAAGGCTCCTTAAGTATCATTCATGAGATTCATAAAAATCCTTTGTGGAAATTGAAGTTGGTTTGTCATCTGTTGAAATGGACAAATGCATTACTTGTTGAGCAAAAAAGAAGACTTTGTTTAAGGATTAGGATGAGATACATCCTGTCTGTTTTACTTGCTGGAAAAGACCTGTGCAATGCATGCAGCATATTTTGTTAAAAAAAATATTTTTAACCAACAAGGTACCTGCTGCTGAAAAATATTAAGCTTATTAATGAAAAAATCAGTTTTACATTACTGAATCATAGCTCAAAAGACTGAAGATCTACATCTCTGGCCACAATCTTGAGATATGAATGCACATTACCCTTTTGTTTTAGAATACAGGATAATGCAGGATTTTTTTTTATTTTTCAGCCAAAACTGCATGTTCTCAGGAAGACTTATATTTTTACTTCTTTTCTCACTAACATACCTTTTCCTCTAGGAACAGATTCAATTGCTCATTTATTTCCATCAGCCGTGAATGTTTTTTGAAAGCTGTAAATGTTGACTCACAGCTGATGGAATCTCAAACTCAGCTAAATTGTATCCTAGGCTATTTATTTATTAATCTCTCTCTTTTAATTATTAATGATGTTAGAATTGCACTAAGCAAAACAATTTAAAAAGTGATGGAAGCTATACCATCAAAAGTATGATAAACAGTTGGACCAGTGAAAGAAAACAGCTTAGCAGGAGAGTGTGATGACAGATGAACATTAATTTTTGTGAATCAAAATCAAATCAAGTTGTAGCTATGCCAATAACTACTACCAATATACTGGGGCAGAAGAATAAATACTGCAGAACTCAGAAAACTCTTTTATATGAACACATCTAATGGACTATTAGAATATTTTTTTAAAATGACAACCTTATTTTGACCTTATAAGAAAGTATTCTCAATGCTTCAGATTAAGTGCAGTTAATTAATTAACTTTGGTGAGTCAGTTGCATAGTAAATGAATACAGATTAGACATTTAAAAGGTATTCTTAAACGATGCATTGTACGATGCAGAGTACATCTAGAGTTAGTGCAATGTCCTACATAATTGAATAGAGATAGAATGAAGAGGTTTTGCATAGATAAATGACTCTTACAGTCTACAGAATTTATTATGAGTTTGTGGCAATTTTTAAATCTCCCTCCTTTAATTGTAACTATTAAAATTTTCATTATAAATAGGATATTTGTGTCTATAAAAATGCATAGGGCATTTTCATAATTTCAAAATAGTCGAATGATGTTAATATAATACCTAATAAATCTTAACATAACATTGCCTCATTTATATAAGAGAATAATCTCATTTCCTTTGACAGGCCAAACTACAGGAAACAATTTAAATTAAAGCTTTTTCAGGACCTGCAAAGTCAAAGCCATCAAAGCATCTAACTATTCTCAGACAAACTGTACTTTTACACATTGGTTTCTTCAAGGTGTTTGCCCATGCAAAAAAATACAAGGGGATAAACCTCTTGGAGTGGTTATTCCATGGCTAACACAACATGCAAAGGATGTCAGGAAGAGTGAAAGGAACCTCAGACTAGACACATAATACTTTCCAGAGACAACCTTTTCAATGTTCAGTACTTTATATGATTGACACACTAGTATTTGCATTTGAAAAAAAAGTGAGCATAGATCATAACCAGTATTTTAATAGTACATATTTTAATCCTTGAAATCTCTGTAGATGAATATTTTCCTCATCCTAGCTCATCGAAAATCACTGTTATTTCAAGTTTTTAATAAAAATTATTTATGTATATGCATTAAACCAAGAGTGGCTAAGTAATGAAAACATGTTGATAGAACAAGATATACACTCCTTCCATTTCTCCCTATACAATGTCACCAAGCCTGAGATACTTCAAAAAAGTGAGTTGAACTCACTTTTGCACTCTCTTCCTTCGCTAGATCAAGAAATACTCCAGTGAAAAAATATATGTTTGCAGAGGAAAGAATAAGCTTTAAGTCTTTAATACATTTGAGGTGCTCTAAGTATGGAAATTGTTAATATAGATATGCCAGTTGTCTCTGTTTGGCATATGTAAAAGAAACTGTATTCAAATTCTAACAGGAGCATGCTTTATTAAATGGGCATAGCTGACATCCTCAAGACTGAGTCCTTCTGAGGGAAAGTAACTGCAAGACTTTCCACCATATAGAAAGTGGACAGGGTTTAAATGTAACATAATCACAGAGCTAGTGACCTATCACCTGCAGAAGATTAACCACATGGGAATCTTTGACTTCAACGCATCAGAAAGCCTAATTTCCACAGAGACTGGTGGTTGATTGACTTCCTAAGTGAATTAAACTTCAGTGAGAACTCGTATTTCCTCTTCTCACTGCAATTCTTCCACCTCCTCCAATACCTTTGGATAATATTCCTAGAATTCTTATCTTCCATCTACCTGAACTAATTTTGTAGTGAATAAAAAGACAACACTAGTTTTGGCTGGTGTTATGAATCTTTACTGGACATTGTATCTTCTTTGCTGAGAGCTCTATGCACCCATGGGTTCTAAGACTCTGCAGCTCCAGGTTTTTTTAAGCTGCATTTTTGTATCCAATGCATGCTTGTCACAACATCGGTCCCTTAATCCCTTGAATAAAAATTTACAAGAAAAATAGATAAAATATAGTAGCTGCATGTCTGCATAATCTGTATTTTTTTTAGGTGAATAAACTAACATTAGAGACACTTAGAGGATCCTGGTACTTCCAAAGATTGTTAGCAGCTAACCAGCATAATTTGAGAACTGCAGCCTTACACAATACTATCTAAATTTTAAGTAAGTCTCCACAAGGTCCATGTTTAGTATCTGCCACTCAGCTGCTTCTAGGAATGTGCTGTATGGCTTTTATGGCTTTTAGTTTATGAAATTTCTCACTGATGTTAGTACTGCTTCCTGTACTGTAACCTGTAGTTACATCAGTAACTGTGGAAAAACTAATATTTGACAGCCCTCACTAATATTTGACCTGCGTAAGGACGGGCTCTACGTTACTGAAAGGCCGCCTTCTTACTAGTGCTCTATTTCCTGAAGTTTCTGTCTTGTGGACAAAAAGCGGTGCCAGTGAGGTGGTGTGGTGCCTCTCTCGGGCTTTTGCCCGCACTCCCTGGCTGGCTCTAGCAGGTACAGTTCTGTATTTTGGAATACAGTTCTGATCCTGTGGGTTCTTGTCTCAGCAGCAGTGTGAACAAGGCGAGAAATAAAGGCATGAGACTAGTGTGGGACTTCAACTGGGTTTTATTATATCTCTTATCACCCAGGAGTCAGCCCACCAAAGCCCGCTGAACTCGAGGGGTTTCAACTCAAATATGGGGGTGGGGGGATTAGGGAGGTTACAGCTCCAATCTGGAACCAATCTGGGAAGGGAGTGACCCCAAACCAAAGTGAAAACTCATAGACTAAATCAAGGAACAAAGGGGGAAGGAGAACCGGGACCCTGCCAATCACTGGGATTCCTCACCAGAATTTTCTAGACTTCAGGGTGAGGCCTTGACGTGACAGACAGGACCCGGGTGTCATATTAATGATGATTGATTAATAATAGTAACTAGGGTAAACCATAATGGGCTAAAATATGGGATACATGGGAAAAACCATTGGGAAACAGTATAAAACAAACAGATGCATCTAGAAAACAGGTAAAACCTCAAAACACACCACTACAGTGCCAGTATTCTGTATAGTTGGCTGAAAAGCTTAAAATGGATACTAGTAAATTCTGGGCTATTGGAACCTTGTGGCAATGAGATTTATCATAGAACCACAGAATTGTTTAGGTTGGGAATGACTGTTAGAACGATGAAGTTCAACTGTCAACCCAGCAGCACCACATCGACCATTAAATCATGCCCTCAAGTGCCATATCCACACATACGTAAGACGAGGCAGGTAGACATCTAAGATTCTTATTCAACAATAGGTTGCTAATGAGACTTTCGTAACCAAACATAGATGTCAACAACATCCATTCACAGGAAAGAGCTATGCATCGTGCTGTTATTCAGATGATTCTACAAGTATGTTAGTTGTGCAAAGATAATGACTGTTTTGTTAAATTTAGTGCAAAAGAGCCTGGATTACTTCTTTCATCCACAGCAATATGAAACTCACAGTCAGAAGGTATTTCCTGTACTGAATGAAAAACACTTATTGCTACCTCTAGGAGACTATTCATGAGTATGTCTATACCTAAATGGTTTCTTGGCACATTTTAAAATAGAAAACAAAAAAAAAAAACCAAATAAAAAAAAAACAAAAAAACAAAAAAAAAAAAACCAACCCCACGCCCAAAACACACAAACCCTAAAGTTTATAAGTTTCCTGATATTTACAAGTTCATTCTTTAATGTGAGCTTTTAAGGCCCTATTAAAAGAATCTAGTTAAGAGAAAAATTTAATATAATGGAAAAAATTGGAAGATGTAATCACAAGTGGATGGCTGAAACAGAAGCAGTCTGGTGAAGTTGATCACCCTTCCAAGATTTCACTATTAGCAGAGTAATTCTCATAGTGGCTTTCATGGTTATAAGGAATCCAAATTATATCCCTGCATGTTTCCACCACAAAAGACAATTTTAAACAGGATACACATAAATAGAAGTGCAAGCATTCAACAAATGCAATCTTTCCCAAATTACCTCCAGTGTTGTTCTTCATAGTTCGGGGTAAGATTTTCTAGATTTTCCATTAACGAGATGGATGGTTATCTTGTAGGGAAAAAATGGGGGACATTAACAGTAGATCAGGTCAGTTGTGTTTACCTGAGTAAAACTCCAAAATTAGATATTCTCCAACCTATGTGGACAACCTTTCGCAGTTCTTAATCTTCTCCCCCACAACCCCCAAGATTTTCTCTAAT
Organism: Sterrhoptilus dennistouni; assembly: GCA_013397095.1. Taxonomy (NCBI): domain Eukaryota; kingdom Metazoa; phylum Chordata; class Aves; order Passeriformes; family Zosteropidae; genus Sterrhoptilus; species Sterrhoptilus dennistouni. Next base: position 1,616,957 of record VWZU01018573.1, read on the forward strand.
GTTCATTTGGAAACTTCCAAGCTGTTGCCCCTTGTTACATTATTTGACACTAATAAAAAAAATCCTACATTGTCTGTTTTTTCATAGTTTTGCTTAATTTTATTTTTGATAAACCCAAACCTTAAGTCCTCAGTGTGTTTTGAAATGGTTTATTGTATTTTGATTGCATGGTAGGTCTTGCCTGTGCATAATAATAAGGCTCTTTACCTTGAAATATATCTAAAATGATTGGTACTCAAGAACTAAATTTATAATAATATACTAAATGAGATCTATTTCATAACTTTGGACCAAATAGCAAAGTCTGGCTGTCTCTGTAATATTAAAGTTTCTTAGTGTTTAATCCTGGATGCCATCAAATATGCAAATGTTGTGATTCTGTGAGCTGTCTGGACTGTGCCTAAACAGAGATTGAAAGCTATTTGAGAATGCCACTTAGCTTTACGCCTCTTAAATCACCACCTATTGTTCTAGGATGCAGGTTTAAAAAAAGGCAGGCCTGTCTTAAAATTGATTGAAAGCATTGGTTTATTCAGGTCTGTTCAGCATTGGTTTATTTACGTAGATACAGGCAAAGCAATATGCTTCTGAAAATTTTATTTAATGCAGCCAGAGAAGAAAACTATTCGGTGTGTGAATTAATGCTGTTACCTGTGGTTGTCAAGGTCTACTTGTGAAAACAAGGACATTGATGCAAGAAGCTAGATTCTCAGATTTTGGATGAGAAATTCTTTGTTGATTTCTCAATTTTGTCATTGACTTTCAAGAAGTCATTTCATGACTCCATACTTCAGTTTCTCCACAGGTTATTACTACTGCTCTTTAATTTCAGGAATTTTACAACTCTCATTATACTGAGTGATAAAAATCTCCAAGACACTAAATAGGAGCATAAAAGATGTTGTACACTACAGATTTGCATGATGCCGACTATCAGCTCCAGAAATCCTTTTTTCTCTCCCTCTCTATTTTCTTTTTTTTTTTTACAATTGCACAAATAAAAAACAATGATAAAATTATTTACAATGACCATGAGTAATTTTCCACAGGATTTTTTAGTATGATAGCTTCTCAGTCCCTAAGCAGCAGAGAAAGCCCAGCTTTAGAGAAAACAAAATATGTGTGCCATGCAAGGACAACATCAGAAGAAACCTAAATCCTTCTCAAGAGAAGAGAGCAATGATAGAAAACTTGCCAGCATGTAAGAAAAAAAAAAAGATAAAATATTTATTTCAAACAAATAAGAGTTGAGTAAGTGAGAAAAAGATTATCCCATCACACTGACAAGGAGCTTACCAAAGAATTTCAAGAAGTTAGAGCTTGAAAACTATCCTCAGTGGGTCTCCTTTGTCCTTTGCTTACTGATGTGTAGCACCAAAGGAAAACCAAACCAGGGTATTCATTAGCCATTTCCTGAAATATGCATGCAGGGGAAGATTACTTGGGAGTTTTCCTATTGTCGTGGCTTCTGTGAACTAGCTCTGAAATTGTGTGCTTAGATCTAGAGTTGTGTCTGGGATACAATTTTTTCCTGAGAAGCATTTATGGAGTGCTCTTAGTTTCTGAAGATGAACTTGAGGAATGAACATTAGCCAAATAATTTATATTTTGAAGAAGAAAGAAGTCTGATCCCATAACTTCATTTTGCACCAGTTTTTGCAGCTTCTGCTTTGTATCCGTTCATTTTGCTGATGGCTGAACATAATTCCTCCCTCCCCCAAGTCTATTGTAAATCCAAATAATATTCCTCAGGGTTAGTAGAGCCAAAAAAGTCCATAATAAAACTGACACAGTATTATTAGAAACTGGTCATTTCTAAACATGAGAAAAGACATTTTAAAAAGTACTTCTTCAGGAAATTAAACCCAGGAAATTTAAAAATAAATAACTGTGGGAATAAAATAATTGAAAATATGAATATTAAGATATGAAGAAAATAATCTCATAAATTAAATCACACTGGAGAACAGAGATTAAAAGCAATCCAAACAATATTAATGGCAAAAAATATGAGGAAAAAGAAAGCTAATGTAACAGAATTAGCTGATAAAACTACAGAAACCCTAAAAAAAAGAAAATAGAAAGCTAATAAAAACATCCAAAAGCTTACTTTAAAGGCAAGAAATATTGTATGCTTTGACATGAATGACATTGTCAGGGATATTTGTTCCATTTACTGAGCAGATGCAAAACAGATGCGAAAACTAGACAATGGCAGAAAATAAATAGACAAAGCTAGAATGGTTTCATAACTGGTAATATTAAATCCAGAAGAATTATTGCAATTGCTACCAGTAGTGAGTTTTTCTTCCAAATTTGCCCTAAACAAGGACACTACCATACAAGTGGAGAGAGTGAAGAACTGTCATCTATTCCAATGATAAGTATGGAGACAAAAATCTTGCAGTCAAGTCTTCTATTTTTAAAGGGACAACAGACAAACCAAATAAACACATGATTTTACCTATAAAGCAGAGGATGAACATGAAAGCAAACATATATTCTACCTTGTTAACATGGACATTGAAATCATATAAGAATAATAGTCTCAGAGATTCCAGATCCAACTGAGAAAGAAAATCCATAAATTCATTAAAGAACCTGTGTTAGCTCTTGGAAGTCTATAAATTCATTGTGAAGCTATAAAATTAATATTTGAAAAAAAAAAAAAAAGGTGAAAGACACCTGGTGAAAGAAAGGCTGGTGGTGTGTTGATTTTCAGGACGAATGGAAATATCATGAGTACCATGTCTACTTGACCCTTTTGTAAATTCAAACCACCATTTGTATAACTCCAGTGCAGCCAGACTTGATGTTGGCTTATGAGGTAGATTTTAGATTCTGCCAAGTATTAAAGCATAGTAGTACAATAAACCTAGTCTAAATTTTAAAAAGCAACTAGGAGTATCATTCCAATATCTGCTTAAACATGCTGTAGTATACACATGTATTTTTGAGTCAGAACTTAGAAAATGAGGTAAATTCAAGAGGCAAGTTGTGAGAGTTTGCGTGACTTTTTCAGAATGCTCTGGTTATAACTGTCTGCTCCAAGGTTAGACATGGAGGAGGACTTAACCCTTCCAGGTATTTAGGTTTGAGTTTTCTTGGAGGTATGAGAGTATTTAAACTCCCTTATTAATTATGGAGCAGAAATGATTCGATGTGTTGACATTCTAGTTCTGGTGCTTCCAGTTATGTCATTCTAGTCTGTAGAAAAATCCCTCTTCTGAGGTTGGAAATATTTCTTTTTGATAATTCTGCCTGAAACTTGAATGTTGAGTGTCATTCAAATCAGCACTAAAACTGTTATTGAGAGATTTGTTATTTCATGTCTGTAGAAAAGGAAGATCACTCCTGTAATTGACCAAGCATTGAATCATGCCATGGTAGCCTCATTTCTTGCTGTGTTTGACAAAAGAGGCCAAGCACCTAATCTTGAATATTTATTTACCAGAAGAAAATGTAATACAAACAGTTCAAGTGAAGACGCTGTTTTTAGAACATCAAGATAGCCTCTTAGATTAAATGTGTTAATTATGTTGTATGTTACTTCTATCTGTAGAATTAATGTCAACCTGATTTCTTGCTTATATGTGATGTGATCTTCAAAACACACCCTCTTAGGAAAAAAAAATCCATTTTTGGATTATTCTTTTACAGCAGATTAACAAGCAATGAAGTGTGACAGCAGCTAATAGGCAACATCCAAACCTCATAATACAATTTCTTTTTATGTGACAACCACTCAAACAAATAGAAATGTTAGGTCAATAAATGCACAGTTTACCCATATAAGGTCTTTAAGAGATATAGGAAGCAGCTCCATCGGTAGCTAGAGGAATGTTACTTTTAAGGGGCAGAATATGTGTCATAGTTGTGTAGGAAGGGCAGGTGGGTATTAGCTAGGTAAATGTGATTACATTCTACATACCCAAACATCTCCATGTGTAAACGTTTCCACAAATAAATACTTCAAAATTATATGAATAGGTGTATGTGTTATAATTCACACTTCTCTCATTACTGGAGGGAGTTAATTCTTTTAATTGGATACAAAACTATGCTGAGTTTTATTTTTGTATGAAGAGGAAAAACAGTACAAATCAGCAAAACCTTAATACTTAACAGAGAAAAGTTGTATAATCTTGACATTATGCAATATATGAGTAACTCACCCTTTTACTTAAAGTTGTTTCTTGAAGAGTACCAGGAATGCTTTGCGATAGATCTGCCTTTATATTTTAATTAACTGGTGACAGCAATGCAAGCAATGTTTAAGAAACAAATTCTGCCTTTTAACCACATCAACTCATGAAATCACCTCTTCTCCTAAGAGTGCATGCTAAGAAATCAACACAATTAACAAAACAAGAAAGACTCATTTTATGTTGTGAAAGGCTACAAAAGTGCAGGTAATAGGAGAAACTGTGCCATCCTGGGGACCATCCAATTTCAGTAATACCAGTACTTGAGTATGAATAAACAATTAATTTGAGTGATTTCAGATTTCAGGATTTTTAAAGAGCCCTGTACTTGCATTTCTAGTAATTCAAAGACATTGCCAGTGGCACTTTGAAAGGTAGTGCGTAGCTTATAATCATGATTTCAGTGAGGAAACAAAAAAAACCAAAAAAAACCAAAAAAAACCAAAAAAAACCAAAAAAAACCAAAAAAAACCAAAAAAAACCAAAAAAAACCAAAAAAAACCAAAAAAAACCAAAAAAAAAAAAACAAAAACAAAAACAAAAACACCAAAAAACCCACAAAAAAAAAAACACTGAGCAGATCAGCTGTAAATGCAAAGGAAAAATGAGAAAAGAAAATTCCATGAAACATTCCATCAGCAAGGAACTTCCCCATTACAGATTATTATATGAAAATTCTGGGGAAATATCAACTGAATATTTTTACACTGTCTTTGCAGATCCTTCTATAATCTTTTCCTTTTTCTTGAAAAGTTAGTTCAGCCACTTTACTGGAAGTTAATATTTGACTGCTCATGCCCTACAGGTTGGAAAACCTGGAGTGGTAGAAACAGGGGATTATTTTTCTTATTCTTCTTTGACTTGACTAAGTGTCTTCTAGGAAAAAAACAAAAAAAGAAAAGAAAAGAAAAAGAAAAAAAAGAAATAGCATCCGGATTTCTTATTTGTTCTTCTTCGATATTTGTGTATTAAATTTTCTGGATTTTTCTTGACAAGAGGTGTTTATAGAGCTGGCAAATATCCACAATAATGATGATTTTCCCTTTAGTTCATGATTTCAAAGCTATGTTCAGGCCTAAAATTTCATTCTGATTTATCAGTGATTTCAGTGATCACGGTGACATCTTTCACAGTCTCCAAGTCACAGAGGAAGAGACACCTGGAGAGAAAGGAAACAGAAATTTTAACCCAATATGTCCCAAATTCAATGACCATGTAGTCATTTCCATGTTGTCCCATGGAAATTTAAATATTTATATGGCAGTAGAAGACCTCCAACAGGCATGATTACAAGAGCAAATAAGTAGTTTGTTAATTTCCTTCAGGGAAACTGTGTTCCCATAAAATGCTTTGTTTTCCAAAAATCCCCATCTGCTAACGAAAGTCTGTGGGTTTTGGAGATGCTTTTCCTCCCTTTTTTTTTTTTTTTTTTTTTTTTTTTTTTTTTTTTTTTTTTTTTTTTTTTTTTTTTTTTTTTTTTTTTTTTTGGCTAGGTTTAATATTGTTGTGTCATGCTATGGCTACTGCTGTTGAAATTGTTGTGTTGCAGAACCCATGAGCATAGACTATATTAGACACAGAAGTACCATCAAGGTTTGCATGAGAGTGGTCTGGCATGCTTGAGGCAATGAGGCATAAGTGGAAACAGAAACTTCAATTGCTTCTATCACATCCCTGGGGTGTTGTGAGGCAAAGCACAGCTAAGCCGTGCCTCCGACACCTCAAGATCTCAGGAGTATGTTATCCAATTATCTCATGGCAACCGCCCCTCTAGGGCCCTCTCTCTGCTATTAGGAAACACTTTGATGGTGTGTGGAAAAAGATATTTTTGGAAGTGGAGGAAGAAGTTGTTTAGAAGACAGAACTGCTGTAATCTGTGCATTGTGTTGCTAAGTTGGAAAAGAGAGACAAAATGTTGCTCTAAATTTACTGGCTTCTGTGGATGTTAAGAAAATATGCTTCAGCACCAGTCTCCCCACATTTCAGAAAAATTCGCACTAAATTTTCCTGTAGAAGACTAAAAATGATTCGGTGTCATAAGAAACTGAACAAGCTGCTGTAGGGTGTTCATAAAGTAAGCTGTGTAAGTGATTTAGAGCTCAGCAACTTTTCCTACACTCTCACCCTGCCACAACCATGATGCAACTTGCTCCTGTCTCCACAGTAGAGTGGGTTCTGTAGTATGCAAGATTTACTGCTGTAAGATGACTTTATATTTTACCACATGAACAGTGCTTGTTAGCCTCATCTTAACATCAACAGTTATGATCTTGCTGTGGCAGGGGGATAAAATTATAAAAGCCCACACACATTCCTGGCAAAGCACATGTACAGAAACACTGATGCAGAGACAGAACAGGTTGGGACTAAAAGACATTATTATTGGAGCTCAGCCTCCCCTTAAACTTGAGGAGAAGCAGATGGCAAGAGTTGCTCCCTGCTTTGGCAAGGTTTCTGAGCAATGCCATTTTAAAACATCCAGGGTGCAGACTGCATCTAGGCACCCATACTGACACAGGCTCAATTTGAAGGCAATGTCCCAGACACTTTACAGAGGTAGTTGTAGTCCCTAGGTGCTTACTCTGTCAACCAGTGAAAACCCTTTTTTATTTCCCCACCACATGCAGCAGAGTTACTTGAAGAGAAAGTATGACCTCAGTTCAGATGTTTCAGGGTGGCAGAGAGGTGGAGCTGACAGTAACTTTAAATCACCTTTAAGGTTGATTCACCATACCTCATTAGCTATTATTCTGAGTTGTGTAGCTGGGATAACAGTGAAAGTTTATTGGAATGTTGCAAATGTTCACATTATCCCCCCTTTTCTACCCCACTTATGTGAGTAGTAATGCAATCTATCTCTAGGAAGTCCAGATTGAAATTTAGATTTGGCTCTGCTTTCTTACTCTATGATTTTCCTTCTTGTTTGATATTTAGTAACACTGGATCTTCTTAATGAAATTTGGATTATTGCTTTGCAGATGAAACCATTAAGTACTCAGCTTATTTCTCCATTCAAGAGCTGGATTTTGTTGGCCTCTTGCTAAAACAAGTGCAAATCTCAGAGCTTTAGGCAAGTTTTAGTCAGCAGATTCAAACAGACCTTTTCCTGATTTGCTTGAGTACTCCTCTCTTCTTCTAAAACCAATTGATCCTGTGAGATCCAGGGACTACCTGTAAATTATGTGCTGCTGCAGCACCCTTAGGTACAGCCCAGGAGTTTCTGGATCTGAACAGAAATCTAAACTTTCTTTCTTCACAGATACAAAACATGCAGCTTCAAACTCCTTCTCACATTCAAATCCCTGTTAGAGCATGGGACAGCTATGAGGAAGAATGCAGAAGGCCCCTCATTATCAGGGAGCTAACTATGATATATGCTACATAGAAGCTCTTGACATTCCTTTTTGTCATTTCCATACTCAATAATAATGCATGACAAGACTTAGCCTGGCACAAGTATATTGTCTGTCACAGGCGCTTCAAGATTTTATTTGACTGTTAGTCAGCTCACATTACTCCAGGCTGTTTGATACACAGAGCACAAAGCAGCTTAACACTGTTGCTATTAATGTTCAAACTACACTGAAAACACTTCATTAAACAGCCTACTGCAGTGTAATTGTTTAATAATATTTTGATTAGGTTGTTTAGTAGACAACCCTTGCTGTAAAACATTTTCTTTCTGTCAAGTGACTCCTTGGGAAAAAGTAAGGTAAAAATGCTCAGAATAGTCTTATTTTCTCAAGATGCAGTCAGAAAAGTTCAACATTTTCTTCTATTTTTTGGTTACCTTTTATGCTGTTTGGTTGTTTTTCTCCACAGCATTTATGAAATCATTATACTTTAGTTGCTGTTAGAGAAGATCTATTCCAAATCATTAAGAAAGACATGCAAACACAGACTTCTTCAAATACAGACGACAAATCATCCACCTGAACTATTCAGGAATCTTGATCCAAGTTCATTGATCTTCCAATAGTAATGTGTACAGCATTTGACAATCTCTTCAAGCCCAGCAGATTCTCTAGGGACTCATGGCCTTCTTTACGTTCTTAAAATAAGACAAGCTTATAGTTTTTCTTTCAGTAGGTATTTGGACAGATATGGCCATAACATTAACAAAAGTACCTGACAAGATTTGCCATCGCCAACAATTTCCCAGAAGTTACATGAAAAGTTATTCAAGACTTGAACAGAATGAAGTGTAAGATAATCAGAAAATTGTTTTGCGAGAAAGAACTGAAAATCTTGATCTTCTTAGTATGGCAAAGGATGTAAAGTGGTGTGACGACCTCATGTAAACAAAGGATAAAAAAATAGATAAGCCAGTGGTGTCATAGGAATGAATGAATATACATCAGGCAACAGTGGGCTGAGAATATTCTTGATCTTTGTTAAATATAGATTTGGGGTAGATATTAATTAAGTCCAGTACAGACAAATAAACAAACAACCCCTTCAAGAGTTACAGATTTAGGACAGTTATAGGACATGGTGGCTGTGACAGGAAGAACACGAACTTAAAGACCTAAAATCTACTTTTCTGTCCTGTATTTCAACAAAAGTGTGGCCAAAACATGTTGAGAGAATGTAACCCCAGAACTGCCAAGACTTTGCATGCAGAGCATTGAAACCAATTATCAAGAAACTGTAAGTTCCCTACATTTCTAGAAATATTTTATAGATCACAGAGGCAATAAATGGTGGATTAAATGTAGGTAGCTCACACTGCTATTGTGATATTCCTGCTAAAATGTTAGAGACCTTAATTTTTATTACTGACATTTTTTTCCTTTTAAGAAATGCTAACTTAATAAACAATGATTTAAAAATGAGTGAAAGTGTACTCTGTGGTGTGGATATAGCTTAAAAAATATCCCTTTCATTAAAAAAATACTCTCTAAACAGTAGCTTGCTTCCCACAGTATCTGGGGGACATATTGAAATTAGTGGACAGTGAAGGGCCAAGAGTCTTCCAGCTTCCTTCTCTCTGCCTCCAGCAGAACGAGTGTTAGAGACATCCTTTTGCACTGCTCAAGTTGTAGTACACCAACAGTACGGTGATTGCCATTTATGTTTGAAAAATGAAACTTCTAGGTGAAGCCACACACTAAGTTCATGGAAAAAGTTATTTACTAGATTTTTTTCATGGAAAAGTTGACTGCAATATTTTACTTTCCAACTATGCAAAAGCAGACAAAGACATAGTTTTAATTGTTTCTCCCTCAAGATACCTGTCAAGAAGATAAACTCCTATTCTGTGTTGTTCCCACTTATATATAAAAATGTATATTTTAAATAAAAATAACTGCATATATTCAGCCAAATCTATAAGTAAAATATCGTCTTTGTTTCTCCAAATCTATGAAAACTGGCATAATTTTAGTAAGTAATAGAGATGGTAATTATTTAAATGATCTTGGTTAAAGTGATTTGGCTTTATAAATGGGCATAATTTAAAAGTATTTCATAAAAGGAATAAAAAAAAAGACCATCCATTTTGCATATAGAATGTAGATGGGAGTATGAGGAATTGTTTCCTTGGCTGTTTATGGAAAGTATAAATTAAGTATCCTGTGTAAGAAATAGGTAGGAAAATTTCACTCAGCTTAAAGTTTCCAAAAGCACTGTCAAACATTCAGATTCAGACTCACTCCAAAATACACGTGTGCTGGTCCAACAGGTTGAAAAAATTGAGCATCAGGAAAATGCACAATTTATGGTTTTGTAATCTGGAAGAGAGGAGTCAAAAAAAATCAATGGCTTGCTGCATGTTTGAAGAATGGTACTGGAAATGACACTGAAAAGTGTATTGGAAAGCACCATTCATCGATAAGGAACAATTTGGCCTGATACTAGAAATATTGCTTCTTGCTATGAAGATATTTAATCCTTGAAAATGATTGCCAAGTAATGTCGCAGAATTTCTGCTCTTGGATGACTTTTTAAGGAACAGGGTGCTGAAACATTTGTTAGCAATTACTTTTGCAATGAGATGGAAAAATTGATCTCTTGTAGTTCCTTCCTGTTGAATATTGTATAAGTTTCTTCATCCTTATCTCCTTAGCTCTTTGCTTCTTCCCATGACTGATTTCTTCTAGCTTTAGCTGGATTGCCCTTTAAAATCTGGACCGTTTTAAAAGATGAAAATATATATATAACCATGTACAACAATGTATACCACACTGGAAAAAAACGTAAATGAATTTTGGTCAGAATTAATTTGTGTAGTATTAGTACCATATAGCTTCATATTCCTCCATTACTGTCTTATTATCTTTGTTCATTGTTAGTCTAAGGCAATATTCACACACAGAACAAAGTAATCTAATAGGCTTAGCCCAGCCTGGTATCTGCACAATTTTTTCACACTATAAAAATGAATTAATTCTTTAAAAAGTAAAGTGCGATGGCATAAATTGTTTTTGTCTCTTATATAAATTCAAACTCTGATTTGGCGAGGGGGGTATTGCTTTTTAAAAAATCATTATATATTGTCAATACCTACAAATTTAAAAACATTTCTTAAAAAAATGTTAAATAGCACATTTAAAACATTACTGATAAAATAGCCAGAGATGCAATTTCACTAATAGGTAGAATTATTCAATTTTTAATAAAATAAAATAAAATAAAATCCTTTCCTTATTTTCTCATTGCTTTTGTAAGCGGGCACCCTTTTAGACACCTGATGTCTATCAGCAAATTTTTATAGGTGCTATATTTTTTCCACTGAGCTTGTTCGTAATAACTTCAGACAGCTCCACTCAATTTTAGACCTTTTTCTGAGAAAAATTAAGAAACAGATTATTGATTGGTTCTTCAATGAAAGTTTCTGGCAGATAGAGTGGAAATAGACTTGCCCGTTAGTCACTTACTCAAACAGTATATCCTGTTGGTTTCAATAACTCAGCTGGAATATAGGCCTGACTTCTTTAGTCAATTTAGAGAAGGAATTTGACTTTATATATATTTTATATCACTATTCTTTAGGGGATTCTGCATAGCTGTGGGGCTTTTGATTTGGGTTGAGTTGGTTCTTTTTTTTGTATTTTTCTTCCAAAAATTTAAGTAGTTTCAATTTGAATTAAATACTGAAACTTTTACTGGAATAGCAATGACAACTTTCCTACCTGGAATGAAAACAGAGAACATAAAAATTCTGAGGAGCAACAGAATGTTTTTGTGCTCACTAGCATGCCAATAATATTAAAGTACTCTTCCAGCTAAGTCCATTTATCTAGTTACACTTCATGTCTGTGTCCTTGGAACAGCTAGGGTGGTGCCTGGACTGCATTTGGATGAACTGAGCTTCTCAGCATTCTATACAAGCCTTGATCATGAATGTTTTTCAGATACTGAGCTTTCATACAATATAAATTTTAGCAGTAATTTTTATTATGACAGTGTAGCTGAAATTTTGCTAGCAGTGTTGTATAGGCAATGTAGTTTGCATTTCTGTGTAAAGTGGTTTTGACTGCAATGTCAGTATGAATAAGAATGTATGTTTGTATGAATAGCTATCCATCTCTAGGAGCAAATAAATGTTGTGTTTCACTAAGCTATGCATTATGAATGATCTTAAAAAATAAGTGAGGAAAAAGATTAGCAGTCACTAATGAGTTATTAGACAATGAGATCTAATCTTCCTCAGTTAATATTCTTAAGCACTTATATAATGCCTATTTTCAATCAGTAACCTCGAAAATCACAACCCTTGTATCTCTGGAATCAGTGAAAAAACTGCCACTAATTTTTATAGAGCTGATATTTTAATGTGCTGTCTATAATGTTGGAGTTTCTTTTTGGAAAATAGTAAAAATGTAAAAAATCAAGAGTAAATTGTTGAGTCTTGGTAAAAGACCAAGACTGAAACCAAAACCTTTGGAAATCCATAGGTAACAAAATACTGCTACTGCTATGAATCCTTCTAGAAAACCTATTCAGTCCCAAAAAGCTATTGTGGTCTGGACACAGATCATCCTGTGGGATTCCCTCAGAGTTGAAGGCCTAAATTTTAAGTCTTGTTCACTGTTTGGGGAAGGGGAGGCATCTTAAAGTTATGAGACATGAAAACATAGCTAAAACCTATAAAGAGGTGGTAAATAATGACAGGAAAAAATAAACAGTGACAAATGAGCAATCTGCTAAGTTGTCTTTTCCAAAAGATTATACAGAAAAAATTCTTTCCGGTACTTGAAAAAATTAAACTATTTCCCCAGAATAAGGTCTTGGATTTCCTTCCTTTTAGATTTTTATATAATTCAGGTACTAGTCCTTTTGCTGATATAATTCTTGTATGTCTGCTGTACAGCTGGTTCAAGTATTTCTAGCAGCTATGCAGAGGGGTTGTATAGGTTTGCTATTGTGTATCTTTCGTATTTTCCTCTTATTTTAATTTCCTTCTTTTTCTCAATGTCTCACTGAATCATACTTACTCTTTTTAGTCTGTTTTATGGACCATTTTTTTTCTTGATTTTGAATTAGCTTATATGAATGTTTATTGGCTTATACATATGCATTTCCTACAGCGTGAAAAGATCACACCAGAATTTCCAATATCTGCCTTCTCTGCCAGCATCGAAGTTTTCCCTCCTTAATGCCCCAGTGATTGTTAATGTTTTATTCTAAAAAGAACACAAGAATATTCATCTTGATGCCTTAAGTTTTTAGCTTTTATATTTTTCAGATGCTGTACTGTAACTCTGAATTTCATATAGAGTGTTAGTAAACTCTCTTCATATTTTCATCAGATAGAACAATCCTTCCATGGCTGAGGACACAGGACATCTCACAGCCTCAGGCTTCAGATAATATAAAGAAAAGTGAATCAGAGGAAAAAGCAAACAGGGGAATATGACTTCATTACCTGAAGCTATAATTGGACAATGAACCTCTGATATGCAAATAGACCAAACATATATGTCTGAAAAACTCATGATCACTGTCCATCTTGTCCAGAGGTGTAGCCTCTGCAAGGCTTTTGCACTGCCCAAAGCATTTCTATTGAAGGCCTTTAATAAATGCCCACTTTATTCTCTAAATCTGCCTAGCCTTTATTCTAGGTAGCCAGTCCAAGGCAGCAATCTCGGTACAGCAAAAGTGTGCTCAAAAGCGACTAACAGACACTGATATGCATAGAGTAATATTAACCTTTGATCTGTCCATCTGCAATAAGCCTCTTTTTTAAAAGCATGGCTTTTCACCTCATGAAAGCTGGTTTACTTCAATCTACATTCAATCTTCTGATTTAAGCTTTTGTTCAATTGTACGTTTTGCATTTTACTCATCAGGAAAAATTGAGGGTATGTGGAGAGTGTACTTCCTTATGTACTCCTATTTTTTGCCCCTAAATATTTTTGCTTGACTTTTTTCACTTTCTCATAGTCTATCATTATATTTATATGGTTATACTGCCATGTATACATAAAACATATTTCTCACATTATCATTTATTAAGAGCATTCACCTATTTCTCATTTTAAAGGGCATTACATTCACTGTATCTGCACAGAGATGTACACACATGCCACACCCCCACTCCCCTGGTTAACAACATTATTTTTTTTTCTTTTCACAAGGGGATGTGTTCCTCTTTAACATTTCAGATGGATTTGCAAGGTGAAAGATTTTTAGCCACTTGAGGTAAATTCTGAGAGTAGTGATGGTGAACTGGGATGAGGAGAACATCATAAAAAACCCTTAATTTTCTGGTGTTGGAAAATGATAGCAGTAATGTATAAATTTTGGCATCTACAATCTATTGTATCTCATTTCTCAATTCTCTCAGAGCTTTTCTACCTTTCTGAGCTTCTTTACCTCTCTGTAGCAGAATCTGGCATGCAGGTCATTTCCCCTTTCATTCATGACAGGGTTCTGCTGTCACGTTTGCAGGATCTCCCTGGATCATCTCGTAATCACAGGAAAGGGAATTTGAAGGGGATCTCACCATCATACATGCTGAATGTTTCTGGTATGTGTTCTGGAGAAATCGCAAAGAGCAATAGCTGTTTTAAAAAGGCACGTGTCTCTAATGTCATCAATGGGTATTTGGTTAAAAAAGGCCCAGCAGCCCCAAACCTTGAAATGTAGCTAATGTGGAAATGAAAACTTAGCACAAACTCTTTTGTTTAGATGATCTGTTCTGTACATCATGAATTAACCACGTTCTTACCTTCAATATATTTCCAACGTTCACAGAATTTCCTATGTTGTCAGATAAGGAGAAGTTTATGGTATTGCAAGATTTTATTTTTGAAGGTATTTTCTCATGTTAATGGGAATTAATTATGGGAGAATGAAGAATGGAAACAACAAAACATAAAGATGCCAGACTTCGTAAAGAAAGACTTTCTGGGTAGATTTTGATCCTGTTGAGCATTACTTTGTTATAAAGGACACGAAACATTAAGAAAAAGCAGGTCTGAACACAAACTGTTTACTTTTCAGATCTATTTTTCTTCTAAATTCTTTTATTTCAAGTAATATTACTCTTTAAAAGGCACAAGTCATAGATATGATATGATTGTTTCTGCAGGGGAAAAAATACAGGTGCTAAATAAAAGATAAACATTGCATGATCTTAGATTAAAGTGGCAGCAAGAGAAAAAAATCTGCCTGAAGAGAGACAGGTTATCTTGAATGACTTAGGTGTGATCCCGTAAAGAATGTGCGGAAGAGTTAATACTCAAACCAAACATGATAAACCAAGACTTGCGATTCCCTGAAGCAGTCTTTGAAGATCAAAAGTACTGAGGAAAATGTTTTCACTAAGACTGGAGAGATTTTCAAGTTGAAATCTGAATATTATAAAATCTGTTGGGTTCTCTGCTTTATGGGTCTCACATTTGAGCTTTATGATTTGCCCTGTCGCTTTTGGTCATAGTGCCAAGAAGCCAGGTGCAGAATTGTCAAGGAACCCACCATACATTTTGCCTTGATCCCACATTCTCAAACACTAGGATAAAATATACAATTACAATTCAAATCTTGAAAAATACGTCTCTTTTATGTCAGACAAATAGCTAACATTCCTTTCTCTTTATTATCCCCTTGATTTTGATATAATGATCATAGTGATGAGAGAACAGTACTAGACACTCATATTTCTCTGTTACTGAATC
The DNA here is from genome assembly GCA_013397095.1 of Sterrhoptilus dennistouni. Classification (NCBI taxonomy): domain Eukaryota; kingdom Metazoa; phylum Chordata; class Aves; order Passeriformes; family Zosteropidae; genus Sterrhoptilus; species Sterrhoptilus dennistouni. The sequence continues at coordinate 1,632,285 of VWZU01018573.1, forward strand.
ACTGAGGTGTTTTTCATAATGCCCTGACAGTTTAGAAGTAATGGAGATTTTCACTGAGTAAAGACTGCAGAATTTCTTGCCTACCTGTTTCATTCAGATTTTATTCAATCTGAGTAAAACAGGTAGGCAAGGAATTTTAAGCAAAAGACTTTGAAAAGAAGACTGAAAGAGACAATAGATGTCAGATTGGGTCTGGATTTCAATTTCTCTTAGATTTGGGTCCATAATTCACCAAAATTGTGCCTGAAACATTTCCATGAACAGGCCTGTAGAAAAGTTTCTGTTATGTTGCTTTGCCTACATTGTAATTTAGGTAACAAAGAGACAAACTTGAAGATATTTGAAGGAATTCTTCACTTAGATTTCAAATCTTAGTGTCAGAAGCTAAGTAGTTATTTCACCTAACCTAGAAGTATGGGGTTAGTCCAAGCCCCAGGAAATAGGCAGAAAGAATCCTAGGTAATTTATGTATGTATTATGATGATCAAAGGGCATTAAAATGAAGAAATTATTACAAAAACAAAAATATACAAACATGCAAAACCCATCACAATGAAATTTAAAAAAACAAAAAAAAGTCTTACCATTCTGTTTCTTGCCCATCGCTTACCTGTGAAACTTTCTGGAAGTCTCTGAGGCCTATCACATGCTCTTGCAGCTTCAGAAAATAGGATGTCTTCAGCAGATATCTTAATAAGAAGCATTGCTATCTTGATAACTGGAAGAGTTATGGTATTTCACAGATATCTTAAATTATATAGCTTTCATCAATGCATGCTGAAAAGTAATATATTTGTTGTGTTACATTTCCATGGTTAGAATTCTTTTGCTTTATATTTGGGGTTTCTGTTTTGATTTTTTCTGTTGCTGCTTTTTTGCTTTCTTCTGATGATGACACCTCTTTATTTAAAGGATTTTTCTTTCCTACAAAATTTTTTATTATCTCTTCAGAACGGAACCTAAACAGTATCTAAAATAAGGAAGAAATCATCTCCACATAAGTTAAAGAAGTAAAATAATATAGCAAGGTCAGAATTTCTACATGGAGTTTCTGTGGTTTTCTTTTACTTATTGATAGCCCTGAATCATTGCAATCAACTATGGGCTATACCTTACAGGACTTTACACCTGAGATTCAGGTGGTTGAGAGTCTTTTGCCCTCTGAAAGCCCTGAGCCAGGTCCCAAGGAAGAAGTGGAGTCTTCAAGGTCTTGTTTCTCAAAGTTTCTTGCTTTCTTTATTGTTTCTTATCTTACAATTTTCACTGTGCCCAGCCAAGATCTGTTCAGGAGCGCGGACATGAGGCAACTCCCCTTTCGATGGGAGGTCGTTGCCCTTTTATACAGATAATTATGTGTCTCTTATTTACAATTACATGCCAATACCTGTCACCTACACTAAAAGGGTCACCTCTACTCTGACCCAATCTCTTTGAACTACTTTGTGCCACAAAAGTGAGTGGACCCTTAAAAATAAATGGGAAGCTGGACAGGAGAAAACACAGATAAAATCACTATGATTAATGCTACGTTCTCTCTTTATTTCATCTAAAATGGCAGGTTATATACTCTTTTAGATAGTTTACAAATACAGATACATTTTCATTGGTACACAGCAGAGAAAGAATGTAAATAGATATTGTTTCACTTGTTTCTTAAGGTGGCTAAAGGATTCACACTAATAACTATACCTATTAACACCTAGAAAACCCACCATCTCCCATTAACACCTTAACATCTAATTTTTAGCTGTGCCACAGACTTCACAGTTGGCCTTGGTGTGGGGCCCAGGCTGGGTAGTTCAAACCTAATTCCAAAATATCTACATGCCACCATCATAGCAGGAGATGGAGGCTGAAGGAGAAGAAGAAGAACCCAGGGGTACCACCCTAAATCTTCCATCTTGTTCCCCATTCACCTCCATTCTAAGAACTCCAAAACTACAACATTTTCCACTTGGTGATAAACTACACTACTGTTTGTCACACCTTTGTGACTTGTAATTCTTCTCTCAGTGTTGGAATTTTTTCCCATGGGCTGAAGTCAAAGACTGTGTCCTCCTGGGCTCTCTGCCAGGGTCTACTACAATTCCCCTGATCAGATTCCAAATCCCCCTCTACAGGTCTCAAACCCTCTTGCTTGGGTCCCAGACCTCTCTGCCAAGGTCTGTGGCCTTCCAGGACATCCAAAGGGATGCCCTAGACTTCAACACTTTACACTTCATAAAAGAAGTGAAAGGAGAACTAAGAACAAAAAAAAAGAAGATTTAGAAAACTTAATTATGGATTAACAATTATGACTTCTGTGTGTGACAAAAAAATTTGTATTAATAGGGTGGAAATATCCCATCACTGACAATCAATTATCAGGGGCAGTATGGAAATGGGCAGTATGTGTCCAGGAGGGGTAGCATGTAGAATTCAGTATTTCTCAAGTCCTAAGTGAGTAACTGAACGATATTTTTTCATTCACGCAACTAAAATGAATATGGACTAGTGTGAATATTCTTTGTTGTAAAAGGATGGATTCAGAGTGAATAGAAAAAATATAGTAAAGAGGAAATTAAAAGGGAATACTTTATAAAAGCTGCTAAGTGTCAACAGTAAATGGTTTCAATTGCTTTAGATTTCTAAATTAATTTACATGCTTTTCTAATAGGCTGTACAAGTCAATAGAATGGGCAAAATTAATCCACATCTGCTCCCTTTTATTCATGGAGTAAGCTATCTAAAGAGCATAGAGACTTCTTTTTTTTTTTTCATACTCCTTGATACTTCTGATAACTCACATTTATTTTACCTTTTCCTAGGCTGAGCTCACAGATTTTAAATGAAATAAAATAATTTAAAAAGCATTGTTAGAAAGTGTATGAACAAACAAGTGGGGTACAAAGTCCCTGGAACTAAAACTTATGCATGTCTTTGTTTTGAAGTGTAGGTCCAGAAAGAAGTTGAAGGTAAAGAAATTCTCTAATTTAGCCCTGTTAGTCAAGTACAAATAAGGTTTATGCTGGAGTATCAAAGCTGCTTATTGAGTCTATATATCACTTATGGTACACTATGTACAAATCACACAGTGATGTATGAAGTTGTACCTGAAAGGCAGAGCTGTGAAATGGAAATCTAGCTGTGGTCAGGTTTTGCCAGAACTCCACTAACCCTAATTTCTCTGTGAAGCAATTCCAGGCATGTTCTAGCCTGCAGCTAAATAAAGGACAAGCTAAGAATCAAGAAAAAGGACATGAGACAGGACCTTCATTTCAGAGTCTGGATTCTAATTTCAAAAATGTCAAAGTAAATGGAAAGGGATTTTTATTTAAATAGAACAATGGCCTTGGCTAAAGATTTCATGAAGCAGAGGTGGGAGCAGAATGCCAAACAACTAGGAAAGGAGGACAATATGAAAGACACAAAAACAAACAAAGCCAAACCAAACCCAAAACCAAAACCAAACAAGAAACCCCAAACAAACCATTCACATTACCAGAATTTATTGCAATTTGTTGCATATTTTTTTTTAACATTAGGTTATGCTTTGTCAAGAGCCTTTAATAAACTTTCTAGGAGACAATCTGTACATGTGTCAGGCCAGACTAAATGGCCATAGTGATCCCTTATGACATGAAGATCTATAGTCAATAACCCTGGGGGGGGTTGTTGCTAGATATTTGCAAAGATTCTTTCTCCAGGAAGCAACTGACAGAGCGAGAGGACACAGTCTTAAGCTGCATCAAGGGAAATATATGTCGGATATTAGGAAGAAGTTTTTCACAGAAAGAGTGATTAAATATTGGAATAGTCTGCCCAGGGAGGTGGTGGAGTCACCATTCCTGGATGTGTTTGAAGGGAAACTGGATGTGGCACTTGATGCCATGACCTAGTTGAGGTGTTAAGGCTGGGTTGGACTCGATGATCTTGAAGGTCTCTTCCAACCTACACATTCTGTGATTCTGTGAGCATGTCTTGAAACATGGTACCCTAGAGGATAGTACCAGCAAGAAAACCCCCACAACAAAGGTAATCTGGAATAGGTGACCACCTACAGAGGGTCTTGAGGGGGCAAATACATTGTCTAGTTATTTTGTCTTCTCTCAAGGACCCTGGTACTTCTCATTTACAGCAAGGCACATCATGAGCATCTTTGCCCTGCTGTAAAATTAACAGGGGACTACAGTCAAACAATGCACATCTTAGCTCAGGATTTGAAAACTCAGGCCAGTAAGGATCTTCAGCTAAAACTCAAAAGATGTGATCTAAAATAAAGGTGGAAGAGAAACCAGAAGAAATGGAAGGCATACTGGGATGCCAAAATTGAAACAGAAAAATTTTGTTTTCAGCGCTTTCACTGTTTCAATGAGAGTCTTTTTAAAAGTAACATTTAATTGTCATCAATTGATGTGATAAAGATGTATCTGAAAGGCACCAGCAATAGAGTATATCAGTATGGATTAAAAATAACTAACGGATCTATAGAATATAGATATATTTAAAATATCTTGACACTGGTGTATTGGTAATGAAACAGGAAAAGAAAAATTGAGACAGTTGAAGGAAGAAAAAGGATTTGGGTATGCAGTTTACTAAAAAAATACTCAGACAGGAAAAAGATATGCTTGCTGTCTCCATTATTTAGTCTACACAAATATCAGCTAAAGGGTGGATGGTTGAGTAAAAGGTAAACATTCATAATTAGGAATTGTGAGATTTACATATTGAAATTAAAATCTTCTGAACAATGAGTTCCTTATACTATTGTATTAATTTTCCCCAGGCATATAAAAATTCCCATTGCTTGATATATTTATTTTTATAGTAGACTAAAGTAATTCTGACAGGAGGACAAACAAAAATGAACACGCTTTTTTTCACTTCTGGGGTCAGAATAACTCCGACTGCTCTACAGTTTAATTAGAGATCACTAAAATTATACAAGAGTGAGCAAAATAATGGATACTACACTTTCCACTGGGATGCAACTAATTTTGGTTCACATCCTCCTGCTCAGGAAAGGAAACATGAGGGACTGAGAGTGGTTGAGGTAAAAATTTTGTTGAGAAGATCTGAGAATGTCTCATGACTAGATGATTGAATCCAAGGCCCCATTGTTTGTCAGACAGGTATATAATATCTATGTTATTCACCTGGATGGGAAGGCATCTCTCATATCAATGATTAATAGTAAAGGTAAATAATGTGTAATGATAAATCAAATAAATTTTCTATTAAGTGATTTACAGTTGTATGGAGAAGTTGAAAAGGGATGTCAAATTCTTATGGAAGTTAAGGGTCATGAATCAATTGGATCAATCAGAAGCACTTACATTTTCAGATGGTCTCTTATTCAGCACTCTTCAGATTCATTATATGCTTATTCACATTGAAAAGTGCTGGTTTCTGAGTGAAATTAATACTGTCTCCCAAACGGGACAGGTTCCTGTGACTGAAATCAGTGTTAAGTAGTGCTCTGGAAAGCAACTGATTAAATAAAATAATTTCTAGAGAAAGAGGTCAGATATACAAATATTGTTTGCTTGTTCATATGTTTTTAATTAGGGATAATTTTGAAAATAAGATTTGGAGATTATATTGCAGTTTATGATTTTAACCTATTCCTTATTTTTAAGCAAAATCAAAACTTTTTGGTTTTGGATAACATTATTTTTTTCTTTTTTCTTTTTTTAATCATTTTGTAGCATTCTCTTGAGGTAATACTGAGAAGCTCTAATGGATTTTTCCTAAAACCCATCAGGCACAATACTTTTGAACTTCACCAAAAATATTAAACATAGAAGCCTCTCATTTACTTGTCTTCAGTTCCATAATACATATTTACTTTTCTTAAATTATTATGATTATTCTTCAGAAGAGTTAAAGTTCAGAAAGTGACCAATGATCAGATGACAAGTTTTGTGCCTGACAAAGGATTTTCCCAGCTCCCTGGGCAAAGAATTGCCAAATATCTATGCTTGTACAATGACAAGAGCATTTAGATATGTTCAGGTGCTACGTTAAGAATATGAATTTCTGGATAGAATTCTTTTTTACTACAGATCATTCTTCTTCAATTCAATACTTGAAAGTCTATTGCTAAAGCGAACAATGTTTTCCACTATTTGTTCTCAAAACACTATTCTGAAATTGAAATTGTCATTATTAAACAACACAGGAGTTACAAAACTAGTTGTTTCGGAGACAGCCAGACCTTCGCAGGTCAGTTTGTCTTCACTGACAGAACTGGGCAGAGTTATACAGAGCCACTGGAAAAAAATAGCAACACTGCTGCAATTTGTTTGCTGTTGGTTTTTTTTGGTTATTTTGTTTGTTTTTTTTATTATTATTATTTTAAAATAACTTAATGTTTTTTTATTATTTCGAAAATAAGAAGAGAATAATGCAGCAGAAGATGAAAATCCTTTCGTCCTGGGTTAGAACAAATAAAATTTGTGGATGGAGATGCTTGCTGGCACTTTGGCTATTTTCTGCTGCAAGCAAACTAAAAATTTCTTCCAACATCAGGACTTTAATGGAATTTCAAGGGTATGCGAGAAATTCAGAATTAAGAACACTGGGTAATTAGGTTTCCACTGAAAACAAAATAGAGATGGCTGACATTGTTTGACAATTTTCATTGAGAAAACTAATAGTACTGCAAGATTTTGACGTCTGAGCAGGCATCTCAGTTTATGCATGTGATGTGTGGATTTGATTGGGAAGTCCTAATTGCACAACAAAGCTTGATTTTTCTTCCACTTTGTGCAGTTTGCATCCCAGCGTAATGGCAGCTCAATTGTGGATAAAATTTAAAGTATTAGTTCTACATTAAAAAGAATAATACAATGAGAGCAGTAACAGGTGCAGACTGGTTTACCATTTCAGGACAAATCATTCTGTTTCTGCTGACCACTGGAAGTACAAAATAAGTAGGAAATAAACTGGTGAAAGCACAAACTCAATTCCTGGACTTTTTCACTATGGCTTTGTTTTGTTTTGTTTTGTTTTTAGAAATAGTATTTCTTCAGAACAAGCACAAACCATTTTTTATTTTCTATGACATGAAACACAAAACCGAACAATCTGATTAAATTAACATTCAGAAACTTGTTGAGCTTTACTTTGCAAATGTGGATCTGCTTGAGAGACACAAGGGACCCAGTGAACACCTGCAGAAATGAATCATGCTGCTATGTGTGTATTTGTAGATAGTTATTTGACATGTTGCCTCATTGAGATATAAATAAGACAGATAATCCAATTAGATTTTTTTTCACACATAATAATAAAAGCTGTGCTTTGTCCTTTGCACCTGGCTTTGAGTTCTTGCAATTGCACTCAAGTCATATTTTTGAGTTTTGCCTCATAACCATGAGGACTAAATTAAGACATAGAAGTTGGATTAACACCTAATTTATTCATTCCAAAATATATATTGAAAAACAAAAATAAAAATAAAGACATAAAAACGAAAAAAGAGCATAAAAATGGCTAATCTGCACAAGATCTTTGAAAGAAATAAAACACAAATTGCAACCTTCTTAATTTAGCCACAAGGAGCAGAGGAAGGATGTAGACAAGTAGTGTAGTTTTACCAAGATTTCCATTTGATCTTAGTAAATTGTTGCTAAAATAATTGCTATTAACTTTGCTTACCATTTGAATAGCTGAGAGCTTTAAATCACAGTACCTATGAATAAAGTGGCCAAACTACTATAGAGTAAAATAAAAATTGGTTGGCAGAAGCACAATCTGCCTCTAGGCTAATTAGTCCTTCAGAAGCAAGCTGGGATGATTTAGACAAACTGATATTGTCTTGTAGACTTTTCTTGCAGAGATACTCAAGGTTTGCACATGAAGGACCACATAATACAGAGATGCTTAATGGGGGTGCTGAACATTAATCTCAATGTCTTTGTGCGTATGTCTGCACAAGTGCCTTAAAACCTGAATAAAGATTGGTGTGAAGTGAATCTTACAGTTGTTTTCAGTTATCATTCTTTGGTTTAAATTGCTTTAAAAATTTGGAAATTGTAGCCTTTGCTACTTATTTATATTTTTTTTTTTGCATCCCATTGCATTTCCCTTTGTAGCTCTACTGCATTTTGCCACACCATAGTATATCAATGTTTCACAACCATGGCTATGGATTAAAATTAGATTTTTATGTAATTGTTGCCAGTAGTCTAATATATAAAAAACATTTCCTCTGAGTTCAGTGCTGTTGTTCACCAAGACGAGTTTGCCCTTCCGTTACTGTTTATCACTGGCAGTTTGTGCTGATCTTCTGATGGACCACCAGTCCTTCAAGTGGGCAGACAATGAAACATAGCCTAATTATTACTGACTGAAAATAGTTCCATTTGTTTAATCTCTCCCTGGCTAATAATAGCAGTAATAATAGATTAAAAATAGTAGTGACATGTTTCTAAAAACATATTTTAAAAAGTGGTTTGGGATTTTAAGAATGTTATGCATTCTGGATTCTCAGCAAAGTGAAGACATCAGCTCAGAGATTCAGAAGTAGGAACAGTAAAACTTCTCTTGATCAGGAGTCCAAAAATCATTGCAATCGTTCAAAAGCCATTCCTTGCACACATGAATTCATATCCTTGTTTACCCTGTGGTACTGGACTCTACTTACAGGAGAACAGACTAACAACTTAATTATGAGGTGATCTAAACTGGGTTGCTTTCAACCTCTTGTTGCTACTTCTTGAGTACAAGTCAGAAATCAATATTTTAGACTGAATATCATAATTTGTTGAACCTTCAACTGGAAGATTTTTAATTTCCTTTATGTTTGAAAAAAGAAAGCGGAAAAAAAGTAAGTCTTCGTAAGACAAACTTTATTTTGTTGTTTGTTACTATTGCTGTTCTTTAATTCATCTGCTAAGCTAAAACATAGAAAAGTAAATTTTTTTAAATATAATTTATTCCTTACGTTTATTCTGAGCTCTCTTCTCTGAGCTCTATTGCTCTTTGCTGGGTCTTATCTTTGCACAGTGCCTATTGGGGAATATAACACAAGCAGCCTCTGACATTTGCACCATTGTTCTGTGACACATCAACATTTGTAATACCCATAACAGAATATTTTGTTGCCCATGGCATACTGTGAGTCTAGGGGTTATTTTGTGCTGTCAATTGCTCTTTATTCCTTAACTCCATGATGTGAAGGAGATCCCCAGAAAATAATGCTCTTCTAAAACTATGTCAGTGTTAAACCACTTGCAACAAACTGAACAGCAAAATGCCATATTAGCTCCAAGTATGCACACCAGGGTTCCTTGGGCAATCAAACTTGCTGAAATTAAAGGTCAAGAGATCAGGACTGTAACTTTAAGCAACCCTGGGGAAGGCAACAATCTTCCACCTTTGTTGTATTATGCAAGCTGTCCATGATCACAGAAAGTGAAAACAGCTATCAGATCACAGGATCTTTTCAGAGCTAGAAGCACCTGCAGTTAGGAACAAAAGAATTCACAAAGCTCTCCTTTCATAAGGGAGGCTAGCTGATATTTCTGTGTGCTATTCTTTGGTAAATGTGTGTACAGTCATCTCAGCAGAAGACAATATAATGGACACTTCAATGTTGCAACGAATCATTTTCCTGTGCTCAGGTTGTCAGAGAACAAAGTAGCAAATTAATTTATTGAAAAAAATAAAATCCACAACATTGAAAGAAGCTTGCATTTTAAAACAAACTTTTATTAGGGAACAGTCACTGGACTAAAATCAATGACAGGGTAAAATAAAAGCAAAAATCCTGTATTGGTTATTAGCTATTTCAGAACTAGGAATGAAAGAGTGAAAATATACCCAAAATGCGTGTTGTGACTTTCCTAATCCTATCTGATTACAGAGTACTCACACTGGCTTCTAAGAGCGATAGTGAGACATGGATATATCCATCCTACCTAACACTAGTAAGAGTAATCAATACTAATTGCTGAGACCTTCAGGCTAAATCTGTGCTCTATGTAATATGGCTAATTCTAAAAGCAGTATATACTCTTGCTCAGTGCTATATTGTTGCCTATATTAGCATTTTAATTTTAATCAGAACTGCAGTTTTCACTCAGCTCTCCTGATAATCCTACTTACCGCTGCTTATTGCACATATAAATTAGCATGAGCTCAGAGATCACAACCCAGGTTCCTTTCTGATGAAATTAAACCAGAATATATGCTTCATGGGTGCACCTAAATGCTCTCTGTCTGCTAATAGACATCAGTCCCTGGAAATGCAATAGAGTAAAATGAAATTAAATCCACCTAAATATGTACAGTATACCTATCAACTCTCCAGCATTAACTACTTTGTTCCATACTTGCTCCTTTTGCGCTGCCAGTGTAGACACAAGGTTTGCCTTCACTATTCCACCATGTCATCTTCAGTGTCCAATGTTTTGCCTTACAAACTAAGGGTAGGTGAGGCTCAGACTACTTAGAGATCTCATTAGTTTTACTGAATGATGAAATCAGGACTTATTTGTTTATTCACCTGTGTAAGAGGCTGAACTGTTAATGGTTAATGATAATAAATTGGCCATTTGCAAAAGCAGCAGGGTGCTTTGCTAAGGCCAGGTTTGCACCCCCCAATGGGAGGAGTTTTTTTGTGTGTGGTGACAAAACTTCTGATTCACATAGGATGGAGGGGATTCACTCCCGCCACCTGAGAGTGACCAGGACAAACCAATCTTTGTTTAGCAGCAAGCTGGATTTTGAGCCAGATGGGGGAAAGGCTGACAAGAAACACGTCCTGCAGAGGGGGGATAATGCTTTTTATCATGACAATGTCCTCTCTCACTCAACTGGCTGAGGTGTGACACCCCTCTGGGGGAGGTATTGGGACATGCACACATAGGCCTGAAGGTATTCATCCTTTCCAATGGGGCATAACTGGCTCAATTATATGAAAAACAGCTGTCATGCCTTAGAAGGTATCATAAAAGATAAAAGTCACCCAAAATACCCTCAGACACATTTCTAAGACCTTCCACCAGAGAATTGTTCATTATCTACTGTATTGCAATGTATAGAATAAAACATCCCCCTGAAGGTGAAGTACCTTGGCATTCCCACCTGAGCCTGAACATTTATTAACCCTCTGAACTTTGTGTGCTGTGGACTTCCTCACCCCTGACAGACCAAGATATCTAAATGGCAACAACCAATTCTCATTACTGGATCTGCTCTTTTCTCTCCTGTATCTACCTCTTGTTCTTTCTTTATCTTTCTTTCTTTTCCTAATATATTTTCTTAAGCAATATCTTTCCACAATATAAATTGTTGCCTTTCTACAGATAACAGACAAAACACTAGAAAACCTTCCTTCCAACTGCAATAAAATTGTTCTAAAATAATCCTTCTGTATATGTACCTGAGCATCAGTCATTCAAGGTCATTTCACTCTAATCCACCCCAAGGGATCTATTAACAAGAACCTTAGTTGCCCTGGCTTTCTGGGGTGGGTTATAACAACCTAATATCAGGCATATCAAAGCACTCTATGTAAATTAAAAAGACAGTGGCACACCTGGCTGAACATCCCAAATAGCACACATTGAAACACATATCCAAAAAAGCTTTGCAATTTCAGGATTTCTCATCTTATGTTCTCCAAAACACTAAAAGATTTCCTTAATTTAAACTTATCCACTGCATTTGAAACTATGTATTGAAATTATGAAGAATATACGACACACAGAGCCTTCACACTATTATATAATTATTATGTTTTGAAAAGAGCATTGTGATCTAACCAGTCAGAAAAAAATTATATTAGAGACTGAGAGTTGGAGGAGGTGACTCAATCACAAATTATGCAGGAGTTACTGATACAAGCACTGGGCAGTATAGCACTTATTGTATTAAGAAGGTTCTTTAGAGCTATATGGGGCACATGGTAATTGAATATACTGCAATATACTGTTAAGGTCAAAGGTGTGAATTGCAGGTTGATTTCACATGGCAGACTTTCGCAGCACCAAAACAATGCAAGCCCTGTTTATTTGTCCTACAAATATATATGAAGGCAGTGTTTGTTAAGTGATACCTGAACAGTTCTAGTATCAAATGAAACTTAGCACAAAGGTGTTCCATGGCAAATTATTCCCATGTGTCCATTGGTTCAATTGATCTGGTTTTCATGTTTTCAAGTATCTATCCACTGTCTGCCCATGAAAGACCATAGACTGTCAGTGTCTACTCATCAAAAAATACTGGTAAAATGGTTACCAGTACAAGAAACTGAAGCTGTTTTTTATTTCAGTGTCTGGACTAGAAGAAACCCAGGCATCTTTTGTACACTTTTTTATTTACCACTGCAGGACTGCTGTATTCGACTTGACTTAATACTGTCCTTTCTCTTTCCAACCCTACTCTCCCAGAAAAGGGCAAGATATTATTTCACACCATATGGGAGTCACTACAAATATTCCTTTCAATTTTTAAAGATCATTTTACAAACAATAGTGTAATTTTTAAGACTTTCCCAGGATGTTATTTGAGTCATTAAATTTCTTCATGGGGATGTGTGTTTTTGAAATGTATGCTGCACGTAGGAGTGCAGGGACAGGAAGAGATTAACTAATTCTCCTGTAAATGCTCATTTTGTTTCAGGAGAAACCAGGTTCAATATCTTCACCTAAAACTAAGCATCAGTCCTGTCCTTATCTTTGTTTCCCACTCCCAGTCTCTTACAGCAACTCTGTTAATATTCCCAGCACCTCACTGATACTTCTCTGCAGAAGTAGAGAAAAGGACATGGTGAAATGGCAAGAACAGAGATAATAACATAATCAAAATCCAGTACAGGGAAAAAAAAAAATAAAAAGGAAACCAATGAAGGCAATAAGCCAAATTACTACCATACCTAGTAAATCTACACCCCATTACTGTCATACAGAAAAAATAAGACAAAAGAAAACTGACTAGTTGAAACACAACTGGCTTTTCATTTCCCCAAAAATATTATTTTATCCAACTAATCTTCAAACAAACCAATTATTCTATACTGCTTATTTTATGAATCTCTATAGGTTGTCCAAATATACCAGATTAGAAGGTGTTTTTTATTTTCATGGGGAAAGTAACAGTGTGCCTATATTTTCAGTTTGGTTTGAGTGAGGGGTGTAATATTGAGGGAAACCTCCTTATTGCCAAGACTTTCTATTTTTCAGTTGTCATCACAGTTCTTCACAGTCCAGACACATTTCAGCAGATTTTCACTTGGACTAGAAATGTGTCTGGTGTAGACTAGACTTGATTCTTGTGCTTCATATTTTCCTAATGTAGACATGAGCAATAAAACTCTCACAGTACATCTGAGAAGAATGGCCTAACTGATTGGCAGCTTTAACCATGTCAAAAAATGGCTGACTCAGTTTTTTTTAACTGTTTTTCTCTTTCTTATCTTCAAGGAAAATAAAATCTGCCATAAGTACCAAAAATGGCAGAGCCAGTTTAAGAGAATATTTTGTTAGAAAATGGTTATTTAATATAGGGACGTATAACGAAAATTGTTTTTCCATCTCAGTTGCAGCTGTTACCATTCTGACATAATCTAGTAGCTAATGAAAGGTGTGTAGCATTTGCAAATGCAATTGCATTTGCAAAAAAGCAAACTTTCAGGAAAAAAAAAAAAAAGAGGAAATTCATAAAATGTCTAGAAAGGTGTACTGTATAAATGAATGCAGGGAATGGAAGCTATTTGCTGGCATGTGGCAAGATTTTATTGTAGAAATAAGCCACTCAGAGAAAGACCTATATATATACTTACTATGTAGAAAATACACCCAAATTTGAGAGCATTAAAACCTATTACAACACTTCATATATCCCCACAGAACCCAGTTCTTATGCTATCAGTCTAAAGACTTGTGAAAAAAAGTTGCATAAATATCACATTAAAAAAGTGTAACGAAACTATTTTTTGCAAACTATACATGTATAAATACCAATTCAAAACAAATGTCCATGTCTCTTGCTCACAAATTCTCTAATTCATTCTTGTTTTTATTACCCTCCACTCTTTAAAATGTTTTAAGTGCAGTACATTTGTATTTATACTTGTCAGTCATGCAACCTATAAAGTTAATGCAATTATCGACTTTAAATTTTCTTCTTGGAAAAACGCAGGATAAACTTGAAACCTCAAAGAAAAGATAGTTCTGACTACACTAATAGAAAAACTAACATCCAGGCTGTCACTAAGGCTTCAGAATCTGGAATACATGAGCAGAAAAGACCTGTGCTGACCGCACTGTTTGATCCATGTCTTACAGCCATAATTAACATCATGCCTTATTTTCACCTCACAGTTTTCTGTGGCCATGGGAATGGCCTCATCAAAGATTCATTGCTGGCATCAATCTAACTAGGTTTCGGACCCAAACGACACTGAAGTCCTACTTTGCGATATTTTTATGGGGAAAAAAGGATGACTAGTGAAGCTTTTGCAGGTAAACTTGCAGAGCCATATGCCTTGCCCCTTGTAGATACGTTTTGCTTTGGTATGTCTTGATCATACAGACAAAAAGACCCCTTTAGATGCCAACAATGAGTATTTTGACTGAATCTATAAAAATTATTGGAAAATATTTGAAAAGATAACAGGGCAACTAAGGGCACATTTCTAATATCACTAAGGTGATATTTCCAAGACCAGAAGAAAATAGTAATTCTGTATAAAGCAAATGCATATGTGTATTTTCTTTGCTCAGATAATAGTACTTTGTATATTTGCCAGTAGAAGATTACAGGAATACTCCTAAAAAAAATAAAGTGAGATTTCTGGATAATAAATAGGACTGTGAAGAGATCTGCTTTCGGTATCTATCTTTCACATGCACTTCTGCTATAACCTTGGGCAAAACATATTCCAACTACACTTTTCTCAGTTTTTCTAGCCATAAAATAGAAATGATACTTCCCCACCTTACTGAAATGAGGTCATGGTCATCTTGGTACTGTTTGTTGCACTTATTTCAGAAGACATGCAGCTATATAACTCAAGTAGTTTTCATAAGGAAAATATCGTACAATTTCCTGTGTGCATCTAACTGTGAGGTTATTCCCCACACCTCCATTGTATCTTTTCCCTTGTTCTATTTCCATTTGAATGAAGCCTCTGATAATATTTCTGTTAATCACATTATCAGGTGAAAAGTTCAGGATACATTAAACTCAAATGGCACACTTCACATGCAAGACAAAGTATGACTCTTTAAATTATTTGTTTCTCTGGGAAATGTTTATTTGATATTTTCATTGTTATTTTTTTCTAAACCTGCCAGGTGCCAATGTAATTACCTAGAGAGAAAATAGTTTAAACTTGGCATAAGAAAATGTGATTCAAATATTCAAATCTTGCATAATTAACCTGTCAATTGCTTTCACATGCTGTATGATTGGCTGTCTCACAGAGAATGTGGATTTAATAGAATTTAAATATTTTTCATCATACGTGTCTGACAAAAGATGAACTGGTACACTTCTACTCATCATGGATTTTCCAAGAACTTATACTAGGATAAGAAGTGTACTTCAGAATTCCAGTTCACAGTTATCCACAAATTTATAGCAACTTCTTGAATCTATTAGGCATTTTTCAACTCTGTATGTAAATGGTGGGATATTCATTGAAGTCAGTGCATATCACTTCACTGTTTTCATTATCAACTCTTTTCTCAAGCTTAGGTCAGTGTCAGTCAAAGGCTTTGGTGCTGCCAACCCTTGTATGTAAACATTCTCTGTTAGAATATTTTGAAGCTCAGTACAAGTATTCACAAGCATATTTAAGATATTTCTTGTCACATACTATTCTTCTTATAGAGTGAGAAGAATAAAAAAAGTGAAAGGATCTAAAAATTCTAGAGTTTTTGAGACACATTTTTAAGAGTTTGAATTTTCTTATGTATGTTGGGGGGAACCTGGACTCCAATGTTGTCCAAGGACAACAAGAATTGTGTTGGTAGCTGGAACAGATATATATTGGACAGTGTAATGCTAACCACTGCAATACATGGATATTACAAAGTCCTGAGTGCCATGTTCTCCCCTATTCTGAAAAAAAATAAAATGAGAGAAGGATTTAGGAAGCCATTTTAACAAAATAAATAATTGAAAACTTATTTCAAATGGCAAAAAGCAATTGAAAAAGTAGTTTAAAATGTTTATGATATTACAAATCTTTTAGGAAAGGATGAAGATATGTTAAAGTAAGACTGAGTTGCTGAGCAAACAAAAGGAAAGAAAATGACATAATGCAGATTGATAAGAGATCTGGAAACTTTTTCATGCAAATGTAGGAAGATCAAAGGTTACTTTTTCAAACTGTCTAGTCCTAGTGTGTACAATAGAGATCAGGCAGAACATCTTAAGCTTTGTATATTTACAAAAGAACCTCATGCAGCATCTAAAGAATGCCATGTCTGAGTAACATGTATTTGTGTGGAAGAGACAATAAGACCAACCACAATATATCAAGTCTAAGAACTAGGAAATGGCACTAAGTAATCCATCTGCATATGCTTGGTTTGTGTTCATGCAACAAAGGTGAGTTTTTGTAGATATTCATATCACCAACCACAACAGGCGCCCAATATGAGCCTTTCTTCTGTTTTAATCCCACGGTGAATGTACTTCTCCATATATCTTGTCATAAAAATTTCACCATCCTCCAAAATCCCCAAGGAGAGGCTATTTTTGGAAAAGGCCTAAGATTGGCAGATTCTCTCATAATTAAACAATATTGTAAAATAATGTCAGCAACAATAAAACTGATCATAACAATTTCTGTTTACTTTTTCTTGACATCTACATTCTAATGTGTGAAAATAGCATCAAGTTGTGAGTACAATATACAACTACTTACTGCAAATGTAAGCATCAGCACATCCCAGAGTTAAGACTTGTAAATTTTTTCATCTTTTATTTTAGGAGAACAAGCCAATGGATCTGGCTTCTAAACATACATAAGTTGTCAATATTTTTGTCACAAATGGTTGACAAACAAGGAAAGAGCGCAATAATATTTTGGAATATTTTACTGCCCTAGGCAAAAGAATTGAGTGCACTATTGCAATCCAGGAGTGAAAACATTATGCAGAGGCTTTGCTTTGTAATTTGAGCCAAGTCAGTATAAAAATCACAGTCATAATAGTCTATTATATATTGGACCAAGTTTTATGGGAATTGAAGACTATTACTTCAGCGATAATGGTCATTGAATCTTGCTTCTCTTTATATTCTTGCACACACAATTACTCTAGTATCACATCAAATATCACTTGAATAGGTATTACAACAGTTGGAAATTCACCTCCTCCCTTCCATAAAGCATAGTAAATAGATTTTGTGCTGTGAATATAGGTGAAGAAGAAGACATATGACCAGAAATTTCAGTTGAACTGCAGATGTTGTTACTCACAAGTGCTTTGTGTGAAGAGTGTTCATAGTGTATAGAACTGATATATGTCTTCTATATAATTTTTTTATACCAATATATACAATCCAGGAACCTTATAATGCTGCACTTGGGGCCCCAGTGTCATTCCCATGCAGGTAATTAGAAAGAAACTAAATGTTTGTGAAAGAAAGGAAATCTAAGGAGATGTAAAAAAGTATGTATATTTTGGAAGAACAGCCATTTAAAAAGGAGGAAATTTATGTAATAGTCCTCACTCCACTATTCTGGACCAGTGGGATAGATATAATCTTTTCAAAGCACATAGCTAGAATATTTGATTTTCAGTGTATGTAAAGGTTTTATTCTGGTTTAAGACTGGTCTCAAACTAGCTAAAAATTTTGTGAAGAGTGTTCATGTCTCTCCTATTTTTTTAAGCATTAACCAAGAGAAGAATATGTGAAAAACTGAATTCATAAAGCAAGCTTACAGAATGTTTTTGTTTATAGCTGTCAAGTACTCTCTATGATTAGTCATTAATTTCAAAAAATCTAGGAATTCAAAAGCTGAAATCATTTAATGGGTGAACTATATAAATGTGCTTATGCTGATAAAGCTAGATAACATATGAAGTGACAGAGATGGTAGTCAAGAAAGAGTATGTTGTATTATTCAGAAACATGTTATTTTCCATTAAACTCCAAATGGTTTTCAGCATTCAGGCATTTAATAATATTTTGGGGGTTTATTAGCTATCTTTGGTGGGGGCGTGGAGGAGAATTGCTGAAGACATATTATCATTTATATTTGGGAGTAGTGACTTAGAAATGAATCAAAACACAGAGCTTGGTTACAAGCACATTATCCATCTCAGATAAACAAAAAAAAAACCAAACCACAAACCTTCTTGACTACTAATTTAGCTACTTAGGGCATTTTCCAGATTTGCGCTATAAAATTACAACTATTTAAATGACAGAAGAAAATATCTAGCATACAAAATTTAGCTTTCTTTCATTTCACACTCTCTTTTCAATTTTTATGCCAGGTTTGTACGCTTGCTTGTTTTCCCTCGTCAGATTTGGCATACAACAGACCTCTGTGATCTTTGTTCAACTAAAGGTGGAAAAGGAACTGAAACAAAAATAGTGAGGACAGAATTGTTTGTGAGCCATTCAACACAGCTGTTGTAAATATTATACACTTGCATTATGTGGTGCCCTTTTACATAAAAAAGAACTGTGTTTGTCACCATTTGGAGGTGTTTGGCTTTGTTTTTCATAAATTCTTTTAATCTTGTTAGCTTTACTCATTTGTTTTTGGGTGGTTTTGTTTCTTGTCAACCTCTCCTTAAGGACTTTGATTTCTTTTCAGCTAAAACACATTCTCTAAGATTTATCTGGCAGTAAAAAGAAATGTGTTTCCTAAGTTTAATGTAAAACAGGAATACTAAATTACATCTGTATCCTCATGTTCTGATTACCAGAGACTGACCTTAAAATGTCAAATTTCACTCTGTGGGTCAGTATATTAAGTCAGAACTTTTGATTTCTTAAATTTTTTTTTAGGGGTAAAATTCTGCTACCCTTACTCAGAATGAATCAGATTCCAGTTTTTTAAGATGTATTAACATAAAATCATATGATTTCATAAATATCACTTACCCACGGGGGATAATCAAATGGAAGTTTCCTCAGTGCCTCATTGTGACTAACAAGTTAATGTTACCCTCAGATAGACTCCCTTAAGGTAAGCAGGGTAGGCTATGTAAGAATAAGGAGTGTTTATTATCTTATTTTCAGCAGTTAAGAAACCATTACATGGATATTGTGTACATTCCGAGATTCAAGATTGAAAGAAGATATTGAAGAGCCATGAGGAAACAGAAATTTGACAATACAGAGCTCTTTAGACTAGCAAACAAGACTGTAAATTGAACAGAATCTGAGTAAAAATGGATTTGGAAGTATTCCAAGTCTTGCTACCTATTTGAATATTTTTAACTGCATTTTACTGGATTCCATATGACCAAACATCATTAAAACAAACTTGTTGTGGTTTGATTCTTTTAATGGTCCCTTTTCTTAAACTATAAATTAACTTCTTTTTTTAAAGGTCAGATATGCTTTCCTGCATAGCAATTTGGCCTGATGTTTATTTAATCGAACAGACTCCCTAAGTGTGCAAAGCATATCTTTTTCACACACATGGGGAAAAATCTCTCTAAGATTTGGCAAAGCTATTGTGGTCAGATGGTGAAGCTGATTTGCATGCGCACAACAATTTCAACGTGCTCTAAATACGCATACAAAGAGTCTCTACCTTGTGAATGCACTCCTTTTAAGTCTTTCAGGACTCATGCCAGATGCATGCTGGTCCCCACCAGCTCAAATTCCTGGACACTAAACAACTCAGAACATAGTGAATCAGAAATTCAATCATTAGTGTGAAAAACCAGTAGTCCACTATGCAAAGAACATAATTTTCAGGTATAATTAAGATCCCAATTGTTTTATATTTACGCTATGATCACTGGAGGCATGAACAGGCAGAATTCATCAATCCAATTTTTCTGAATTCTAGGCTACTTCACTTGAGTAGCTAAAACAATATTAAATGTGTTTAAGTCTTAGTCTGTAAATGTCTGTTGGTTTGAATGATAACTTGTATAAAACAAGGAGCTGTGTATCCTTCCTTCCTTCCTTCCTTCCTTCCTTCCTTCCTTCCTTCCTTCCTTCCTTCCTTCCTTCTCCCTCATTTCTTTCAGTGTGAGGAAGCGGCAATACCAGAGATTTTGACTGCCTGTTTCAGGCTAGGCTTGCATCTGATTCCAGTATTTTACTTGGTTTCATTTCAATGGAGCCCCATTCAACAATATTTTCAAGAACTCAAAACAGAAAGGTAAATACACTGATAAAACTCTCATTATGAGATTTTGCCACCTTTAAGATTACGTCTAGGGAAGGAAAACTATCTTGCTGCTTTCCTCTCTCTCTCTCAATCTGGCAAACAGCATGGTAGCAGCCATTTACCCATCAGGCAGAAACAACATATCCTAAGAACTTCTAGTGCTATCTACTATTTATCCCTCATAATGCCCCTCTGAAGCAATTTAATCTCTCAGCACTATCTTTGTCTGTCAGGAGAGTGGTTGGTGAGTGATGATGGAGATGACAAAGTTTATGAAGAGTTAGACAGAAATAGGAAGGAGGCCTAGTAGCATTGTTCTATGAAAATATTAAGTCATATTTGAATAAGAACATATGGACTATAAGGGACATATTTTGTCTTGACAGTGTACAAGGGGTAAACTGAGCAGCACAGGAATTAGTCAGTGTCTTGACTTCTATTCCATAAGTATAGTAGGCCGTACTGTCAACTTTTTGTCATGTTTATGCTTATAACATGCTTCTTTTTCTTTAGTTTAGTATTTGTTTCATTCAAAAATGTGTAAAATTGGATGATATTTTCAAAATAGTTCTGACAGTGTTGCATCTGTAATTTTAATTTATATTATATACATCAGTTTTCCAAAAGAAAATTTTTCAAAGGAATAGGCTGAAGACTTCATTAATTTATTTTTTTTTTTAATTGGAGGTGTCAATACTATTTTCTACTCTTTTGACATTATATGTATGGATGCAAAAATCACACTAGACTTCCTTATAAGATTTCCGAAGTGTTTTTTTTTTAAGAAGAGTTTATGCTTAGGAATTGTTTAACTTTCTAGAATATACAACGTAACTGTTGTCTTCTTCTTAGAACCTCAGTAATATCTTTAAACTTTTTACACACAAGTAATCAATAATAAATCTGGTGTTTGGGTCACAGAAACTAGTTCTGTAATGGCTGAAAAAATACATTTGAGAAAAACAGGCTTGTTTTCATTATCTGTTCTATACTTTTTCCATATCAATCTTATGAATGAATCTCAAAGTGTATTTACCCAAAAGAAACATTATTTCATCTCTAACATTTTGAGAATGACCTTTAAATGATATGTGTATTGTCATAGAGTATCTGTGTAGAGTTTCGTTTAAACATAATGAACAGTGGTAGAACATGAAACACTGCTGATGTTTTTACAAGCTATCTGTCATACCTCAATTGATATTTTCAATCAAATCTACAAATAGCAGCCAAAGCATGCAATTTTTTTAATCAAAAGGATTCTATAATGGCTAACGAATAATTTCTACTGTCACTTAGCAGAGACTTTTTTTCTAAGGAAAGCACCACATGTTCACTCTCTAAGCATGCCAAAATTACTGCAAAAGACAATGTGCAACTGCAAGAAGAAGAAAATGTTAAGTGCAAAATGTGTAAAATATAAGTGTAGAAGTAGAGCACTGTTCTTTGAAATCAAACTATCATCAAAGAAGGCTCTTCATCTGTTGGAAACTTTTAGTTTTCCTCTGCACTTCCTCTGTTCTCTACAAAGAATATTTCATCAATTATGTTATGTCTGGTAGAGAATTTAGGGATTGATTTCAGAGTGCTTCATATCAGGCATTTATTTTGATCCAAAATACTCATAAGGGAGTAAAAGCAAACCCCAGTTATGAGACAGTATAATCCTCTCAAATTTTATGCCATTAAAAAGTCAATATAAATTTTCATTTTGCAGGAATACAGATTTAAGAATTGGTCTAAAAACCCACCAAAATAGGCAACAAACACAGATCAAAAGCACAGAATAAATCAACAATATTAGTGAGATAAACCCAGCAATCTAGTAGGGTTTTTTTTGCCAAGATTACCCTGACAAGAAAAAAAGACTAATGAGGTAATTTCTTTTGCCAACCAGACAGCCAGTGAAGAGGAATGTGCCTAGTAATAATAGTAAAAATCCAGTGCCCAAAGAGATATCACTGCATTTCAATCCACAGAAAATATGATCATAGTGTACCATGCATTAACAGTGTCCTCAGCAATCTGACTTTATGCTCCCACTAAAGAATGTCTATAAAATGGACTTACACATGTAAGAGTTGTCAGATAAGCAAATAGTAAATTTACAGGGTGTTAGGAAAACATTCAGAGCTGGCTCTTTCAAATATTGCAACTCCATTGAGGTTGGCTGTTAGTCATCTATGTGTCTGAGGATCTCAGCCAATCTCTCCTGATTTTTTTTCCCCTAGTTTATTTGGCTTGTGTGCTGGAGATAAGTATGATTTTGATTTACATAGTGCTGATATTTTTCCTAGCTTTTGATATGTGTTTCTCTTCAGATAACAGCAACTTTTTATTGCATTTTTAACTTCTTGTGGTCACTTAAGAACCAATTTTAAAGAAATATCTATGGATTAAAAATCTATTTCCTGGATAAATTAGCATGCATAAATCACTATGTATATATACATTCATTTATATATATAGAAATTTTTATTGCTCAAATGAATTACTTAGCATTTATTTGCATTGAATGTTGTCTGGTATTTCACTGCCCAGATTTTTTGTTGGGTTTCCTCTCACAGCCATGAAAAAGTAAATTGTCAGGCCCAAGATCATTATCTAAGATTTCCCCATAAACAGTAAAAGTATGTGGTTCATCTTTCTGTAAGCAGAAATGGATGAACCAGCTTCCTAACGTAAATATCTTTCCAAATTCTGTACTGGAACCTTAAATGCTGAATTTAGTCTGGATATCAAACTTCTAGACCCTTAAACTTAGATTACATGAATTCTATCCTTAGTATCATAAGATTTTCAGCTACTTATTCTATGCACATTTACCTTACTCTATTCAAAATAATTTAATAATTGTTTAATCAGCAACTTCTGTGACCTCGATGTCCATCATCCGTATGAGACTGCTTGCAAGTATACTGCAGAGCACAAGGTCCTGGTGGGACCTCACTCAAACCAGCTGTTTTGAAGGTTAGGTTATAAATTGGAATTAGTAATTTAACAATGTAATATACAAATTCTTTTAGAACCCTTGGGTGAATACTGTTTGTTCCTGGCAAATTTGTTTTGTTCATTTTCATCGACTTCATTTCAGACTCACTTTACTACCAATGTCTGTTACGGCATTAATATTGTTGGATGCCTCTTGTATATTTTGACAGTTTTGGGTTCTGCCATCTCCAACAGTCATCTGACTTCCAGAACTCATTGAAAGAATTTTATTAAAACTGTTTTTATATGTTGCTTCTTAGAATTTTTTTTTGTTCAGTCTAGTTTATAATAATTCTACATTTGGTTGTTTAGAGTTAATGTTATTTTCCTTTTTATGCAATTGAAGACTTCCACTTTAGAAAGAAAGCTTTTCTACCACTTACCACTTCCTTTACTCTTCTGGTAAGCCATACTCAGCAAATAATAGTGTTTCAGCCCCTTCATTATTTTCTTTTGTCTTAGTCATTTTTTTTTTTTTAAGATATTCCTCATTCCTACTGAAAACACTTTATCATTTTATGTACTTTTTATATAATCTTGTTTTGCTTAATTTTATGATGTTTCTCTTGAAAGAAAACAAGAGAATTTTTTGTTGAATTATGAATTTTATTTTTACTTTTTTAAGGTAGGTAATCGTCCCAGTCACTATTTAAAAAGTTTTGGATCAAGCACCCTACATTTCTCAATAACAAATGAAAAGATCTCAATTCTGTGATTTCCTAAAGCAAATTTCTTCAAAAAGCATTTGAGTTTAAAAAAATGTTACACATGATAGCACAATGTCCACCCAATCTATGTGTGAACAATCAAAATCTTTCAATATGATTATGCTTATTATTATGACTATGCTTTGGTAGGGTTTTTTTTACTATTTTTCAATGTCCTGTCTAGATTATTGAGTCCTAATTTTCAAAACTTCAGATAAAGTATTTCAAGCTACTGAGATTGTCTGCTATGTTTCATGTGGCTAATTACAGTCCAAATGATTTTGCTCTGACTTATTACTAACTTTTAGATCCCCTTTCTTACATAAATTTTCTCAGACACCTGTTTGGCATTGCACACAGAGCACACCAGGCAATGAAGTCCTCATCCCTGGCTGGAGTTCATAGCTGGCATTTCTTTCCAGAACTGATCCATGTGTCACTGGCAACTACATACTCTTCAAAGACTAACTTGTTCTAGAAGTTTGGAACGGAACGGAACAGAACAGAACAGAACAGAATGGAATAGAATAGAATAGAATACATTATAGCAGTTGGAAGGGACACATAGTTATCACACAACTGCCTGATCAATTCAAGACTGACGAAATTTAAAGTATGTTCTTGAGAACATTGTCTGATTGCCTCTTAAACACTGACTGGCTTGGGGTATTGACCACCTCTCTAGGAAGCCTGTTGCAGTGCCTCTTGCTTCTTCACTCAATAAAGAAATGCTTTCTGTCTGCTGGAGTCTAAATCTCCAGCTTTTAACCATTTCCACATGTCCCATCACTGAGTAGCAGGGAGAAGAGAACAGCACCTCCTTCTCCACTTGCCCTCCTCTGGAAGTTGTAGAGGCCAATGAGAACTCTTTGCAGCCCTTTCATCGGCTTTGTTATCCTTCTCGGATTTACTCAAGGACCTTCATTTTGTTCAGAAAATGTGGGGACCAGAACTGCACAGAGCACTCAGATGAGGCAGCACAAATGCTGAATACAGTGGATTTACCACCTCTTTTGACCAGCTGGTGTTGATGTTTTTGATGTATCCCAGGATGGAGGTTACCCTCTAGGCTACCAGGATACAGTGCTGCCTCATACTGAGCCTGCTTGCCACAGGACCCCAAGATCCCTTTGCAGGGCTGCTATTCAGCCACTCATCTCCAAATTTTGACTTGTGAGTGTCACTGTCTTAGGTGCAGAGTCTGGCATCTGGACTGGTTGAATTTTGTCCCAGTAATCATTTTGCAAAGTTTCAATCTATCTAGATCCCTCTGCAAGGCCTCTTGCCTCAAGAGTCAATAACATGTCCCAGTTTAGTATCAGCAACAAACTTGCTAATGGTGCATTCAACTCAGGCATCCAAAACCTTGATAAATATTACTAACAGATCTGGCCCTAAAGTTGAACCCTGAGGAACACCTGTGATGTCACTGGTAGTAGTGTAGCCCCATTCACTACAACCATTTGACCTCTGCCCTTCAGCACACTGTGAACCTGCTTGTCCCAAGTTGAATATTCTGTCCAGAAGGATGCTGTGATGGACAATATCAAAAACTTTACTAAAACATCCAGAAAAAATACATCAAACAACTTCTGTTCATCCACTAGGTGGGTGACTTTTTAATGGCAGGTTATCAAATTAGTTAAACAGGACTTTCTTTTCTGAACCTTGTGTTGACTGCATCTGATGATTTAATTGTTCTTGAAATGCTTTTCAATATGCCTCAATATAATCTTTCAATCTCAGTATAATCTTCTCCATAGTTTTCCTGGACTAAGAGGTCCATAGTCCCCTGGATCTTCTCTAACCTTTTGTAGAAAGAAATAATATTGGCCAGCTTTCAGTCATCAGGGGTTGTCCTTTTTTAGATGATTGAGAGGGCTTATCTTATAACATCTGCTACCTTCTTCAGTACTCTGGGATGAATCCTCTCAGATTCCATGGTCGTGTGAACATTCAGCTGATACAGCTGGTACCTTAGCATTTCAGTCATTGCAAATGAAAATCTACTGATCCCATACTATGGTTCTTTCAACTTAATTGTGTTCCATCCCCTCAAGGGACAAGGCATCCCAAGGTCTATCACTATTATTAAAAATGGAGTCTAAAACCTCATTCATTATCTCAGCTTTTTCTTAATTGTTGTTAGTCAGATGACCATCTTCAAAAAGTATTGGTCTCATATTTTCTATATATCTCTTCTTGCTACTAATATACTTTAAAAAAGTACTTCTTATTATCTGAAATAACACTGGCCAGTTTCAACTCTAACTAACATTTAGCTTTTTGTTTCTTCTCTCTGCGTGAATGAACCACAGCTCTGTTTTTCCTGCAAATTTCCCAGTTCAGCCAAACTGGTCTTCTGCTCTGTTAGCTTGACTTATGACACAATAGAATCACCTACTCCTGATCCTCTATATTATTTATCAATTTAGAAAAAAAGTATTTTGTTAGAAAAAGAAAGGAGGAAACATGTTCCTACATGTTTAATACATATTCCTACTTTACACAGATTCTTTTTCTTCCTCATGAATGAAGAGCATGCTTTTTTCCATTTTACAAATTCTCTTGAATATCTAAGCATGATTTTATTATTTAAAATTATGTCCCACCTATTGAGAATCAATTATATTTGAGGATACTGCAAGTATTTTGTGCCTTTGAAACAAGTGATGAAATCTGTGTTGCTTTCAGCACAACAGGATACAGTTTGAAAGTGTAGTAGTGGATTTGCTGCAAAGGAGAAGCAGGAAAGCAAACAGTGCAGAGTATATGCTTATACTTAATGACAAAATTGCTAGAGAGACCCTGACCCTGAAGGTACAAGTTCTAAACTCTAAACTACTTTTGAACTTTTTTGTTTGTTTGTTTGTTTTGGGGTTTTTTGTTTGTTTTTTTGTTTGTTTGTATGTTTGTTTGTTTTTGGTTTTTTTTAGAAAAAGCACTCAAAAAGTTGACATATATGTTTAAGATAAACCTTGATAAATTTGATGGCCTACAATTACAGAGGATTTGATCACTCAGAGAGTTTCTTTTCTAGATGTTCTCCTAATTGTTACTACAACCAAGACCTTAGAATCTGAAAAAAAATATCTACATTCAACTAATCTTTGCTGTTTTATCTAAGCATTGTACTGAATATGATTACTTTAGTTTTAAAATTAAGTGTTAATTTCTATGGAGATTTAAAAGATCAGAAATACACAATTGTAGTGCTTTATTTTGTTCCATTTTTGATATATTCTTCTTTTAATTTTTTTCTAACAACTGCTTTTTTAGGAGAAAATACAATACTACCTGTCAGATAGGAGCACATTTTTTCACAATAGGAAAGAGACAAGCCAATTTTGCCTGCAGATATATTTGAGAAATCACAGTGAAGTGACTAATTAAACAGCAGTGGTAACTATTTTTTGAAAATTATGAAAGAGGAACACCTATGAGAAGCCAGTCTGATATTGCATTGTAAAGAACAAAGACAGATAGAATCTGTTAAAACCAGTTACTATTCCATTAA
This sequence comes from Sterrhoptilus dennistouni, assembly GCA_013397095.1. Taxonomy (NCBI): domain Eukaryota; kingdom Metazoa; phylum Chordata; class Aves; order Passeriformes; family Zosteropidae; genus Sterrhoptilus; species Sterrhoptilus dennistouni. The sequence continues at coordinate 1,659,812 of VWZU01018573.1, forward strand.
GTAATGGAACGCATATAAAAAGAAATATAACTGTCTTAAAAATGTCAAGATATCAAAAAGAGTAGTTTTATAAAGAATAAGAGTGAGGGAACTTGAAGGTGGGAACTTTGATTTTTGTTTGGTAATTACTCAAAAAAATTTAAAAAATTGCTATGATACAATGAGTTAAAAACAGTCCTGAGGAAAATTTTAGAACTGGGGAAATTTTTTTGTGGTATCTTAAACTAAACAAGTCAACGTATTAACTATAGGGAAATAACCCTAAATTAGTGTGAGAATAGATTAAATGACCCAATTTCAGACGCTCTTCTATGAAAGAAAATGTTGTGTATTAAGGGCTTAAGTGAAGTCCCATTGCAATCAATGGAAAGACTCCAGATGGAGCAGACTCAAATAATCACTTCTCAGTCATCTGGTAAAATACACTTTAAGTAATACATACTCTAATTTAAAACAGATTTGAAAATTTGAAAATTCTGTTTTGCTTCTCAGTTTTAAAAAAAAACCCCAAACTTGTCTATTGCTGTGTCTTTTGTTTTGTGTTTGTAGAACACCTCACAATTCCTAAGTACATGTAGACAAACATCTATGTGTCCTGTCCCAGGCTCTCAATGCCATGACATTTCTAGATCTATTTTGCCATAGGGTCATCTTGAGAGCAACTTATGCTTACAAAAAGAAATACAAGTAAAAAAAGAGTTGTCAAGAGCAACATACAATACTGCAGCCCTCAGTGTAAAACTAAAATAGTAAGCTGAATTTTATCTGTGAAATGGATACTTCAAATAAATAATTAAATAAATTATACATTTGGTTAAAACTAAGCTTTAAAAAGGCATATTTTCATGAGACCTTGAATTTTTTTCTTGTTTTTAAATGTATAGAAAATACTTTGATTTTTGAACTTCAGGACAGGTTCATATAACAGGCTTAATAGTTTGCCTGGTTACAGAATTTTATATCTGCCCAGAAGATTCTCTTATTTCAAACTAATGGCTGAAGGCAAAAATCAAAGGCCTCAAAGGTAAAAGATTTGCTTGTGTTTTCGTGTAAAGAATACGAGACTACTTTCAAGTAGCATTTGTGTTTAAATAGTCAAACTTAGCATCAAGTTTGTCATCCAAATTTAACTTTTCATATAGAAAAACATGACTTTAAAGCATCCCTGCTGGTTTTAAGTTGCCACAGCCTGAAATATCCAGATGAGACAGAACTGTCCACCTTTGAAATTCATCTACCCACAATCATCCATGGTTCATATACAACTTGTGTGAAAGATGAATGCTGTGGATTCCTCTTCCATTTAGCTCTCTGCTGGCAGCAAATTTGTCAGAGGCAGTTGGTCTGCTCTAAGGTTTTACCTTCTCTTCAGAAAATAAATTAGGAGTATTAAAACTTCAGAAGATAAGATGCCTCTGAAGCACTGTTGAACTCTGCTGCTAGGCAGGAGGCAGGGGAGAGATATTATGTATTCAATGCTGACATTTCTGCTAAAGCCTGCAGTAGGTCTTGAAAAAGTCATTAAAGTAGTTTGTGTTAGGAAACAGACTTTTTAGGAGATGTTAAGTATATTCATTCTATTTCCTATATTATTTTTTATTGAATTAAGACTACATCCTATAGTCCTTTTTTGTAAAAAAACCATGACGAAACATGTTCAATATTATATCCCTTGATATTGACAGTAAACTAGTAATTGATTCCAGTTGTGTGTCATCAGATCCTGTTGGGTCTTTTTCAATGAGGGGGCAAAATAAACCCAACATTGTAACTACTAATTTTTTTATTATTATTTATTTTGAATTATTGCTATGCAAACTATTTCTAATCCTGTTACAATTTGTGATCTACATTTCCATAATTCACCATTAGCAGTCTAATTACACGTGAATACATTACCAGCACACAAAATATGAATTACAGCAATATAAATCACATTCTATCAGGCATTATGCCTTCATTGTCCCCTTCACATTCACACCCATCATCACTTCCATGCAAGGAAGTGCTATGGAAAGTATGAAACATACAGAAACAGTACTAAAAATGCATGGACAAACATCAGAAAAGGCCACAAATGCAACCGGAATTATCTTACATTTCCTGTACAAGGAATATTAAAAAAGCCTAATTAGCTAGGTGTTGAGGACAAAGTACAAACTATTCTTCAGCAAAATACACATTTAGGAGAGTGGCTGTTCTCATTAAAGGATTAGCAGCTAATGGGTTTTGTCCTTAGGAGACAGTTTTAAATGCAAAATATGTTATGAGCAATGTGTCATTTTCAAAAATCTAGCCATACATTCTTTTTTATAAATCCTAAGAACTTTGGTCTTTGAAAAACCTACTCAATAAAATATTACTTTATTCTTGATCTTATCCTAGAATTTAATTCAGGAAATAGGAATATACAAAAACTTGAGTATCAAAAAATTTAATAAAGAGTTACTCTCAAAAGTGTCAGTATTTAGAAACTTTGACTGTTAAAACAGAAAATTAAAAATAAAAATAGCAGTTACCTTCTGTTAAGCCAAAAGGACAAAACCCAACCATGCACCTACAAGGACAAAATGCATCTACTCACCAACCAATTAATCAACTAACTAAATAAGGAAACAAGTAAGTGGAAATAACTTGAATGTGAAGTTTCTGAGTTTAGAGTGCTAAAATCTGTTTTGTAACAACAATAATTCCAAACAACAGTGTTAATGGCAAATATATTTTAAAAATACTACCCCTAGGAGCATGAAAGTGGTAGAAAGTATAGATATGTCTGGAAATATTTCTTTGCACAAGCAATAGCTATAGCTGTCATTTTACTTAGAACTGTTTCTTAGAAATACGAAAAATGACTCAGTAATGTGTAAAAGTGTTCATGTGGACAAGTGTGAAAGTTCTGAAGATTCATGGTTTTACCATGGCAATGCCTTGTACAGAAGTGTTTACACCAGGAAACAGACATTTTGAATGATATTTGGAGTTTCTCTGCTGACTTTGGGGAAATGACTTTTTTATTATTATTTTAAGGGTCAATAGATTTCCACAAACATACATAGTGTAGCCTATGGTAACATGCCACTACATCACTTTTTCTTGGTGACAGAGAACATACATGAAAAAAAGCATTTGGAAGATTCTAGTAAAAGTTTAGTGTTTAAAGAGAAGAGGGGAATTATACATTTAGTTTTGTCAATAAGCAAATAATTAAGAAGCTAGTTGTAAAACCATGGTTGTGTCACATAGGTAAGGAAATGTTCACGTGTGATAAAAAAATGGTTATTCATAAGATGTGGACTGCTTTATACTAACTAGAAAGATCAATGAGAGACTAAAGATAGATACAAAGTGTGTTTTTCAGTTGATAATTCTGGTCCTGTAGACTGAGATATCTGATACCATGTCTAAACACCGGAAATGAGATTTCAAGGACAGCATTAAGAGGAATTTCCACAACTGCCTTCAAGTCATGTGCTTACATGCAAATCAGAGCAAATTAAGGAGAATTAACTGTTTCCTCCAGTTCATACCCACAATTATTCCTTCCTTCAATAAGTGCTTAGTTAATCCTGTCTTCATCAGAAAAATAGAAATCAATATTCTTCCAGACCTGGATGGTGGAACACACCACATGAGCAAGGGCATAATCACGTTGTGCATTATTTATACTTCAGTGAACTCACTAGAACACATGTCACCAGATTCTTTACCAAGCTTATAAAAGTTAAAACTGTGTCTACAATAAAATAAGAGTGTTCTTTATAAATTCATATAAGCAAAATGGCCATTCATCAGGAAGGAAATTTTACAGGCACAAGAGAAGGCCATGCCCATGTGCCAAAAGGCAAGCCATCAGGGAAGAAGACTGACCTGGCTGAACAGAGACTTTTGGCTGGAACTCAGGAAGAAAAAGGAGAGTTTTCGACCTTTGGAAAAAAGGGCAGCAACCCGGGAGGACTAACAAGGGTGCTCTGGAGTAATGCAGGTAGAAAATCAGCCATGCCAAAACTCAACTAGTACTTAATCTGGCTACTAGCATAAAAGACAGCGAAGAAACAGCAACAACAGAAGGGCTAATTTTATATCCTCCCTTTGTTAGATACAGGGGGAAACAGTGACAAATGAGGAATAGGCAGAGGTACTAAATGCTTTCTTTGTCTCAGCCTTTAACAGTGAGGCAGCTTTTCTTCAGGCACGCAGCTCCCTGAGCTGGGATACAGGCACAGGGGGCAAAATGAAGCCTCCATAATCCAAGAGGTAAAGGTCAGTGATCTGCTACACCCCTTAAACACACACAAATCTATGAGCACAGATGGGCTCCACCCAAGGGTACTGAGGGAGCTGGTAGAAGCAGTCACCAAGACACTTTCAATAATTTACCAGCAGCCCTGGTTAACCAGGGAGGTCCTGACTGACAGGAAGTTGGCAAGTGTTGGCAAGATGCCCATCTACAAGAAAGGCCAGAAGGAGATCTGGGGAAAAATCTAGGGAACCAGAGCCCTGTCAGCCTGACCTTGGTGCTGGGGAAAATCATGGAGCAGATAATCTTGAACCCATCATATGGCACAGGGGGGTCAACCAAGGAATCATGTCCAGCCAGTAGGGAGTTATGAAAGGTGCTGCTTTCCTGGCTCGATCTCCTTTTATGACAAGATGCCCCAGTTAGTGGATGAGAGAAAGGCTGTAGATGTGTCTGCCTGGATTTCAATAAAACCTCTGACACCATTCTCTGCATTATTCTCCTGGAGGAATTGGCTGCTCATGGCTTGGGTGAATACACTGTTCATGGGATAGAAAACTCTCTGGATGTCTGGGCCCAGAGAGTGGTGGTGAATGGAGGTGAATTCAGTTGGTGGCTGGTCACCAGAGGTGCTCCCCAAGGATCAGTGTTGGGGTCAGTCCTGTTTAAGATCTTTACCAATGAACTGAACAATAGGATTGAGTGTATCCTCAGTCAGTTTGCAGATAACACCAAGTTTGGGTGTGAATGTCAATATCCTGGAGGACAGGAAGGCTCTGCAGAAAGATGTGGACCGGCTGGATCAGTGGTCCAATAACAATTGTATGAAGCTCAACAAGGCAAAATGCCAGGTGCTGCCCTTTTGTCACAGCCCCATGCAGTGTTACAGACTTGGTTAACAGTTGGACTTGATGACATTAAAGGTATTTTCAACATAATGATTCTATGATTCTAAGAGTAGATGTAAAGCTGCCTGGTGAAAAAGGATGGGGATGCTGGTCAACAGCTGGCAGAACATTACCAGAGTGTGCCCAGATGGCCAAAACAGCCAATGGCATCCTGGCTTGTATCAGAAATAGTGTGGCCAGCAGTCTCCCTGAACTTGCCACTGATGAGGCCCCACCTTGCATCATGTGTTCAGTTTTAGGGCTCTCAGTGCATGAAGAACATTGTGCTCCTGGAGGATGTCCAGAGCAGAGCAACAGAGCTGGTGAAGGGTCTGGAGTACAAGAGTGGTGGGAGCAGCTCACAAAGCTGAAGTTATCTTGCCTGGAGAGAAGGAGGCAAAGTAACAAGGAATAGGACAAGATAAAACAGCCTCATAGTTGTTCTAGGGGAGATTTTGATTGGATAGAAGGAAAAATTTCATCATCAAAAGGGTTGTCAAGCATTGGAACAGGCTGTCAAAGTCAGTGATGGAATCACCATCCCTGGAGGTATTTAACATATGTTTTGATGTGTCACCTAAGGACATGGTCTAGTGTTGGACTTGGCTGTGTTAATGGTTAAACTCAATGATCTTTAAAGTCTTTTCCCCAGTGAATGGTTCTAGGATTCTACAATTAAAATCTCCCATGTAAGTTTTCATATCACATGTGCAAGGGATCATTTAAGTGTTGTCTTGCAATTGGATACACAAGTATTTTCACAGTTCTGAGATTTATCTGCAAATTTCCGACCATGGTCCTTTCTCAGTTACAAGGTTGGGTATTATGGATCCAGAAAAGCCTATGTCTGTACATAATTTGTAATACTTATACTATAATATCAACATACCTGATACTTATGTTCAGAATTTCAGCAAGGTAATCTCTATGTTCATACTGCTTCCTAAGAAACTAACAGATTTGTTCTTGTCAAGGAGATCAGAGCTTGCAAATAATTACTTGCACAGTCTATGGATTCCAGAATTTCCTTATTCTTATCTGTCTATTCAACCCAGGCCTAATTACAGATTGATCCTGAATGGGATTTCTAGGTCTTTAGTGCCTCATAAATAATAAATAAGTAACAGTAATAAATTGACTTTACCATAGTGTGAGAGTTCATTCTATAGCCAAGGTGTTGTTTTGTGTGAAACTAGCAGAACTGAACTTAAGATAGTTTGCCACATAAATAAATAGAACTGCCTTCAATATACTTTCTGAACTGCTTCTCCATGAAATCACCCTATCAACTTGAATTCTACCTGACAATCAGATACTGTAGCATAGGTCACTACAAAAAAAAAATTCAGTGTTAGCATATCACTCCCACAAGAATCTCATTTATATTATGAGTGACACAAAATTTAAGAGATGTCTCTCAGTACTGACCCTCAGGTATTTTTCGGCAGTGTTTGCTACTTGTGTATAAATGTAACTCTTTATTTGAGAAGCAATATAGCCAGGTACAAGAGTCTTTTGCAGTTTTCCACTGTCGGTGTATTTATTTCCTCATGCTGTGGACTGTTTATTCTAGGGAGACACTTCCTCTAAACAATTAATTTAGAAAAACCAGTGCAATTTTCTGATATTTACATACTACAATAAGTCCAGGTTCGAATGAACAAAATCTGTAAAATTATCTGTAAAATTCAATGTATTTTTAACTGTATATCATAGATAAATTAGCAAACAAAGGACCAGTAGATCTGTGATCTTTAACAAAGAATGCTTTTGTGGTTTCCAACTCCTTTTTCTGTACAAGTGGAGAAAGAGTTTACTCCCTTTCTGTTTTGAAATGGTGTCTCTTAATGATAAATGAATATGGCAATGGCACATAGGGATTTCTGATTATACAATTTGTCTTCAGTGCCACTAGATATAATTTCCTGTTTCAGTCTTCTCCACTTTTTTTCTGTTATATCAAAATTGCTAGGATTTTATAGAAGTATTGAAGATATAAGTAAAATGAAATGCAGTGGGTACTTAAGGTCTGATAAAACTTTGCTAACTTGTTTTCCAGCATAGTTAATATTCAGATCTTCACAGACCAAGCTCAGGTGGGAAAAATAAAAACAGGATACAGCACAGAAAATCTACAATGATGGATACTACACAGAATTCCAAAAAAAATGGAGTCCCACAGATAAGAAACATCAAATGTCTTAAAGCACCTACATATCATTCATGTCTCATAATAAATTTTAACTACATAACTGCCACTCAGAAAAATTTATCTCAAGCTAAAAGTCCAAGAACTTTATAGCACAACAACTTGGTACAAGTTAATGCATTAAAAGTAGATGCATGCAACAGTGACAAGTGTTTTTCAGTTGCTTGGCAAATATATGTAATGTAGAATGTCACAAGTTATATGATTTCATTTTATTATTTCGTTTGAAGTCCTTGATTTGCTTAAGAATTATATATTTTGTATATGTACTTGACATTTTATTTCATTTAATTTGATATTTAATTCTATTTTTGTGAAGTTTGTGTTGAAAGGAGATGACATGCTTTAGAGAATCTAATCACCTCCTGGAAATTATCTTCTGGTATAGCAGTATTACTTCTTTTGCTGTTCTTTAATTCTTTAAGTTTTTGGGTTTTTAGCTTTGACTGCACATCTGCTCACTTTGTAAAGAAAGCATTTTCTCTCTGACTTCTTGTTACAGGGAAATTTAGCTGGTGTGGCCAGAAGGAACAAACCATAAAACTCAGTTGGCATGTAGGACATACAACACACTCACACCAAGCAAGCCTCCTGCCCAAATGCTGACTAGTAGCACCCAGGGTACCTGTAGGAAAGTGGACGCTTGCTCCCACCCCTCAAGAAGGTGGTGACCTGGCTCCCTCATCTAATACCACTACCTCTACTACGCTACTACATATCTTTAGGTGTTTCTCTCCACCTCTGAGGGGCTATATTCCAGCTTATTTAATAATGCAAATTGCTTTATTTTCTGTAGAGATTGTCATCAGAAACCACTAATGGTCCTGTTTGTCGTGAAGCTGAAGACAATCGCTTTGGCTTTCACCATGATGAGGCTTGCATCAACCTCTCCTTCTCCAATCTATCTGTGTCACACAATGGGTGAAGTAAGCACTGTGAGAGTCACACAACAAAGTTCTCTATCCCTTCTTTGTTTTCCAGATCTGAGCAGGACAGTCAATCAGAACTGAGCAAATCTATGGAGGTCACAGGTATCGGAGTGGCGCTTTCAGATGGGCTTTGTCTATGGCTTTTCTACATGATATTTCTCTGGTAGGCTTGATGTTTCTCAGTACATACAACAAGCTTATAGCCAGGATTTTACATTTTGAGGATGAGAGATAAGATGAAAAGTGCATTCTAATATAGATCAAATTAAAAGGCAGGTTTACATACATTCCCCCTACCTCCAGAAGCTCCAAAAAGATTGCACTATTGGCTTTATTGAGTTCAGAGCATGTTCTGGTGAACACTATAATAATTGCCTATCAGCCTGCTGCAAAGTATCAGTTGTTCTCAGTTTAAGGTAGTCAGTAATTATGTTAGAAGTTGATACTGTCACAGATTGCTGCCAACAAACAATGTATAAATTAAAATATAGTTATTATTCAACATTTTGCACAGTATAAATTTTCCAGTATAATTCATTCCCTAGAAGTGACAGCTATTGCAACCTTCTAAGTATACAAAATAATCCAGCTATTTGGAGATGCATTGGTTTGCACCCTCCTGGAGACTTTCTCTCAACAAGAGTTGAAACACCTGACACTTCAATGCAAGACCAAATGAATTCTAAAACACTTTTCATATTCATAGAAGTATAGTATTATTTAGGTTGGAAAGGACTTCTAAGGTCACTGAGTCCAACCATTAACTTAAGAGATGCCAAATTCACCACTAAAACATGTCCCTAGGTGTCATATCTACATGTCTTTTAAGTACCTCCAGGGATAGTGATAATCACTGTTACTACCCTGGGAAGCTCATTCCAATATTTCATTCAGCGAAGAATTTTTTTCCTTATACCCAATCTAATAAGCCTTGGACTTTTGACTCTAATAACAGATAGGCATGTGGAAACTTTTCTGTGTGTAATAAAAGCAAATTTTAACATGGTTTTCATAATTATTCACGCAGAGCTCATCTTTTTAGAAATGGAGACAGAAACTGCTGGGATCATTGTAGCATTCCTTTTATTGTTATTCAAATGGAAAGACACTCAAAAAAAGGAAAAGAGTTCCAAAGTCACAAGCTAATTACACTAACAAAGTATAATTCATGCACAAAAAACTCAAGAGCATTGGCAACTAAAAACACATTAAGATATTTTATGCTTAATTCAGAAAACAGGTGAATGGAAACTTCTTGGAACTCGTTCACTCTTTTGCCTCTAACTGGATTCATAGACTTGAGTCAATTACACTTTGCGTGTCTCAATTTCCACCAGTTTAGAAGTGGGAAAATAACCCCCACTGGACTCAAAGCAGGGTGTGAGAACTGAAAAAGGAGCTCTTGGACTATCTCAGATGAAAAATAGTGCTTAAATGAAAGTGTGATTCTCCACTCTCCCTTACCTTGGTGTTACAGTCATGTAACACATTCAACTTCCTGGAAAGAAAACTAAATGGTATTGTTGGGTAGAGGTTTTTTTGGGTTTGTTTTTTTTTTT
>VWZU01018573.1:1677052-1755929 GCA_013397095.1 Sterrhoptilus dennistouni
TGCTCTTCCTGAAGCAGTGATCCTGTAGAAAGGTCTGGAAGCTCTGGTCCTCTGGGAATCCAGTGGGTAAGTGCCCTTGCACTGTCCCACATACCAGCTTATATCCAGGTGAGAATGCTTGGCTCCTCCCTCTGGGCAGAGCATCTCACAATAGCATGAGAAGTGTGAAGTGGGTCCTTGATGGCCCATTAAACAGAGATAACCCCTGGAGGGAGTTAGCTGTGATTCATGGGCAAGGCGTTAATGGGCCATTAGCAGAAGACACCCCAAAGGCCATTAGCAGAAGAGGCAGGGGGCTTGGGAAAACACTAGCCCACCTGGTTTCAACAGTTCATGAAGATGGTGATAGAATAAATACTTTGTGTACATCCTGCACTGCAACTCAGGACAAGTAGCTCACCACCCTAACAGTAAAGAATTTCTTCCTAGTACCTAAATTTAAACCTTTAAGCTTCTCTTTCAGATAAAAGCCACTCCCTCTTGTCCTGCCACTTCATGCCCTTGTAAAAAGCCCCTCTTCATCTTTGTTATAGGCTCCCTTCAGATACTGAAAAATCCGCTTGAAGCCTTCTCTTCTCCGGGTTAAACATCCTTGGCTTTCTCAGCCTGTTTTCATTGGAAAGGTATTCCTTTCTTCTGATTATTTTTGTGGCTCTCCTCTGAACTCATCCCTCCTCCAACTCACATGTCATGGGCTTCTGTTAATTCATTCTCCCAGCCTCTATTTATGCTTGGGATTACCCCTACCCAGGACTTTGCCCTTGGCCTTGTTGAACTTCATGAGGTTTGCATCCAGCCCACCTCTCAAGCTTGTCATGGTTCCTCTGAATGACATCCCTTTCCTCTAGTGTGTTGAGCACACCACACAGCTTGGTGTCAGCAAAAATGTTGAGAATGCAATCAATCCCACTGTCCAAACCACTAAACAGTGCTGGACACAATACTGATATCTGAGGAACACCACTTGCCACTGGCCTCCACTTGGACATCCAGCCATTTATCACAACTCTTTGAGTGTAATCATGCAGCCAATTCCCTATTCACCAAGTGGTCCACCCATCACATACATGCCTCTTCAGTTTAGAGATAAGGATGCCATTCATGACAGTGTCAAATGCTTTGCACTAGTCCACGTAGATTACCTCAGTTGTCCTTTCCTTATCCACCAATGCTCTAACCTTGTTTTAGAAGGCCATGGGTTTTTCAGACATGATTTTCACACAGGGAATCCATGTTGGCCATTGCCAGCAAACTCTTTATTTGCTATGAGTCTTAACGTCATTTCCAGGAGGACCTGCTTCATGACCTTGTCAAGCACTGATGTTAGACTGACTGGCCTGCAGTTCCCAGGGTCTTCCCTATTTCCTTTTATACAAAAAGGGGTTGTGTTTCACTTTTTACAGACAGCATTAGTTTCACAGGACTGCCAGCACTTATAAAATATGATGGATAGTGACTTAGTCACTTTGTACACCAGTTCCTTTACGACCTGTGTATATGACCATCAGGTGCCATGTACTTGTGCACTGTCAGGTTCCTTAGAACTCAGGTTCTCAAATCTGATCTTCTCCTACAGTGGGCATTTCTTTATTCTCTTAGTCCCTACATTTACCTTCCACAAAGTTGAAATGTAACAGAAATAATACAAAATCTATTACTTGGTATATTACTAATTCACTAATCTTAAACAAGGCATGTTAACTAGGGATAAACAGTGGAAAAATAGCTGCAATTCTGGTGATACAAATTGATACAATTTGATACAAATTTTGGTGATACAAGTTTTCATGCTAAAAGCATTTAAAAATTGCAGATGGTAAAAAATGTAGAACCTACTCAAACATTCATTTTATTTCAGTGCGATATTGCTTCTGGATCTCAGGAAAAAAAGCCATATATAAAAATTATTTTGCAATGTAGGTGGATGAAACCTAGGGCCATTAACCTATAAAGACTATGAATTGCTTTTTTGAAAAAGATGATGGATACAGAGAATAAATTTTGCACTCTTTAAATTCAGGAACAGTGTTTTCAACATCATATGTCATAAAATAGGAAGATTCTACAAAGGAGGAGAGAATATTGATTAGTATTTGCCAGTGATATGGTTTATAAGAACAGGACTTATCTACTTGCTCTGTAAATTCTGTATTTAAGCCAGAACTTATAAAATATTAATAAGAGTAATTTATGTAAATGTGCTTCTTAATTGTTTTTTAATTCCCCTCCTTAAAGAAGCTTTGTTTGGCATGCTTTTTGTTAGATTATTTCACTTGGTTTGGCTTAGGGTTTCTTTTCAGTTTATTCTCTTTATTATTCTTGTAGCCTGTGATTTGGCAAGGTAGTATCTCAGGTAACTTTAAGATAGTCAAATCAATGTGTGTAGAGTTCATTTTGTCTATTCTATCTTGTTTAGGGACATTGGTGTAATTTTTCATTTCATCATTTTGATAAATTTGAGGCTGAATTTGATTTAAAATTGCTGGATGCTTTCTTGATTTCTTAGTTTCCCTGCATCTCTGCTTTGTCTCTGTTAGCTGCTCTTTTCATGTGTCATCGGGGCCAGAGGAAAGGGAAGAGAAGGGACCTATAATGATCACCTAGTTTAACTGCCTGGCCAATTCAAGGCTGAGAAAAAATTAAAGCATGTTGTTGAGGCCATTGTCCAAATACCTCTTAAACACTGACAGGGCCTCAAACATCTCTCTAGGAAGCCTGTTGCAGTGTTTGACTACCCTCTCAGTAAAGAAACGTTTCCTGATGTCCAGTCTACACTTCCCGTGCAGCTTTGAACCATTCCCAAGTCCTATCAATGGGTAGCAGGGAGAAGAGATCAGCACCTCCCTCTCCACTTCCTCAGGAAGAGGTATAGAGCAGGCTTTTATTCTTCTTGCTGTTTCTTGAATAGAATTGTACAGAATGATAAATTTTGTTCATTAGTTTTCTTCTGAAAAGAAACCCCACAACAGATTTTTACAGAAAATTCCTAACATGTGCTACATTCAATTCTATGTCAGGAGAAGACACAAGAGCTGTGGAGAATTTCAGTTTCCCTTAACAGTGTCAAAAAGGGCTGATCTAGGATTTCTTAAAATAAATTGACCTTGTGCTGTCCTCTGCATCAGGGTGAACTTCACCCTATAGTAATAACAGCAGTAGTAACAACAGTAATTGCAAACAGTGCTATTGGACTGCAACCAGACAGGACAATTTCAGAACAGCTACTGTACAGCTCAAATCACTGAGCAAGCAGATGCTTAGCAGGCTACTATTATATCTTTCAGTTATTGACAAAGAAAATCTCCTAGGTATCATGAGGACACCCTATTGCTGTAGTAAAGCTGCTTAAAGTAGAAGCAATCAGGAAAAATTACTCAAAAAACCCCTAAACCAAAAAACCTCAAAAACCAACACAGCAGGGAACAGGCTATTATGCTGCAACTCATATTGTCCAGCGTTACGAAGTTCTTCAGGGTATATAGTGGCAACAGGAAGGTCCAAACAGGGGTTGAAATACCATCAGAAAAACTGCTTCATTTATTTTTGCTGAGGATTTGTAAGAAGTTTGAATGTTTAAATTTTCTTGTAAATTTTTGAATGCGAGCTCTGTTCACATAATGTGTGCCTAGCCTGTAGTAGGGAAATACTGAGTTATCTTTTATTGGATTTCGGTTTGCTGCAAGTTTAAGAATATATAAGGAATGGGTGAAACAATAGATTGAAAGGCAGATACATGGATATTTACAATGCAAATATTTTCCTTTTGGTAAAGCAAAGTAAAGAAACATTATGAAACAAAGACTATTGACATGCTCAATAATATGCAGGCAAATATATCTGTCAGAATGAGTCCCTTTGTATGATCAATTTTTGTTTCTGCTCTGCAAATATGTGCACATATATCACATTTGAGCTGGAAGGAAGCCACGAGGATCATCGAGTCCAACTCCTGGTCCTGCAAAGCACCATCCTCAAGAATCACACGATGTGCCCGAGTATTGTCCAAATGCTGCTTGAACTCTGTCAGCCTCGGTGCTGTGACCATTCCCTGAGGACCCTGTTCCAGCATCCAACCACCTTCTGGGTGAAAAACCTTTTTCTAATAACCAAACTAAACCTCCCCTGATACAACTCCAGACCATTCCCTCAGCTCCTGTCACTGGTCACCACAGAGAAGAGATCAGTGTCTGCCCCTCCTCTTTCTCTCACAAGGAAGATGGTAGACCATGATGAGTTCTCCCTACAGTCTTCTCTTCTTCAGGCTGAAGTATCCACAGCACTGCTTTCCAGCATGTTATTCCCTAGTCTGTCCATATCTCCTGGGTTGCTTCACCCCAGGTATAGCATCCAGCAATTTCCCTTGTTGAACTTCTTATGTCCAGCCCTCAAATTTTTTTAGGTCTTTCTGCTGGGCCTCCCTGCCCTTGAGGGAGTCAACAGCTCCTCTCAGTTTTGTATTGATTGTGAATATGGGTAGGCGTTTATATAAAAGTAAATTCAAAGCACTTGAATAGCTACTTGCTACTGTTTTAGTTTTTCATGGGGAAACAATTAAGGTCTATGACTATATCATAACAAGAAGCTATGCTGAGCAAAATGGCATAAAATAGAAAGCTCACCAACAGATCAGTCACTAAACAGCTAACCAAGAAAATAAAGCTGATGAGTTTCAAAAGTGTTAATTATTGAAGGGCTTAGGGCACATGGAGGTTTTAAGGAGCTCCTTGAAAAAATTGCTCTTGCCAGGTAACACTAGGAATACAGTAGTTAATATAGACATCTGGGTTTGGTTTTGGCCTTAACTTCAGTAAATCTGTTAATCAAGATTATTTCTAAACTACTTTTGAGGACAAAATTTTTATTCTGACATTGCTGCTTATTTTTAAACAGTGATAGTTGTTTGCAATACTTTAAATAGACTACCTGCAAACAAACACTCTAGCCTTGATGGATTTCCACCAAAAAATTAAATATCACCTTTATATTACACAGAAATATGTGAAAGTGCCGCATGTAGTGATTACTGTCATACTGATGTTGATCAGCATGTGAAAATTACATTTAAAATTGTGAAAATTGCTATTCATTGTTAAAATTATGCACTTTTCATAAATGTCATGCTATTTTTAAATGAATAAATTTTCATATAATGGATATGGGGTATTCTTAGAGCAAAGAAAAAAATCAGAATTAGAATCAAGCTTTAAAGAATGGTAATTTTTCATTTTTCAATGCAATAACTTTATTGAATTGTTTACATTTTTCTAAATTGAAAGCAAATGTGAAATGCAATTTTGTTTTTTGCCAAAAAGTGTTCAAATGGAAATTCTGCACGCAGCAGTCAGAAGAGTTTTTCTATCTGTATAAGTGTGACATGTCCTTCCATAATATATATTGAGCTCTGTGAGGAGAACTTGATTCTACAGTTAGTTTTTCTGGTGTGAGTGTTAGCTGGGAGTGAGATTTTTCCCTTCCATTCCTAGCTGACCTAGCTGTGTTCACATAATATTATAGCATAGACCTGGCCTTATTTAAGACACACAAAACTAAAAGCTTGCATAAGTCTTTGCAAGGTTGATGCCTTTGATTTTAAGACCTTTAAGACCGTGTCTAAGTTTTCAATAGTGTTTTGTTTATGGACACTACATTGGCTCTGGCTCCTGAATCAATGTATAAAAGACTGCAGAAATAAAAATTATAACAAAAAAGTAATACGTATTTACAAATGTGTGGTGCAACTTGCAGGAATTTTTGCAGCTAGGAAAAGAGTCTTATAAAAATCAGGAGGAAGAGAGGATTTTATGATCTACAAAATCCAATAGATATTGCCATACAAGATGCCCACACAATTTGTACCAGTGTAAATGAAATAGTTTTCTACTTTAATAAATGCTTTGGTGAATATGAGGCAAAACGGTTCTTGTTCCTTTTAATTTTGAAGTAGACTACCCCTCTTAATTACTGCATTCAGGCAATCACGTACCACATGTAACAGTTGTAGCTGATGAAGTCATGGAATGCTTTAAATCAGAGCAGGCAAGAAGGATTTAAAATGGAGAATATTACATTTGTTGTAGTTTTATTTATATCACTCTAGAAGTAAAAAAAAAGGAATGAAGAAACTAAGGAAATTTGACAATCCATCTTATTTTTAAAAATCAATGTAAATATTTTATTTGGAGTTTATATTTCTTGGATTAAATATGTTTATTTAGTAACTTAACATGCAAAAAAGCATTCAAAGCATGTTTTCCACTTCAGGACATCTTCTCAAACAAAGTATTAAATAAAAAATTTACAATAATCAAGGTAATTTGAAAATCAGTCATAAAAATATTATGTTTTTCACTGGGATCCAGATATTTTCACTTGCGAAATACTGTAGATGTGTCATTTCATTATGCTTCTTACATTTCAAGGAAAGATTTTGCTAAAATAAGGTCCTTGAATTATGTCCAAACCAGTATCTTCAGTTATTTTGACATTGAAATGCTGTCTGATGAGTAAGGCAGTTGCTTTTCTTAAAAAAAATAAGAAATAAACAAAACTGTAAAGCTTTAAGGATACCAATTATGCCAGAATACCATTAGTGTTCAAAGATATAGGAATACAGGATATAATTCAAGTCAAATGTCAGCAGTGATTTTGTCACATATATGCTGACACAATATATGGAAGGCAATGAAAATCTTAACCAAAACGAAAAACAGAAATAACAAACACACATTGAAATAGAGATGTGAAAATTATCTTGGATTATGGCTTTATTTAGAATGAAATGAAACAGAAATTTTACTATATGTCCTTCTTTTAAGGCATGGAATAAAAATGTCAGTTGGGGTACACATTCTGTATAACAATCAAACATTGTAAGAACTTGATGGCATTCACTCCTGGTCTTACTTATTAGGCTTGACATGGGTCAAAGTCTTCACTCTGAAAAGCTGATTTGGAAGTTTTAGAGAAACTGCTCATGATTTAATGTACTGTGAATCAAACTGAAGTAAGATCTAACTTTATTGAGACTTGTAATGCAACCTAGTGCTACCAAATTTTTTCATAGGTAAAAATTCTTTCAGAATATGCTATGTTAATCAGATATGATAGTTTCTTTCCAAGATATTGGTGAAAACTTTGCAATTAGCACCCACCCTCCCTCCCCCCATATTTTAGCTTATATTGTATATAAAAATGTGTAGCTATATTATTTCCAATGGCACATAGACTTGAGGAAATTCTAGTTCCCTGGTCACCTCCCAGCGAATTAGTTCTATTGGTAGCACTTTGGAATCTCAGATTGCCACTTTTCTCACCCTTCAATGCACATTTGTGCTGATTATGCCCTGGAATAGATGACTTGAGGACTACTCATTCCTGGGGCCAGGGGCAGCACCCATTAATAGCATGTTGCTCCAGACTGTACAAGGAATGGTCAGTAATTTCTGTAGGAAACCTTCTCAAGAGACAATCAAAGACACATATTCATTGTGCTCAGCACAGTTTGCCTGCTGCAGCACAAAAGGACATCTTGGAGCCCAGATGTAATTGCTAAGTTCTGCTTCTGACAAGCTGTAAGCTCAGAGGTTCAGATGAGGAACAGTGTTTTGATTAGGCTAATTCATAGCTGTCAGTATGGATAATGGGCTGATGTGGAGATCAATGGTAGGAGAAGCAAAAATCAAAATTAATTTTCACAAAATGAAGGTCTTGGTCTGAACATTTTTCAGTCTAACCAGATGACCACTTTTTTAGACAGATAAGAGTACAAAATCCCCTTTGAATAATGACAAAAGCTTCTTCTTAACTTTTCTTTGATTCGAGGTGTTATATTTGTGCAGGCAACATCAACAAATCTCTGAATGTGGAAGCAACTGAATTATCCCAAGCCATAGTCAAAGAAATGTTTACCTCTGCTCCTTAAATTTAATACGTGTATGTTGCATTCTTTCTGTGTAGGGTTCTGGTGGATTTATAACATACGACAGAATATCAGCAACACAGATTTCATGAGCCATCATTAAAATATGTAAATAACGCTGGTCTTAATATAACATAACATAAAATTTAATAACTTATTAATACCTCTGGTTAACAGATGGGGATTACCTTGATCCTTGTCACCCCTGGAGAGTCAAGAAATTCTGTATAGTGAAAGCCTTATATGCCCCACATTAATAAAGTGAAATTTCTTAGCATTCCCAAGAGCTTTACTGTGAAATGTTATACCTAGTCAGAGTGCCAGTAAAGCAACATTATAGAAGACATGTACTTTTTAAAGAACAGTTTATAGGTATTTCTCCTAATATCTGTTACAAGTAATTCCATAGATCATAAAAAAACCATTAATTTACATTCAGTTGTGGGGCTTAGATTTTAATTTGGGGGTTTGTTTAAATTAAATACACCCTCTGTAATTTAGTTGCCAAGCCAGAAGAGACGTTGATATGTCACTAGTGATTTGCTAATACATCCATTTTACAGTTGAATGAAATGACTATTTGCCCTAGTGTATATTCATGCTACAATGGGAAGTGTCCCATTGTAAGCTGAGCCTCAAGTGCTGAAAAATATTAATGGTGTAGCAACTGATGCTGTGGTAATGAGTCATAAATGACGACAAATGGCAAAAAAAGGTAGTCTTGTTCTATTTAGCCATAAAACTACTGTTTTCTTACAAACTAATACAAGCACAGAGATTAAACAAACAAACAAAAAGCTTGGCAATTCTTAGTAGTTTTTATTCTCTTGTGCTTAGTTTTTATTTTAATTTCCATTCCCTGATGTTGCAGGAGTTTATGTCGGGGTTTTTTTGGGTTGTTTTTGTGGTTTTTTGTTTTTTGTTTTTTTTTTTCGAGGGGCTGGATATAAAATGAGACTACTGCAGACCAAGGATGCAAATCCCTCTGTAAAGCAGTTGAGATGGGTCAGAGCAGCAATTTATAACAAATAAAGGCAATAATTTATGTAATATACATGTAATTTAAACAGATACAAAGAAAGAATAAATTTCAGACGGAAAACGTTGAAAAGTATGGGGTGTAGATAAATTCATTATAATCACTGCTGTGCCAGTTAAATATCTAATAATGGGACACTACTGTGGTTAACTGAATAATAATATTGTCTATCTCTGTGACTATAATGAAACAAATGCTGGAAGATGTAGCTGCTGCTCAGAGTCTCTTAAAAACCTGGGTGGTGTCATTGTATAGTTTGCTGTTACTGTAAAGTTACATTTCACTGTCTTTGTTGGCAACAGGTTTTGGTGGATTCAGACAAGACTTTCTGAGAGCTGTTCAGGGCCTCATGAAGCAGGCCAGAAGGTTCAGGTGAATACAACTTGCACAGGTTTATTTCCAAACATTTTTAAGTGTTCGAACATAGGTTTTGGTACAATATTTAGACAATCTAGTGAACCTATTCATAACGTGCTGTGAAATTGCAATGGTAGTTCCTGATCTTCTGCTCACAAGGGAAATGTTTTTTAATTTAAAAAGCTATAGTCTTTCCAGTACGAGTATAACTAATTATAGTCATAAATCTAGTTTCAATTATGAATCAATAATTAATATATTTTTATGCAATAATCTGATATTTTCTATCATACATACCATTAATTTCTAAAAGAAGAAAGAAAAGAAAGAAAGAAAATGCCTCTTGAAAGCTTGAGACTGTACCAGCAGGAAAAAATAAAACAAAACTAGAAGAGTTCCTTTAATTTCAAACATCAGATAGATAGTCAGACAATTTTAAGCTGCCATCCACAGCAGTCTTCTTGCAAGTGATGCTCCCCACGATCTCTTCATGTCTTGCCTTCTCTTCCATTGTACAGCACAAATGGTTCTGCACTTGCAGGGTGAATTACACCTGGCTGAAAAAACAACCCAAAACTGAAGATGTTATTTTTCGGGGGAATGATTTACCCAATCATTTCCACTGTGGGTAAGCAAGCTTATAAAACA
This sequence comes from Sterrhoptilus dennistouni, assembly GCA_013397095.1. Taxonomy (NCBI): domain Eukaryota; kingdom Metazoa; phylum Chordata; class Aves; order Passeriformes; family Zosteropidae; genus Sterrhoptilus; species Sterrhoptilus dennistouni. The sequence continues at coordinate 1,687,015 of VWZU01018573.1, forward strand.
ACAAGGCTAGTGAAAAACAAAAAATCCAGGGTCAGAGCAGGCACTGCTGTACTTTTGAAAGAAAACTAGCTTGTAACAGTCATAAGTAAGGCAAATTTATTTCAAATGTCATAGCAGGTCCTTGGTCAGGAACTTGTCCATGCTTATCTTGAAAAAACATAATAACGTGTTCTTCCTTATTTTCTGGTTGCCTTTAGGCTCCACCCACCAAAGAAACACAAGTAGACCTGACGCCTTGTGTTCACTTGAAGCAGATACCTTCTATGTCAGAAACTGAAAATTTGTCTCCTGTCATTACAATGTACTGAATAGTAGACGAATGTGGGTCAAAAACTTGGTTCTATTAATACTGAAAGGTTTTCAGGAAAATTTTTAGAAGGAGGATTGGTTGTTTTGTTTTGTTTTTCTTGCCTGTCTTAAGATCTGGCACATTTTGATTGAGTCTTATGTATTTAAACAGAAAAATCCAGACAAAATAACACATATTTATATTATGTAACATAACAAAATCATTGTAAAGTATTAGCTTGATCAAGAAGCACTACTCAAACAAAGCCTTGCCTAGAAGAATGGAGAAACCAATGGGAGAGCAGCCTTTTAATCTTTTATACAGATTTCATTTTTGCTGGTTTTGGATATCAAAAAGACATTGCTGACAATTTTCAGGTTTTTATCACTTTGGTAAATTTCAAGCTCCACATTGACTTAGTTTAGTTGATTCAAGGTTTACAAGGAGGCATATGTACAATTTATTTTAAGACCAGCCAGTATAAATGATAGAAGAGTGAGTTTTGAGGCACTTACTGTCTGAAAGAGGTAGCAAACTTCAGTCAAAATGCAGGCTGACAACATTTGTTCTGAGTTTAACTTAATTGTGTGAGTTTGGGTTTTCTTAGTGCTTGACTAAGCTTTTGACAACTTGTGAAGTGGTATGTGAGTACTGCTGAGACTGAGAACAAGATGCTGTTTTATAAATATAATTGGCAGAGAAAAAGAGGAATTCATAGTGGAAATTAGTTTGTAAAGACTCAAGTACCAGGATATGTGAAGTAAACTGGGTTTTGGCAATCCCATTCAAGTAAATTTACCTAGCATATAAGCCTGAGGTAAGACTAAATTTTTCCATTCACCCATCATTCATCCTCCTGCTCTTGTTTCAGCTTCCAAACCCCATTCTTCCCTCTGGGAAAAGATTACTTACTCTGATTTAGCTGGGGAAAGTGGCATCAGATCCTACACAAATCCAAAAATGCAGCATCATGACATCACTCTTAAGTTCTGACTCACCATAAGCTTATCCAGCTCCTGGGTACAGCCATGCTCTCTGTTAAAACAGAGGGTTGATAAGGGAGGTAAGTAGGCTTTTGCTTATGGCCCTAGGGCATAAATTGATCAAGAATGACTGCAAGAACTTGGAGGCAAGTTCCTTAAGGAAGTTCCCATGGTCACACAGCAAAATAATGTAGCAAGGTAAATTTGTGTGTGTGTGTGTGTTTGTGTGTGTGTGTATACATATATATATATATATATATAAATCATAGCGAGAGCTGTAAAACCCTGTGGCAGGTTTCCCAGAAAGACAGAGAAACAGACCTGAGCAACCTGAGCTTGAACTTCAGAACTACCCTTGATTAGAGTACATGTGCCAGGGACCAGCAAGGTGAGACACTACATCCTAAAGGAAAGGGATCCTGGAGATGAAATATGCAGAAATCTACACCAGAAATGCACAGATGCAGATGTCTTAACCCTTTAGCATAGACGAATTAGGAAACATGGATTTGAGATGCCATGTATCTCTTCCAATTCTAGTGTAATGATCATTGCCACCTCAAGATCCCTGGAAAGAGGCTTGGGCACAGGAATTGTTTCCTTCAAGCTGTGTCCCTGATCTTACATCACAGGTCCAAAATAGGAAGAGTCCATGCAACAGCTTCTTTTCAGTACTCCTGTCTCCCATTTGCACCATTTTTGTTTGGATATTGTTTTATAACTTAAGAACAGAATCTTGGGCAGGAACAAATGTCTCACATCTTCTGATTTTGACTTTTTTTTTTTTTTTTCTAATGAGTATTTCTCTTTTTCAGTATTAGTGCCAATTTGAGATTGCTTAGTGCTTAAGTTGCTTAATCTGTAATGGAAGAAAAATTTTCAGGATCTATTCTGCCTTGTGATTTTTATAATCTTTCCTTTAGGCATAAATTTTTTACAGAGAAGAACTTTTCTTAACAATCCTTATTTTGAGATATTTTTACTGCTTTTTCATGAATTGTCAAGAATGAAAGCAACTATTAGAAAGTTCTAAAACCTGAAACAATATGTGTAAAAGTAGATTATCCCAATATACCTAACATTTTTAAATGTATTAATTTTCTCTTTTTTCCTTAAATGCAGGGAGTAAAATGTTATTAAAAGTGTGAAAAAGCCCCATTCTCTGGTGGATTTTAGAAAAATCATTATAAATGTTTTGAAATTTTTTCTATTTTAGCAACGTGATTAGAAATCTTGAGACTGTGCATGGTTAACAATGTGCGTAGTTAACTCTTCTGAACTTTTATAGAAATAAAAATTAGTATATTTTACTATCTTAGATTTTTTAATTATAACTAGACATACTGCCGAATATACAAATCTGAAACACCACTAGAGACAGAGAAATAAAGAGATATCATCTACGTCAATTCTTTACTGTCTTCTTCCCTTTACACACCATCAATAAGATTAAAGTTATTCTAATGCTTCCAATAAATGATGGTTCCTGAAAATAAACCCTGATGATCAAAACACTGAGGACACAGAAAATGGGCATGGATCAAGTGGTGGACATTTTCTACTTGGATGCCTCCAAGGTTTTTGGCAGGGTTTCTCACAGCCTCCTCCCAGAGAAATTGCTGTGTGACAGGCTAGAGAAGGTATCTGTGCAGTGGGTGGGCACCTGGCTGCCTGGCTGTCCCTGGAGGGTGGTGTAATCAGCTCTTTTGAAACTCACAACTTGTCACAGGTGGGCTCTCCCTGGGGTTGATTGGGCCCAGCACTGTGTGGTATCTTCATGTGAAAGTGGGGCTCAAGTGTATCCTGACAAAGTTCACCAATGATTACAAACCAAGTGGGGAAATAAACACTTCAGAACTCTGCAGAAAGGCCTGGATAGACTGGAGGAGCAACAAGTAAAAGTGTTGCACATTGAAACATGTAATCCGGGAGTACAGCACTGGGATCTACCTATTCACATAGGAGATCTGTGGAAAGGCACCTGCAGGTCCTGGTGGACAATAAGCTCAATGCAAGTGAAGAGTGTGCTGCTGCAGTAAAGAAGCAAGTGGGATTCTAGCTTTCATCAACCAGGGCATCACCAACAGAGATAAGGAAATAATTATCCCACTCTATTTGGTGCTTGTCAAGCCACATCTGCAATACTATATTCCATTTTAGTCCCCTCTACGGAAAAAGGTTCTGGTCAGGTTGGTGAGGATCCAAAGAAGGGCAACAAAGATGATCAAAGGACTGGGAAGCCTGTTGAGGAAAGCCTGAGGAAAATGGCTTTGTTCAGCACTGAGAAAAGAAGGCTTGGAGAAGGCTTTCTCACTATGTTCTAGCATTTAAAGGGTGACTGTAAAGATGGAGGCTCCTTCATTACAAGGGAAGATGTGGAAAAGATGAGAGGTAGTACACAAAATTAGACCTACAAAAATCCCGATTAGACACATAAGGAAAATCCTCTACAATGGGAACAATCAGCTATTGGAATTACCTTCTCAGAGGCCACTCAGAGAAATTCCATTAGATTCCCCAGAAGTGGACACTTTTAAGATTCAGTGGGACAGGTGTTGAACCATCTTGTCTAGATTATGCTTTTGCCATGAAATATTGAACGAGGCAATCCCTTTCAAACCTGATATTCCAAAACTCTATGATTCTATGATTGAAAATCACTGCCTCTCTTACAAGAAATACTTTCACCCTGGAAGACTGTGATAAAACCTCTGGGACCTATTTCTCCCTTCTCTTATGGGACACAAGCTCCTATTTTTAAAATAAAATTAAAACAGTCCTCCATGTTTTCTCGTCTTTCTTCACTTGTCTCATAGGTTCTATTGAAATTTTATTTGCCTCTGCCTGATTCTAGTTTTTTCCAGTTTTCTAACAACATTGCACGTGGAAGTAATTTTGCAGCTACATTATTTGTAGAGGAATAATTCTATCTCTCTTAATTTTCTGTTTGCAACTCACTTCCTAGCATGTTAGAAAATACCATTTATACCGTAATAGTCGACTATTTGGACACATTTCCCATCTTCCATATCTCAGATTTGCATCTTTGCAAGCCTCATTGCTATTGTCACTATATATTTTGATTTATTTTTCTTTATGTGCGTAGTTTTTCTACTTTACTGTGTTGAATTTCATCTTAAAGGCTTCTGACCATTTCATCAATTTATCAGGATCAATTTAAATTCACAAGTTGTTCTCTGAAGGATTTTCAGCATTCAACAGTTTACTGTTGAGTGTGAAGGCTGATAAGACACCTAGGTTGTTAATGAAACCATTAAAAACACAGGACATAAGACAGACCTCTGCAGGGCCACCCACATCCAGCATCTTCCTTTTTTCTTGACAGCAAACTGTTGATAGCTGCTGTTTAAGCTTAATAATTTCAACCTGATGTGAATCTGCCTGTTGGTATTTTCAAACATTCCCTATGACACTGAAAACTAGAGAAACATAGCTCTCCACTGAAACGTGCTTATAAATTGGAAATAGATGAGTTGCCTGTCCTATTGAAGTTCATTTCTATTGTGCATGAAATACTGTCTGGAAAGAGAAAGACACTGAGCAATCTATGAGAACACAAATTCTGTCGTAACGTGACACTTTCACCCATATTGTCTTCTGTCTCTGTATTCTGTACAGATAATTGCATAGCAATATGCTTACTTTTCACATTCCAGCCAGTCAGCCATCCTATTATTGTTCTCATCACTCATACAACCCTCAAGAAGTGTTAACAACTATCAGCCACCTCCTTCCTTTTCCACACCTGAGGCAAATATACATTAAAGTCTTGTTCCATTATTAATTCAGTTTGTATGGAATAAAGATCATTTTAAACTGAAATTGAAATAATCTTTACAGTTTTCTATTTTAGATTTTATGTTTTCTGTCATTCTGAGCAAGTGAAATTCAGGACTTTTAGAAAATAAATCAAATTACTTTGTTTTTCTTCTATATCAAAACAAAAATAATCTTGAAATTCTTCTTTGGTGACTAGAATTTTTCATTTTAACTGAGCTGTTGTTTGTTTGTCCTGATTTGACTTGAAAATTAAACCAACATATTTTTACAGACTACAGAAAGATATTATTCTCCTACTTATACCATCATAATGCTTCATTAATAAGCAAGGAAACAAAATGTATTATTTCATAAAGCTGAAGATACCATTCACAAACACCCTACCATTTTGATTGCTGCCTTAGGCAATTTTAGAGCTAGCCGTGGGTGGCTTTGAAGGTGATAATACAGACCTTGAATTTAGTATGATGTTTCATGAGTAGAGCAATATATTGAACAGGTGACAGATTTAATGGGTAGACACTACTTCTTACTTCAGAATATTGCAGTATTCTGCATCTGCTGAGATGGACAGGTACTGGGAACAGGTTGCCCAAAAGGGTTGTGGATGTCCCATCCCTGAAAGTGTTCAAGGCCAGGCTGCATGGGGATTTGAGCCACCTGGTCTAGTGGAAGGTGTCCCTGCCCATGGCAGGAGGGTTGGAACCTGATGGTCTTTAAGGTCCCTTGCAAACCAAACCAAACCAAACCAAACCAAACCAAACCAAACCAAACCAAACCAAACCAAACCAATCTATGATTGCATGATTCATGTGGCATTTATGTTTCTCACCCCAGAGATGATGCAATTGGGAATAACTGAAGGGAGTCCATGATCCATCAGAGAGGAAAAATGTTTTAACCTTACTAGAAGTGAAATCACACTGATACAATTGCATTGAAAATTTGTTGGTATTTCTTTGAATATTTCTACTGCAAGGGCCTCACATCAATTCATGCTATTTTAGGAAACCTGAGGATAGCACGAGCCATATGGATTCAATTATGGTCTATGGGTGAGACAGATTTTCACAGAAAAAGCAAACACTTCCTCAAAATAAAAATCACTTAAAATCAGTATTCTCTGTGGAAAACAAACAACCAAAAAACACCACCACTAGACCAACTTTAACTGAATTATGGAAGCTTATTTTAGCTTCCAGATTTTGGGGGTGGAGGTGGATGGGTGGGAATTGGTGATCATTTTTAATATATTCCTCTGTCATTAATATGATAACAGTATCATCCTAATGACAGTTTCACCAGTCATATCATAATATGTTTCCAAAAGAGAAAAGGCATATTTCAGGATGTGTTATTGAATTGCCAAATTTTATCTCACATTGTTAGAACCAAAAATTTATAATAAAATTTGACAGCTTCATTGAAGAAGTAATTTTCTGTTTAAATTTTGCAAATTAATTTCATGATATATTAAGAGCTTGTTTGTCGCACAGGTTTAGTACAACTCATTAATCTGATAAGACATCCAGTAACCTGAAAGGAATGTGATATTGTGCTTTATCGATGTGATACCTTATTAGGATTTCAAAATTTCTTAGGAATGCCTACTTGAGCTAATGCCATTTGGATTTTTTAAATTTTTTTTAGAAGACCGAAGAAAAACTTTGTTATCTTTCTCTATAGGGAGGAAATGTTCCAGGAAAAAAACAAAACAAAACAAAACAAAACAAAACTTTAGAATATTTTAAAAATTAAATGATTCAACAAAATCTAAATATTTGATGTTATCTTTTCTCCCAGGAAATATTGACAAATTATTTTTTTTAAATAGAAAATCTGAAAAGAAATTAAAATATTAAACCTGAGGAATAGATGGACAGTTGAAAAGCTTTCCAGTGATGAGTTTTATGATCTTGTGATTCTGGGAAAGGTATGCAGGAAAGGATTGACACATTAAACTCTCTTTAGCTATTTTATTTTATTTTATTTTATTTTATTTTATTTTATTTTATTTTATTTTATTTTATTTTATTTTATATTTTATTTTATTTTATTTTATTTTTTAATAGTGTTAAGATGATTGTGGTTATCTTACAGATCCACAATGATGCAACCATGATTTCAACTACTTACAATTTGATTGCTTGCACCTTCAAACTGAAAATTCTGCTATGACTGCCTGGAGGACTATTGATTTAAATTTGCCTGTGACAATGCATGTGGTTGCCTCCTCAGGGTGGATTTGTACTCACTAGTGCTTAACTAGGAAAAGGTCACAAATTGAAGCTTTAGATTTAAAAACTGGGTGATTCTCTATGCTCCACGAATTTTGGTTGACTTCTGAATATCTCTCTAATTTTAATTTAAATCTTTCTTTAATTCATATCACATTTCCTGCTTTTCTATCAAAAGATTAGTGCCTGCAGACAGATTCCTACTTCTCTGGAGTCATCCTGGCTATTTTGTGATATTAAAGCTGCGTCTGATATAACCCAATAATTCAGGCTCTGTCTACAGTGCTAAGAAGAGATAGGCAAGTCCTAAGAGGAATTTGCTCCATTTCAAAATGCCCATCCAACAGAAATGAGATGCTTCAATCTCTGAAGATATACACCTCTTTCCATTATCTACAGAAATAGCATAGATTACTGCTTTAGACTAAACTTTGGTAGCTAAGGCTAGGTGAGATCAATCTCCTAGCACTCCCTAGTTCCAGAATACCCAGAGCAGTATGAAATGTGTGAGTCCCTCTTTAATCAATGTTGCAGAACCAGCAAATATCTGTATTAAAACATAATGCATTACCAATCTCTCTTGCAACTTTGAATGCTCTGGAGTTACCTTTATCATGTTAAAGGAAAAGGAGGTAGAAAATCTGGACCTAGAAGATGAAGAAGGAAAAGAAAGGGAGCAAGAAAAAACACATGAATAATAGAAACTACTGTAGACCTAGATTCTGAAGACACTCTTTAGGAATGATAGGTTTCACAAGTGGCTTCTGTGGCTCCATTTGCACTACTATCTTCTTCATATTTATGCTTTATTCAAGATGACTTTCTGCTTTTCTTCATCCATTGTGTGTATGTATTTGAAACACTAAATACCAGTAGATATCTCTCTGTTTGTATTCCTTACTGTAAAATTTTTCTAGCTGACATCTTGAGAACAGGATGGTTGAATCCAGAAAAAAAGATAAATTATATTGTACAGTTAATTTCATATGGACACATGAATAAACCTAACTCCTTCATATAAATATAGCAGTTCCTATATTCAAAATGTGGTTTCTTGAGTAGCTCAATTTACCAAAACACCTGCTCTTGCCAAAAAAAGCATTTGTTCCTTTCCCTTATCTTTCTTCTGCCTACCCCTGCTGCTGTTCTATCATTATGGTCACAGTGTCATCTGAATTCTGATATGCATACCGTCTTCCAGATCGCCTGCTCAAAGTAGGACAAAGAAGTTATCTTCATTGTGGTTCATTTCCTTCCAGGTTAAGTAGTATCATTAGTTCGTAGCTGGTGTAGGAAATAGCTGGGGCACAAAATTTACTGTGAAAACATGTATCTGGGTGCGATAGGAGCTAGGGCTTCTCTCTTTCAGTGGAGGAGTACACTTAGGTTACCTCATCAACTTGATTGGAAATGCAACTGCAAGTTGTGGTTTCATGGCCAGTTTAGTACAACCCAAGATCAGGCTGCTGTATATTCATACATACTCCCTTGTGTCAGTACTACTGATGGTTATGCAGCCTAGAGCTATGCCAGCAAATAGCAAATTACTAGTTTTCTACATTAGTGTCTGCATAGTTCTCCAGAGGGTATAAAACATGAGTAAGATAACTTAGAATTTATGACTTGTGCTTGTAAATGTGGCTTATTTGATTCACAAAGCTCCTAAAACTGGGGCAGAAATAATGCAAGCTTACTTGTAAGATCTCAGCAGTGTTTACGGGACATGTATCAGTGTGATGACAACATAAAAGGTCCCCGCGGCACTGTAAACTTTCAGTGATGCCACAACATTAGGACACTAGACAGCTTTGCTATTTACAGTTCTGGTTTAGCAGTGTATGGGATCAAAGATTGAAGAATGTGGAGGATCTTAACACTAGTGGAGTGGCATATGTAGCTGGGATTTACATTTTTTGAAAAATGTAAAGTTGCAATTCCTCCCAATGTACCTTTCTTCTCAACAGTTTTATCTTCCTTTAAAAATTCTTCATAAAAACCAAAACAAGAAAACATATAAGTGAAAGGCAATAGCAGTAACTCACCTTCTACTTATATGCACATTTTTTCTGCTGATTTTCTTCAACAAATGAATAAAACCTAATTTATTTCTGTATGTAACTGAAATTTAAGAGTTTGTGCTGCATGAAGAACATGTGTAACAATGTGCAGTGTATAAAAACTTGAAATCATGGCTGACTTTCACCTTATCTCTGGGTGTGCCAGGATATATGAGACTTTATTGCTTTGCTGACACAAAAGTGAAACACTAGTTTAATCATAATATCATGTTGGGATTTGTCTGACTCTACTATTATTAGACAGCAGGTCTATGGCTTCATCTGAGCTCCCTCCCATTGCTAAAGATGTTAAAGACAAGTGGGATGAATCATCCCCTGTTGTGTCTGTACTTAGCTAAATAAGTTAGAGTAGCCTTGAGATCATGCCTTACTCATCTAGCAAAAACAGAATAAGAATTATCTGTTGACTGCAATGAATACTCTTCAAGTGAATGGCTTCCTCATTAATCAGTAATTTTATCTATACGAGGTAAGTTTTTGGGGTGTACTGGGAAATGCTAATTCTCACTTCATCTAGATGGGTGGCAACACTTCCTATTGATATAAGCCAGCAGAAGAGTCTCCTGCACCAGATGAAGTGTTCACTTTTTGGTACAGGAAAATGAGGGAATGTAGGAGTAGACTGATGCCAGGGTTAACAACATTTCTCCAGTTTTTGCTATGCTGGACAGTGTACAGTACAATGCAGGACATGCAAAGTTTCTGCTTGCACTTTACTCTAGATATAAATAAAACTTTGATGCACTAGAGAACGAAATGTTGCATACTTGGTGGTATTTAATATGTCACAACTATCTACTGAGTGTGTCGAAATGTCACTTTCAGCTGATAGCTCAGTAATATGTGAAAGGTTCTCAAAGGTTAAAACTTAAGACTGCAGTTACCTCTGGCTTTTTCAAGAGAGGGATTTGTTCTCACACCTCTGAAAACCTGAAAAGTGAGATATCTGTTTTGCAAATGTACTCAAGTTTTGGATCAGTGGAGCATTGTAGTAGCTGCTTAATGGGATTTATGGAATGCTGCCTCTGCAATTTATGAGCAGAGGCTTATAAAAAGTAGGTAATAATAAGTGGTTTCAATTACATATATCAAAAAATCAATGTCAACACTTTTAAAAGAAAATAAAACTGAATTGCTCAACTCATGCATGTAGTATCCAGGTTGAGTACAATTGCTTCATACTGAAACACCTGTGGGGCAATCCTTTCTTAAAAGCAAAATGAAGTGCATGAAGATCATAGCTAATTGCTGCCTATTTGAAACAGTGATTATATAAAGTATCAGAAATTCCTCTGCATTCAAATAATTCATTTTGGACTTACTCCACCTTATTTTTTTAATATAAAGGAAGAGAAAATACCCAATATTCTGTGTTAATATCTGGGAAATGTAAAGGCCAACTGACTCCACAGTGCTTTTTTAAGGCCAATACTTCAAATACACTGTCAGGATTTCTGCTCAGAGGTGACTTTTCTCCCTCACTGATATCAGAGTTGAAGTTCTAAGAAGCACATTGTCATCAACAGCCAGCACACCTTATCACAATCATAAGTGAGAGGGGACTATCCATTGCAGTGTGTGCCTGCACACTGTCACCTTCTGGATAATCTCAGCTTCTCTTAACGTGCTTGTGCCACAAATCACTCTGGAATGGCAGCTGCTTTGTGAGCAGGGATGTACATATCCACACACAGAGCAGCATCCTCTCAGTTCTCCACCTGCAGCCACAGGGGACTGAGAGGACTGATTGGCTACCAAGTCTTCACTCAGCAAATATGTCTAAATTATAAAGACTGGAAGACTGGAAGAAACAGACCCTGCGTGAGCTTCCATATGCTGAAGTGGGGTCTTTTTTTCCTTGTTGCAAAATGCAAATGATGTGCTTAAAAAATAAGGGAACAGATTCAAAAAACAAAGAATAATTATATTTTTCCCTCTGCTTGTGCACAAGCGCAGTGGTTTTTACAGTTTTCTTATTTTTAAGGCATCCTCAAGGCCGTATTCAATGTGAAAAATACAAAGATTAATGAAATGTATCTCTAAATTATATTTGTTTATTACAAAATATACACAACAGGCAGATTAAAATTTCTACTCTAAAAAACAGCATGTTAATATTGAAAGCTGTTGTTTAATTTACTTTGTTGCCCACTTCAATAAACAGACACAATTAACCACACAATATCCTATTTCTTTGGAAGATTATACAATTATTGCCAAAAAAATAATTACAGTAAGTTTGGAAGCTACTTTTGAATTATTTAATAGAGATACTGTCTTTCCTACCTAGACATTAATATACAAAAAAAATGTAGTTGCCTTATTATAATACTAGAATTATTTCTTTATCAAAAGAAACCCTTTGACTGAAATAATGACATTGAGAATGTTTGCATTTTCAAGAGGAGGAGTGGGGGAAAGGGTAAATAAAGATCTAAAAAATTCTTTGAATACTTGTGGGCTGTTTGATTTAATTGGAGCAGAATCTAGTGATTCTGTATGAATGAAATGAAGTTTCACTGACTGACTGATTGCCCATAAATCACATTTCATTGTCTTTTTAAATTTCTGTTATAATGAATTAGCAGAATTACGAATCTCAAAAATATCTATCTTCTGCTCTAGGTGGGATATGATATTTGCAAGAAAAATGACATCAAGAGAATCATTTTCCTGGTGTTAGAGAGCACTTTTGAAATTTCTTGAGAATTAATCATATTTTCTTTCTTTGTTTTCCTAAAACAACAACAAAAAAAGGTTCCAAAATCTATATTATAGCACTTAATTTTATTAAGTTTTTAAAAATATGGTCATTCCATCTTTATAACAGATTAATTAGTCCTATTAAAAATTTTGTAGGAGAGTCTTTAGGTGCATGTTCTTCAACTTGAAAAAAATTAAGAATATTTAGAAATTTCCAAGAAGATGACTATGTTGAATGGAAATTATGAAATTATGAGAATTTATGTAGGGAGTATTTTCCTGCTACGTCTTGATAGTTCCCAGGTCAGAAGTCTATAGATTTGTATAGAAATCTATAGCTTCTATGTTATACTGCATGTCTGTATCCCATGGATAATCCACTATAAGCATCAAACTCTAGTCAAACTCACTTCCAGTGCCCAGGCTGACTTCCCCACATGGGTCATACTTTCTACATTTGTTATTCCTGAAACATAGTTCCATTTGACTCTACTGTGCATTTAAGCCCAGCTTTACCAGACTACATTGTATCAGTGGATGATCCTTTATACCATTCATTATCCCTCTTAAAATTTCATCATATTCCTCCTTTCTGATAACTGATAAAACTGTCAAGCAGTCTCAGGTCAGAAATCAGGTCCTGAAGGATTTCACTGGAACATGGTTCCTTATGCCAATTTCGTATTTTCCAGTTAAATTTGGAAGCCTGTCAGTTTTGCAGATTTCAGTCCATTTCATGTGTCATATGCATTTTGTGTCACTCTTCTATGGGACTTGTCATGTTACTTATTCATGTGGAAATATTGTAATTTTTATTGCACCTCCCTAGAGCTTAAATGAAACTTGAGTTCTACATTTTTGGAGTTTTCACAGCTTCCTTTCACAACTTCTGCAACATATTAATTCTGTTTCTATTCTAGAATTACAAAGAAAAGACAGAATCAAAATTTTCTCTCATGAAGGAGAAGTGATTTCAAGCCCATCAATTACTAATGATATCATGTTGCATTTAAAAGGTTAGCGATGTAGGTGAAAGTGAATGCTGTACTGTGTACTATGAAAAGAGTATTTTACTAAGAGCTTTTATTGAATTGTAACTTATCAGTTTAATTGTAAAAAAAAAAAAAAAAAAAGCGTGAGGTTTTTTCTATCTCCTCTTTCCCAAGCTTCACAATCAAGCAAGCACAGCCCCTTAGATGTAAGGGATATACTCTTTCTGGTTGTTTTAGGTTTTCCCCAAGCTCAGTCTACGATATAAAGGAAAGCTGCCTTTACTTGCTTTCCATGAACATTCATGATACAGAAACCCTGGGATGATTCTTTAACTCACATCAAAAACCAGTAATTTCTTTACCTCAACTATTTACTTTGATTATTCAGGGGCACCTCTTCTCAGAGAGCAGAGAGTTGTCTGTGTGCTCCCTTGTGTCAGGAAGACTCCAGAGGACATTGTTCAGACTGTAAAAGCCTGATTTTTTATATTGACCCTGCTGAATGTTTAACATTTCAGTTTATTTTCTCATATTAAAATTACCAGAGAAAAATAGCAAAAGAAACCCCCTGATTTACTGGGACAGTTAATTTAGATGATCATTAATGAAACATAGGATCTTGTAGCTCTCAATCATCAGTTTCCATTGAATCCTTTTTTTTATGGATTCATAACTCACTGAGCCAAAAGAATCATTATATTTCCTTAGAACCTCATACATGAGACACAATGCAGAATTTCAACCAGTGTTTTCTGAATCACTTATTATCTACTAGAATTAAAGAACAATGTAAAAAGAAAATTTTGCTGCTATTCTGTGGGTACTGAGGTATGTGCATGAAACCATCTGTCTGTTGTAGAATAATACTGAATAATCCAAATTACCCTCTTCTCTCCACCTTCTGCCACTGTTGGTAATGAGAATAGCTAGTATTAGTTACAGTGCCAGCAGCACATAGAAGATAAACTAAAGTTACAATATGATTCTCTCTGTTGAAGGAACAGGCTGAATCAGTTGGTTATGTAACATTTCTTTCCTGTGTTTTGCTGGGTTTATCATTTGCGTGAATCAGAAGTTGACTGTTAGTCTTCAACACTAAATTTTTCAGCATGCTTGAGTCTGAATGCCTTTCATCTAGGAAATGCAAGTGTCTTTAGAGTAAAAACCTTGAGGGAAAGACTCAGACTTATCAGACACAGAAAGAGAGTGGTCCCAGCATGACCTTACCCAGCATCCCTTAACACAGAGGGATTACCTTTTGCTATACCAAAATCTACCTGCTTTTCCAAAATGAAATTGTAAAATTTAATTCTTCTGAAAATAAAAATTTAAAAAAAAATTAAAAACAACCCCCCAAAAAATTACAAAAAACAAACAAATAAAAAACCAAACCAAACAAAGAGAAAACAAGCAAATAATAAAAATAATAAAAAAAAAACCCACAGATTTTTGCCAATTCAGTGGTACTTTTTTCGTGGAAAGAATTGGTTCTGCAGCCAGCCTTCCAGTGTCCTTAGATAAAATTAAACTATTTCCTATACCTTATTGTTCATGGGGAAACATTAGTTTTAATTGTATTTTATTGTATGCACTTTGTGGAAGATCCAAGATTAAGCAGTATGTCAGCTCAGGCTAAATAAAGAACAATTCCAAACACACACAAAAAAATGTTACTTGTTCTTTGTTCCCCATCTAGTGAATAGAAGAGAATAATGTTTCAAATATAAGCGGAATCCCTTCTGTGGATAAGATGTATTATTCATTTGGTTTTTGATATTGCCAGTATAGAGTATAAACTTATATACTGTCTGCAAATTTATTTTGATTTAAAAACCAATTTCACATACAATTAGGCATTGAGATATAACATAATTACATTTTATTCTTACATCTACAAAATGCATGTCCACATATTGACTGTTATTTATTGGTATAGAGCAGTAGAGGTAGTTTTCTGCTTCTAGATTTAATTTAAGGCTGTGATAAAAACCTTCCTGCTTTCTATGAAACCACTGAAAATGGGATAAAAACACTCATTACTTTTAATTGGTCTGTTAATTCAAAAAGTGTCTAATTTTAAATTGGCCCATAAGCAGCCTGGTTTCTGTAAAGAGATGAACAAGGATTCAAATGTTTAAGCTATGGGCAATACCATCTTTGAATCAAGAGAATTTCAATAATATCTTTAAATTTATGTAAAATTAGTAAACAACACAGTCACTTTAAAAATAAATATTTTGGCTCCATGTAGGAAAAAGTCTCTTTTGTTTTGGTTCTTCCAGGAGTTAGCAATGTCCCTCAGTTCTTATCAACTGAAGGTTTCTTTCCCAAAATAATTTGTTCAGTTCTGCTGCAGGAGCCAGACAATGGGTAGCTCAGCTGAAGTCTGTTCTTTCTGATATTTCTGAAGGGTCCAAGGAAGAGCAAGTTTCAAAACTTTTATTCTGACTAACTAAGGTTTTCTTGTCACCTAAGAAACTTAGAATACCAAGTGTCTTTATATTTTATGTAGGTATGTATTGGTTAATTATTTAATTGTTATTATTATTAATTAACTTATATTTAAGTATAACAACAGCTCTACTAGGAGAATTTAAAAGACCCGTTCCTCAACTTTTTATCTTGTACTTGCCACCATTTCTATTTAAACTGCATCTTAACCTCACTTTTTAAACATCCTGGAAACAAAGCAAAACTTGATGATTAGATAGAAATGGATATTAAAGTAAGGGATACAATCATCCCTTATGAAAAACATAGAAAAAGGTGTTTTAGTATTAGTTTAACAAAAATAGTTTATTAAATGAGAACTGCAAGATCTTGCCCTTTCTAAAACTCAGACCATTTTTATTCAGGAGCCTAAGGGGATTTTTTTTCAAACCTCACATGGACCCAGATACCCAGCCCCCAGAGAGATTTAGTTAGACATTTACTACAAGTTATGCCTACCACATTTACCATTTTATGTGGATTTAAAAGAGAACCTTACATTTAAGGGCTTCACTTTGTACACAGTCTAAACATTCAACTGTATGTAGATAGTGATAATGCATAGGTTTATTCAGCTGGAAAGAGCAAAGATGCAATAAAAACCAATTATCTTGGTTGCATGTGAAAAAAGAGCAACACGTATTCCACAGGCATATCCGGTACTGAGAAAACCAAAACATTCCCTTTATAAATTTTTTGTGCCTTATGTGAGAAACCATCTGCATGTTTTTTCTTTCTCTGTCAGTTTTATGATATCCTGCTTCTTGTTTTTGATACAGTTAATACAACAGTTACTTGGACAAGTACTTTGTGATGTAATATTGTAAATGTTTATAACTGCTTAGGGAAAAAAAAGTTCTATAAATTTCAGCCCTACAGGCCATCAGTTCTGCAAAAGAAATTTAATAATTTTTAAGGCAATGTTATCCAGACAGGAGTTTATTTATCAAGTTTTTCTTGATTATGGTATTTTCAGAAAGGACAATAAATCCCTCGAGGCTCTTGAAACACATGGGAGGTGATAAGTTTTCCTGTTTTGCTGTAGTTTTCCCAATGTGGTCTGCAGTTAATAATCAAGAAGCACGGTTACATAGATCAGTTCCTTATAATGCCAATTTATTTTCCACTTTTCAGAAAACCCAGTAAAGCTGTCTGAACAAATTGAAAGTATCTTTCATCAAAAAATTCAAAATGTCACCATTTTTTAAATTTTGTGAATTCTTTACTTGAATGTTTTTTCTATTTATTTATTTATTAATGTCTTCATAATTTGCTTTACTAGGGTTGTGTTTGAGACCCTTTACAACCTGTCTATAGGGTTAACTAATGTATCAGAAATATTATTTTGTAATTTTGTTAGCTTTTTCTCAAGGAAAGATTTGACTAAAAAAAAAAGATTAAAAAAAATAAAAATTAATGTCTTATTTGTTATAAAAAGCCATCTACTGTCAGCCAGAAGTTTTAAATGAAGGTTTTAGGTGTTACTGACTGCCGATTACGAGTTGTTTTCATTTTAGTAGAACAAGAAAATGCATTGGTAAAGTAATGCTAAATGAAACTTTTTGAAAGATTTCAGCTTTGTCTTCTTTTTTACCTGTACAGCTCCAGTTTCTACATACTACTTTTGCATAAATGATCTCCATGTGAGAATGTAATTTCAGCTGTGGCTTCTAACACAGTTCCCCGAATAAATGGTATGAGCCACAGAGCAGTTGGACCATTTCCACTTCTGCATATTGCTTTTTTTATGTCAGTAAGGAATCAACACTTGCTGTACCCAGTGCCGGGAACAGAGCACCTGCTTCAAAGAGGCTGTAGAGAGGGTACCAACTGTATCTAATGGTATGAACACAGGTAGAGAGCTCCATTTTTCTCGCAAAGTAAGCAGTTCCAGTCTGTCCAGCACTTGGTGCATGCTTGCAATAGGTGAGCCGTCTCTGTACAAGGAATTTTTCACCATGCTAAATATATATTTTTAATTCAAGTTCCTACAGAGAAGAAGTTGTGTAATAACAAGGCTGCTGTCCTTAACGAGGATCCCAAATAATTTGGAAGGTTTTTGGAATATTTTGATGAGAAGAAATGTTTTAATATGCTACTAAATAGTACCACATGGTATATCTATATCAAGCTGTCACTCCACTTCAACTATTAACAGCTTTTGAAACTTCAGACTTGTTGGTTTGGGTGCAAGTTTTTCTCTGTGCAAAGGGCCAATTTCTCTTCAAATTAATATTTTTATTTTTGTAATCAGCAAAAATGATCCTGTGAACCTGCTTTTATTCCTCCTTCATAGAGAAGGCAGAGAAAGTGAAAAATACATGCTGAGACACGTTTTTATTTCATATTCACATATGAAATTCTTGTAAGTCACACACCTTGCATATGTATAACCAAGAGATCCTTTTGTGATTCCTGCCCTCTTCCTATAATGGGTGCAGAGGGACCTACATGAGTAAATGTTATGCTTGGCTTCTTCTGAAAGTGCATATAAAAAGTAGCAGTAAATTGAAGCCCACAGGGTACTTTCCACATTGTACTGTAAGGATGTTTCATTGCATACTACTCATGAAAATTGAACTTGATATGAACTATAATTATGACAAAAGCAAGTGAGAGTGTGATTCTCATTTTGAGTACTCTTCCCCTTTGTCCTTTTTCTGTGCTTTTAGTCACCTTTAATATCTAGGGAGATGTTTCATGCCAAAGGTTTTCACATATTGTAGAAACTCATTAATTAGTTAATAATATATGAATCTTGCCCTACATTAAGAGTGCAATCACCCGATGGGAAACCAAAAATATTGAGGATGCTAAAGGTTTAATTGAGACCTTCATCCTAAAAATGTTCAGTGACACTAATATTTTCATCTATTTAATCAGACTCATATCACAGTTTATAAACTTCCCTGATGGTCTAAAATTTGTCAATTTCCTAATCATTTATGTACAAGTTGTTGCTTTGCTTAGTGGGAGCCACATGAAAATAACACCATTTTATTTCTATTTCGACATAAACATCTTTTCAATCCTAGCTCATCCAGATTTAATAATTTTATTCCTCAAACAAGAGGAAAGAATCTGGACATTAAACTTTCCAGCTGCTTTTTGAAAGCAGAATATTTTGGCAGTACTTGCAAAGTCCTAATTTCGGAAGTCTAGGCAGACAGTTTCAATTAATAGAACACAGTAGTTTCAAATGTCTACTCGGATAGTAATCAATAATACCAAGAAATAGAATCACAGGTAAATTCGTATTTTACACACCTTCAAATAGAACTTTGTACCATTGCACGATCAAGTTGTAGTATGTACAAGGTATGACATGGTACGGGACCAATGTTTTCCATTGCTCCTACTGTGTGGAACCTTGGAGAAGATTGCTAACATTTCAAGAATAAAAATTGTTGTCAAAGTTTATAGACTTAGTTTGGTTTTTTGGTGAGGTTGTTTGTTTGTTTGTTTGTTTTTGTTTGTTTTTGTTTTAAAAAGTAAATAAATTTATACCTGTTATGACTGCAAAGAAAGCCTGAAATTATAACTGAGGCAACAATGCTCCCTCCTATTTTTCTGAGTGCAATAATAAGTCAGGTGAAACAAATATACTTGGTTCAAAATCCAAAATTCTTCAGATGGCAATTCGGGTTCAAATGAAGACACTTTTAATGAAGTAGAAAATAGAAAACTTAGAGTCCATATTAAGCAATACCATTTAATTAACTCCTGGCAATCTTTTAATTTTGATCCTTTCATATTATTATATGTAATTTTTATTATTTTTTTCATGATATCATGAAGCTGCATATATCTGAAAGAGATTGTATTTAGATATAGCTTAAAATAATTGTAATGATAATAACAATTTAATAATAATAACAATTCTAGATACTTATCCTTAAAAGAAGGTAACTAGGCTACCCACACACCCTCTAATTACTTCATTCTGGAAATGGAGAGAAGTCAGAAGTCATATAACTCCTCAGGAGACAACGTTGCTCTACAAGTATGTCTTTTCTATGTAAGTATTGGGAAATCAAGCAGCACTAGAAGCAAGGCTCCGTGTCTAATCTCAGCTGAGAGAATAATTAGAAATCACTAGATACCTACACCACTAGTTGAAAACAAGTTCACATCACAGAAGAGATGGTGAAGAAGTTTATGGGCTTACAGAAGTTTCAAGCTAAAACAGGACTCTATAAAAGCACTTGAGGTGTACAAGCAATAGATTGCTGTTCAGGATTTAGTTTCCAGTTAAACATGATGTAGACTGAGTAGAGGTCTTTATGCACACCTGCAAGTCTTGATTTAACTGGTTTCTACTATGTGATACAGCAGAGTCTTGCATATAACACTAGATATAAATTGAAGTAGGTTTCACTTGTGATGATCTACATCTGGGAAGAAATAGTCCGCAGCAACTTCTATAGCTGTGCCATGGCACAGAAACTATCTCCTTCTTCATTAATTCATCAGGTTCTCACCTAAACAGTGTCTGCTATTTGGTCACAGAGAAAGAGGTTTTCATAATATAGTGAATAAATGTGTGAAATATAGCACTAACTCTGAAACAATATCAAGCAAGAATAAGCTGCATGAATTTTATTTAATATGGTACCTGAAAGGACTTTGTATTAAGATGGTGAAACACAGAAGTGCATTCATATAAGATTGAGGACATTAAGACAGCAGCAACTGTACACAAATCTTGGCTGGGAAGGAACAATAAGCACAGGGATATAAGGAAACTGGGACACAAGATTGTAACTGGATTTCAGTCACTTGATGGCAGTTTCACTTTTACAGTCTGGTAAGTAAAAAATCACATGTGCATCAGTGGTCCTGAGTACCCTGCAGCTAGCTAGTATATTCATGATCTTCACAGAATTTCATATTTGAACTTAATCCAATCTATCTATCTATCCATCTCTATAACTTCCATGATCAACCTATCTGAATGTTAATGATAAATTTCTGTATGACAGTCTCCAAAAGAGCTTGCATATCTGACCAAGTGTAATTGGTCAACTCAATGAGACACTCCCGGTGCTTCCATTCTTTCTTTATGAAGGTGATGTGCAGGGCAAATACTGCGTGTTTCCCCACGCAGAGATCAGCTTCTGCTCTATTTCTTTGTCCATATAACTGCTTGGAACTGATAGGAGATCTTCAGCTTCCATTAAATCAGTAAAAGCATGGGGCTGTTTAAAATTCACACAGGCCCAGAACCTCAAATATTTTGAGCTGCCTTCTGGATAAAGTCTGTATTTCTGCATTGTAAGTGAAGAACTGATGTTTGCACGACCTGACACAAGTTGTTTCATTGTATTTGTCATTCTCTTGCTTTCCCTCATACAGAATGAAAAATTCACCATTATTGCAATTTCTTAGAGCTCGTAGAGATAACCTGGTCTTCAAGAGAAACAATATTCCTCAGGGGAACATAAACTACAAACTGATAGAAAAGCAACAGCAGGAGTAATTTGTGTTTATTCAGCACTTGGCATTACTGACATTTTTATGGAAGACATAGACTCAGCTTAATACTAGTTTCTTTCTTCAAAGAAAGGCATCTGCAACCACAGCCACAACTTCAAAAGTCTACCACCACCTAGAAAAACCCAAGCTTGGAAAAGCTTAGTTAGGAACTTTTGATTTAGCTCAATGGACTTTTGATTTAACTCAATGAATCAAGCAATTTTTAACCAGATTTGACACACCCTTCATGACCTGTGTTCCAATTTACTTTAACTTTCATAAAAAGAACAAATAAAACCAGTTCATTGCAATACATATAAGAAAAAGAAAAATATTGATCTTTTTCAAAATACACACAATGAAATTATGGGACTTATGGTTGTTGGGAAGGCAAAACATATCTATAGTTGGTCAGGTCCATGACATTCTCTAGTACCCTCTAGACATGATAATCCAGAAGTATTTCTTAGCCAGGAAAGTCTGGATGCAGAAAGGACATTGGGTTAAATAAATATTTTGTTTAATCTGGTACAAATGATGTCATACATTTTTATATATACATACATATATATTAATAAAGTATATTACTTTTAAAATTTAGGTATTAATTCTAGATTTCAGTGCAATCATTTAGGCAGACCTAGTTACATATATGTGAATTAAACAAGCCTGTCATGCAGAAATACAACACCCAACAATCTTTTCTGCCTACTATCAAAATTCAACTACAAAAACAAAACCAAAAGAAATAAAAATAATGAAACATCATAGAATTATTTGAGCTGTTTAAGTCTGACTGGGAGAAAAAGAAAAGTGAAATACTGTGCAACAACAAAAAAAATCTGGAAAAGCTAAGCAATTTTTAATTGGAGAAAAACAATGATCCTGTTTCTTAGGAGAAGTCAGAAGAATTCTGATTACAAATGCTGGACTGAATGCTTCTTCAGTTGAGTACAGCAGTGTGGCTAGTACTAATAATTCCTTTTCTACACAGAGCACATATTTTTAAAACCCACAGTAGAGGAAAAATGAATTTTGGTGAAGTACAGTGTTGTATTTTTCAGGGTTAGTCTAATAAAAAGACGGAAGAATTATTTATTACGTGTAAATAGTTAACACGAAGGAATGCAAAATAGCACAAAAGAAACAAAGGCCTTATTTCACCAGACATTTAAATCCATCCCGTCCTGATCAAGGAGGCATATGGAAGAATATTTACTCTGTGGTTATATTGTCTTAGTGATGTACAATATATGACCCTAGAAATTGTAATTGTGAAGGAATGCCAAAATTTGTTGTGTTGGCACTTCAGCAAACTGACCCATGAGCTGAACTCAGCTTTCTGGTATGAATGAAAAATGCAACAACTGCATTTGCCAAATAGGAGCTCTTTCAATATAAGATATGCAGGAAACAAAATCTTTGAGAAATTATTAAACTGCTTCATATGATAACAGAGAATACCACAGAGAAATCATTGGAGAACAGAATTTTAATATTACATTATCTTTCTTCTTAGATTTATAATAATAAACTTTTTCTCAGAATCTTCAGATTTGAATTAGAAAAGGTGATGTAAACTTTGGCAAACTTGAAGGTGTAATATTTAAAATCTACACTCTAAGTATAAAGAAGTTAAAGGGACTGTAAGATACCTGAGAACAGTCTGCAGTCCTTAATCATGTGTAACATATTCTGAAATCAATAAAATTAGGCAAGATGCATTGCACTAAATTTACTTGTCATGCATGTCAGGTGATAAAGAATCTTATACTAATTGGCCATGTGCCCATGCAAATATTTGACTCCCTCAAAAGTCTGAATATTTTCATACATGATTAAGCCAACACAGATCCTTGCAAATAACCAAATTGGAAATCAAAACTTAAACCATTATTTCACTGATATCATCTGTAAAATTCCTGTAACTTCAGCTTCACTGAGATGCCACCACTGGATGTGCAACTTCTCTGAAGCAGTTTGTCTTTATTTTACAAAAAAATCAAATATTTCTTTGAAACACAGAATATAAGAGAGATTTTTTTTTCCCTTAAGAAATTGAAAATAGAGATCCTACAAACCAGATTAAGCATATAATACATCAGGAAATTAATTCTTTTAAGGAGAATATTATGCATAAAAGCTGTCCTAAAAATGGAGGAATGGCTCAGTCGATTACAGGAAACCAGAAAAGCAATGAGTAACAAGAAATAAAAATCAGGCCAACCCTCAACTGCTTAATTCTTGATTGACACATGGTAACTATTTCCTAAGTAGTTTTCGCATGTTTCTAATATCTGATACCACAAGGTCTTCAAAGCTTCTGATATATATCCTAAATTTTTGTTCAATGAGAAATTTTAGTTTAAGAAGTCATTTAATAGAAGTAGAATTGCAAAAACAAGGGCAACTAGGGGTTTTGGCAGTTATTATTGGAAGCTATTTTTACCTTCAGTAATATTTTTCTTTGTATTCAAATAATTTATCTTTCTTTTTCTATTGCTTTCCAAATTGACCCATTGTCTCTTTAATAATTTATTAAGAAATAGATACATTTACGCACACAGTATTTTCAATAAAATACCATCAGAGAGCACCGATAGCAACAGTTGGATATAAAGAGAAGATAAAGCAGCAAAATAATGAAGTCATCAAATGTTTTACTTTTTTTGTTTCATGAAATGTCTTCCAAATGCAGGTAAAATTTGTTCAACATTATCAGCTGAGACTGCTGGATGCAGTGAAGAGATGTTCTCTTCTGCCTTAATAATTCTAAGGTGTGACCATACTGTCAAGGTTTAAATCCTCAGAATCCATTTCAGGACACAGATTTTAATCTCCCTGTTAATTGAGAGGCCAGGCCACCCACTGCTCTGGATCAGAGCTACTGCACAACCTTTGATTAGAGCTATTCTGTTTTGCATTTAAATATTTATATACTTCCTGGACAAGAGCCTACAAGCAAAACAGGAATAAGTGCCTATATGGAAAATTCTCTTTTTAAAGAGAGGCAAAGCCTAAGTGTCAGAGTTGGTTGCATACATATTTTGTTTTGGAAAAGAATGTAGACAACAGCATCAAACAAAGAAAAGGCACAGCTCTCAGGTACTTTCTCACTCCAGGTTCCTTGTGGAATGTAACAGTTTAAACTTGTTGGGGTATATATGAACATGGAATTGTTCTCTTCCCCACATTGACGAGTATTTAATTTTCCTAACATCATTAAAAAATAAATTAATAACCTATTTTTACCCACAGAAATAAAGAAATCAGTTATTTGCACTGTCCTACTCATAATCTCTTTGCATCTTTCAATTTTTTAAAGAAACCTCCATATGCAGCTGTATCCTTCTATTATAGTTTTTCATTTTTTGTTGTAAATGGATAGTAGATGACAGGATACTAAGCCATCATAACACAAACTTGTGAGATTTATTGATTCAGCTCAAAGCTGATGGAGTTTCCATACATCAAAACTTTCAAGTAGTAGTGCACTCACCCAATATGATATCCGTTAAGAATTTTTTTATCATTAAAAATCCAATAAAATATTCATAACTCTGTTTCAAACCCCTGATGGTTAGATTAATGCACTTCTAAGCATTATGATTATCTTGCACCAAGTTTTACACATGCATCTTCTATTATTTCTTTCTTTTGTTTTTGTCAATCCGGTGAGCTTGATTTCCGAGCTATTGGAATTTTCAGGCTACCTCTAATAAGAGGCTCCTTGACAACTGTCTCAAATGTCCATAGCTCTCTAGTAAAATCTGAAATTTAAACCTCCCTGGGGGTTATTTGAATATCCTTTTGTGAATTCAGAAATAATTAGATGATCTCTTATAATGAAGCAATTTATATTAATAAAAGAAAAGTCACAACCTATCTAATGAAGGTTGAAGGTGGACTCTCTGCTCCCTTGTTACCACATCATAATGCAGCATCTTCTTGATTCTGGGAAAGCAGTTGGAAAGTATTCTCAGGAGATGTCTGTATTAGACAGCACATGAGAAAGTACATTTACAATACTAACTCAAAAGGGTCATATTTTAGTGTACAGTCAGAAGCCTTCTTTCAAGCAGAATTTTTTGTTGTGGTTGAAACATAGTTTTTAAGCTATCTAAACACTGCATCTCCCCACAACAGAGAAGATTTAGCTACCGATAAATGTAGAAATGTTTTCAATCCAGTTTATCTGTTAATGCCTGAACTACCATGGTATTCATGTTTACTGATACCAACAGAGATGTTTTTTATATATGGCTTTTCAAAGCATCCGCAGCATGAAGGAAAAAACTCAGCATTCTGGAGATAATTTAGTTCCAGCCTTCATTTCTTCTTTAGGATATTGTCCAAAATTAGAGTATGAATTTATGCAAATTTTGTGAAGCCTTACACATTACTATTGTAGCAATTATTCATTTCATAGTTAGGATAAATTTGAGGATATTTATTCACTGAAAAACACCTATATATAAATAAGTATTTGTGCTGCAGAGAAAGAACTTTTTAGATAGTACCTGTGTATCTTTTTCTCAGAGCATCTGTACACCTGAGAGTCACACCGGTTTAACTGCATCATTTTCCAAACCTGTGTATTACCTAAGTTAACATAATGAAAGACAGCACACGCTTTTCAGTTCACAAATTGGTTTCATTGCATGTTTGACATATTTGGGCAAAGGCTGAGCAGAGAAAGGTGTTGAAAAGAAAGCCAAGAAAAGATGTTAACAGGGGGTTCAGATGTGTGTCTGATGCTTCTTGGTGGTACCAGTCAAACAGCCATGTGCAGCTCCCTGCAACAAATCAAGACAAGAAAATGGGCCTGTTTGCAGATCATCAGTGTCAGGTCTTTATCCATGGTCGTGAAGACTAGCAGAGAGTGAGGTAGCTGCTCTCTCTGGCCAGTGAAGGAATCCTTGACTGAGGAAATTGAGCAGTCTGTCACCAACAGGTTCATGCTTGATCCAGGACTGATGCTACTTTATAACAAATGATATAATTTGTCTTGCAATAAAAATTATTTTTAAAGCAACAGAGCAGAGAGTTGAATATGAGTTAGCAGTGCCCTGGAAGCCAGGAAGGCCAACCCTATCCTGGGGGAGGCATCAGGCACAGCATTACCAGCTGGGTGAGGGAGGGGATTTTCTCCTCTGCTCTGCACTGGGGCAGAGTGCTGGGAGCAGTTTTGA
Source organism: Sterrhoptilus dennistouni (assembly GCA_013397095.1). Taxonomy (NCBI): domain Eukaryota; kingdom Metazoa; phylum Chordata; class Aves; order Passeriformes; family Zosteropidae; genus Sterrhoptilus; species Sterrhoptilus dennistouni. The sequence goes on from VWZU01018573.1 coordinate 1,713,255, forward strand.
GTGCCACAGACGTTCAGCTGTCAGACAGTGTGCAAAGAAGGGCAATAAAGATGGTGAAGGAACTTGAGGGGAAGTTTTTTGAGGAGTGGCTGAGGCCACTTGGTCTGTTTAATTTGGAGAAAAGGAAACCTCACAGCAGTCTACAATTTCCTTATGAGGGGAAGAAGAAGGGCAGACACTGTTCTTTTCTCTGCAGTCACCAGTGACAGGACATGAAGGAAAGGCCTGAAGTTATGTCGGGGGAGGTTTATGCTGGATATGAGGAAAAGGTTCTTCACCCAGAGGATGACTGGGCACTAGAACAGGCTCCCCAGGAAAGTGGTCACAGGGCCGAGGCTGACATTTCAAGGATCATTTAGACAACACTGTAAGGCACAGAGTGTGGCTCTTGGGGATGGTGCTGGGCAGAGCCAGGAGTTGGACTCAATTACCCTTGTGAGTCTCTTCCAACCCATCTTATGCTGTGATTTTGCCAATCCAGGCTTAAAGGTCTTATTTTAGGTTTGAACTAAACATTAGGTCAATTTAGCAGAATTAGTACTGGTATTCAAGGGCCATCTAAACACAATCCTGTGCCATGTGCTCTGGGATGACCCGGCTTGACCAGGCAGATTATACCAGATCTCACACTGTAGTCCCTTCTGACATTACCTATTCTGTAAATTTATGGTAGAGACTTTCTAGCTTTAGTGGAGTTCTAAGCTGCAGTTTTCATTTGGTCCAAGAACTTCCTTCAAATTGGAAACATGAACTAGACATGGATAGAGTTTTAGGTTTTAGTGTCATTTAAAAATTTGTCATGGCCAAAGACCATAAAGTAATTAGAAGTTCCCTGTAGTGGTTAAGGTTTACTTCAGTTCAGCATAGTTCATCTAGAAGTCTTCTTATCCTTAAGGAAAGCAGTTAAAGAAGAACAAATGTTCATTAATGAACATTAAGTTTCAAGTAAAGGACTGTAAATTAAATTTAAAATGTGCAGATCTAAAATTAAAAATAATTTACTTTTCTAGGTTTGGAATGAGTCTTCGCTTTCTTTTCTTTTTCTCGAGCTGCATTTCTGAGTTTGACCTACAGTTCAGATACTAAAACTAGAGTGCGACAGATCTGCAATGCAAATCCTGACTTCTCATATGCCAATAAGAGAAAAATAAGTATACCAAGAAATGTGAGCTTCCACTCTTTGTGGTATACATATTTGATAATTAAAACTATTCTTAAAATATCTCTGCTTTGCAGAAACATTTTCTTTCATAATTTAGAATATAAGGTTAATTTTAAACTTATATTGGAAAAAAAAAAATTATGTTCTATGTTTAACCTAACAAAATGCCAGGCACCATTACATTAAAAAAAAAAAAAAAAAAAAGGAATTTCTGAGCATTAACAAGGGAATAATAAAAATTGTAGAAAACACACAATCATGTTCAACTATACAGAATCCTTGTTGCAATAGTTCGCTCTGTGGTTGAGACCATAAATTAAGGACTCCTTTAAACTCTATAGAACAATCATTAAGGCAGAGTCATATATATATAAGAAAAGAACTGTAAGAAAAAAAGGTCTGGTTTAAAATAAGTGACTACAAATTGTTTTAATAAATTTCACATCTTCTAAATATATGAAAATATTTTTCTAAACATTTAAGGTTAATAGCAAATATGACTGAGGAAAATTTCAAGGTGGGTATAAACATTCAATAAAAATACTCCAGCTTTATCACTTCCTTGAAGTAACTCACAAGATATATTACTTATGTCTTTATTCCCACTGTCTTTTATTGGCCATAATGTAGAAACACAAATCAGTCCCCTATCCTGAGTCTTTGTTGCTTGGGGGAGAAACTGTGGCATCACATAGAAAATGTTGCGTATTGTAAGTAAAAAACTCCCAGATTTTCTAAATGTGGAGTTGTTTCAGCTAAAAATATAGAGGCAAGTGTCTTCAAGAAAAACAATTATGACTTCCTTAACAGCTCTGTTAGAGAGAGATCTTGGATATGTAATGTATGTCTTATTATACCATTACTAAGTTGCTGATCAGTTTTACAGCAAAGTTTGTTCTAGTGCTGTGTAAGGGTTCTTTCCTTCATGGGAAATTGAGCTATAGAGGTCTTGAGGCTAAGCTGCAAGGGATCTATAATGGGACATTGCTACCTAAATATAGATTAAATTTCCAACTTCTCCTTTTGGCTGAGGAAAACAAAGATAAACATACGATGAAATAGTTTTACATTCAAAAACATTTTACAAACACTAAGGGAATCCTTTGTAGCATCAACTATAGCATTCATAGTACAGAGGTAAATAACTTTTAAGCATAACAGACTATAGGATGAACTTCTAATATTCAATTTTTTAGTACCAATAAAAGCAGGAATGGTAGATAAACCACACTGAAATTTACTGAAGGAATACATATTAGAAAGCCACATCCATGGCTTAGATCACAAAACTCAACCCAAATAATTTAATATTTTCATAAAGTTACATATTGATTCCTAAATAATGCAGAGCAAAGACTGAATCGATAGTTCTGACAAGGAAGAAAAAAATCAACAATGACAAAGAAACCAGATGCAGAAAGTTGCTGAAACAATGATACTGTGAAGCAAAGCATCAACTAATGCTCATAGTTATGGCTAAAACAGTAACAGTAAATACAATCCTATATCTATTCCCATTCTCTTTGTTATCATCAGCAATAACATTAAAAAATGTTCAAAGAATATAGAAAATGGAAATAAAAGAATCAATGTTGGACATGAAATATATGCAGCTCTCTCTTCTCTTCCTTTTTTTCCCAGTAAGAGTTCAAACCCATACTATATAGGATTTAATAGTCTCTAGGGGAAATGATAGCTCATGAGTAACGCACTAATTTCAATAAAACTTAGTGCAAAGACCAGTTTGAATAACAAAGGAACCAAATTTGCTCAGGAAGACTCTGAAGAACCACCATCTGCATTTATTTGGGAAATCGTTTGAAAGGAAAAGAAACTTAAAGAGATAAATCTTATATGTTGGCTCAATCCTTTAGCTGAAACAAAGTAGTCTGAAAGAGTGGAAAATAAAGTCTGTAAATTTAATGTAGGGTTATTTACTCTTGTCCACAGGAATCTCTGGAAGTGTTTAAGGCCAGGATGGATGGGGCTTTGAGCAACTTGGTTGATAGTGACTGGATGCCAGGCACCCACTGTCCTCTCACTCAGCTCTGAAGCTGGACAGAACAGAGAAAATATAATGAAGGGTTCATGAGTTAAAGACCCACCTGCTCCAGTGTGGGTCTCCTCCATAGGCTACTTGTGGATCTCTGAATCTCTGTGATCCTTTGTGGGCTGCAGGGACACAGCTGCTTCATCATGGTCTGCATCACAGGCTGCAGGGGAATCACAGCTCCATATGGGGAACGCCTCTTCCCAGTCCTTCTGCACTGAACTTGGCATGTCACAATTGTTCTTTTCATTTATTCTCACTCTGAACGTCTCTAGCTACAAATACAATAGCGCAATACCTTTTTTCTTCTTCTTCTTCTTCTTAAATGTGTTATCACAGAGGGGTTACCACCATTTCTAACTTGCCCAGCCTAGATCACTGCATGTCCATCTTTGGAGCTCCCAGGGCTTGGCTCTGCAGGGCATGGAGGAAACTTCTAGCAGCTTCTCACAGAAGCCACTCTTGTAGCCCTCTCCACCACTTCCAAAGCCTGGCCATGAAAACCCCATACACTGGTCTAGTGAAAGGTGTCCCTGTCCATGGCAAGGGGGTTGGAACTTGATTAAGGTCCCTTCCAACCAAAACCATTCTCTGATTCTATGATGATTCTGAAAACTAAAATGTATCAAGTATTTGTACACCTCATGCAGGAAAATGCACTTGCTTGAAGAGTGCAGAAATGAGTATTAATTGAATGATGGGCACAAATTTGCACTTTAAATCTAGAGCTCTTTTGCATGTATTTTCTGAATATGTTTATGTATGATAGTGTGAAGCTCACAGAAATTACTATTCATATGCCAGTATTTTCAATAATGAGATTTTTCAATCTGTATCCATCTATAATATTTCTTAAAGTAATCTACATTTCATGTGTACAATGGATATAAATAACTAACATAATGAAAGATATTAGAGTCAAACTGCTATTTGAAATTCAAAGTATACCAGTTGCTTTCATAAAGAAATTACATATTTATGATTATATGAAATTCAAATAATAATGTATAAATTATTTATCTAATACTATTACATGAGAATTCTCCATTGAGAATTTAAAAGCAATTTTCTTGATTAAAGTAAATTCCAGCCCTCAAAAAATTCTCACTGGAAAAAAGTGAATTTTGAATAACAAAACCTGGTGAACATTAGAAAGGGATTAAATAGCAGAAAGTTTTCATAATTATTGCTATAAAATTATTCTCTCAGTACAAATGAAAATTTAAAAAGAACATTTAAATTGCACAAATTTGTAATGCATTTTCCCTTCTGAAAGCTTTCCTACTAGGAATATTATTTAGTGAAATACCTTACATCTTTTTGTTTTAATGTTTTTAAATCTGAAGCAACATAAGTAGTAAAGGAGAAGATACCTTACGCTTAAGGAGTAAATACTCAAAAGATTTCACTCAGTACTTGTCCTGGTCACATATTCTGCAGAAACATAAGAAGGTATAATATAACTTTTGCATATTATATAAATTAACCAAAAAAGTCTTTGATTTTGAACCAATTCAAATAAATTTTAAAAATCTTCCTTAAAGACTCTACAAGGCACAAGCTGCATCAGCTTTCTAGGACAGACACTTGACACATAAAAAGATATTAAAAATAATAATTACTTTTAATTTACTTTCTTTTTTCTTTTTTTTTTCAAATTTGTCTTTAAAATTAATACCTCTTTTCATCAAATATACATTGAAGTATAAATTAATAACAAGTGACAGAGAATTCTTATTTCTCATTAGAATTTAAATGTTGAAAAAATGTTAATAAGGGCAAGCTTTTTGGCTTGCCCTTGCCTTCCATGAGCAAAAAATAAACATAAACTAATCTTCATCATTAATGAGGCAAAGAATAATTTAATACTAACATCAAAAGCTTATCCTCTTTTTTACTTCTCTTGTCTGAAATTGCACAGGATTAGTATTATTGCAGATAAAATGTAAGATCTTTACAAAGATCCAAAATTCTGAAATACTGAGCAAAAGAAGTTGAGGAATTTTGAATCTGAAAAAAATGAGAACCATGTGTGTCAGAACATTCAGAGTACTGTCTAAAACAGCACCAAAAGATAATACTGCTATAATACGACTATAATGCAAGAAACTGATTTTATGTGATGCGGAAATTACCCTTACTATCTGGAATAAATAACAACCAAAAAAAAAAAAATCGGTAATAAAGATGATTCAGTAGTAAAAAATGGCCTGTGGTATGAATGCTGGCAAAACACACAAAGGTTCAGCAGAAGACTATATGTAAATTCATATCGTATTGCCATGGATTTGGTCCATTTTTATTTTATCATCTGATAAGAGACTATTCATTAAAATTTTTCTGGACCTGGAACTGAGAGGAAGATTCACTTTATAACTGCATAGTTACTGGAAGGCAAAAATTGCTGTGCTGTACACAGGGACAGGGTGGGCTGGGATTTATCTTCTTACCTTAGCAAAGGGATAGCTTTTCTGATTTTCTGGTGTCAGGGCAAAAAGTAGGAAGAAGCATGGCATGAACTGTGAACTACGGGCCAATTAAAACAGGAACATTCAAAATTTCCCTAGTAGAAATTGCCCCTTTTATTTTTTCATAGCTAAGAAAAAAATTTGCTGACCATAGAGTTATCAGGCAGCAAGCCTCAATTGCTGTTTTTGCAGCAATAGTAAAATACACATTTTGTGGTGGTGTTTATATCTCCTTTGTCCCAGTTCATACATCTTTCTGTGCTAAAGCTCAGCACTCTCTTGATAAGCCAGTGAGTCAGGATGTGCAGCCCTGTGACTGAACCATCTCCTTCCCTTCATTCTGTGCTCCATTTTAATGGAATGATCTGAAGGAAAAAAAGTGAAAAGCTCTCACTGTTTTCTAACCTTTCTTAAGAGATGACCTTTCCATTAGATATGGTATAGTGACCTACACTGTTGGAGGCCTTTCAAAGATGGTTGGTTTGCCATTTCCCAAATGGATTTGTTTGTCTGGAAACCAAATCATTAGCTGTCTGCAAGTCAGTCCTTTGCTGCTCCTATCAAAAGCTTTGAGACTCTTTATGTGTTGGCAGTTAGCCAGCAATATTTTATGCTGTGTACAAGTTCCATTTCAGAGCTCAGTCCTGAATTCTTTACAGCAAGATTAGTGATATCTCAACTGCTCTGTTTCCGTGGGAGTGAGACTCTGGTCCATTCCAGGAAGGGAAGTGAAGAGTGATCTCAAGTGAGATTAACCATCTCAGATCAGGAGAAACTTGACTTTTATGATATCACCATCATTACTTAAAAAATTCTATTTTAACTGTTTGAGGCTAAATTCTTTACATCCTCTTTCTGAAAAATTATATGACTTTACATGTGTCCAGAAATATATAGGTATCTTTAAAGAAAATATACTGACTTGGTGTTTTGTCTTCTTTTTATCCTGTTTTGTTAATTTTTTTACAAGGGTTGTCTGCCCACAGCAGTGAGGAGTCGCCATCCCTGGAGGTATTAAAAAGCTGTGTGGATGTGGCACCTGGGGACGTGGTTTAGTGGTGGACTCGGCAGTGGTGGGTTAATGATTAGACTCAATCATCTTAAAGCTTCTTTTAAACATAACTGATTCTATGCTTGTGTTTTCTTTTCTCTTTTTTTGTTGAAGAAAAAATATATTTCATGTTATTTTCTTTATCCTTAATTCTTAATGGTACAAAACATACACGCTATTGCTCATTTACAGAAAGCCAGGAAAAAATATTAAAGTTTAAAATTTGCCTTCAAAAAGTGCTAAATGAGCACACAAATAGGCCATAGTGAGCAAAACAAGCCTCCAATAAATTGGCTAAACCTAACTACTCATCACAGAAAGCAGTAAGGGACAGCCATATTATCCAGGAAAACAAACAAACAAACAAACAAACAAACAAACAAAAAAAAAGGAATGATAACTTATCTAGCTTCTGTTTCATTTCATGGCCTCTAGACAGACAGAAAACATGCCTCCTGCCCTCCACAGCATTGTGGTTGGTGACTGGCACAGAGTAGCTGCATCAGGTTAAAATCAGTAAAGAGCTTACTTCTGCAGTGTAATCCTCTGATGACCATTGCCTTTTTAATTTCCTGTAGAGTGCGAAATGTCTGTAAGAGAAAAAGGTAACCTGGGAAGATGTGGATCTAATCTCTGTGAAATATTGCCAGTTACATTTCTAAATGTTAATTTTTATATTAAATGTTTATATTCACATATATATATATATATATCAATGTAAGTAATTGTACATACACATGAAACTGCCAAGTCTGTGCCTTTAAACAAACAAAAGAGTGGCCCAAAGAACATCAATAGTTCTGTGGAGTTTTAAGTGGGATCTGTTGCTTACTGCTCCTTCCCAATCACAAACTAGCATCAGGGTAAGGCAGTAGATAGCAAGTTCAGATAGAAGAAAAGCAAGTATTTCTTGACAGTCTGTAGTTAAGCTGTTAAGCTCCTTGGATCAAGATGCAGGAATGCTAAAAGTCTCAAGAATGCATGTGTTAACTGGAGAAACCACAAGGAAAGTTTAAAGGAATGTGTAATTCAAAAATATGACCATTGTTTCAGGATATAATTGAGATTTCAGTTCTTAGAGGTGGGGAGGATATTGTGAAGAACTATCACTATTTACTTGGTGGAGTTAAATATGTTTATATATGCACATCTAATTTGTTTCTGCCCTCCATGTTTCACCACTGCTGGCAGGAGAATACTCAGATAATTTTTTTTTTTGTCTTGTAAATTACAGACAGTTATATGTTTTTACAACATTTCATTTACTCTTAACAAAAAATAGTTTATTGTGTGCAAGCAAAGGCAATGGATGTCATTCCACACATTGCCATGTAGGTGCTTGTGGCCAATAGTGTATCTCCACGGTGTTTTACATGTTCTAAAGAATTTTCCCTTTTAGGAAAACCAGAATTCGCCTTGCTTATTGTTGATGCAACAGTGTTCAGGGCTTCAACTTTTGTTTCAGTGCAATAATGTCTTCATTGTGAGTTGGAACCAGTCCTAGTGTGTTTTTATATTCTTAAATCGCAAAACTATGTAAATAGAATATTGTATAATGAAAGTCTAGAAGAGAAAAGAAAATAAAAAAAAACCAAAACACAAAAAGCCCCACCCTATGGGTACACTTCTTCTTATTTAATTTCTTCATTTAAAAAAATTGAAAAGTTTGAAAAGAAATTTTAATGGTTTGTTGAAATAAGACCATCTAAGATATTTGGGAGGAAAAAGAACAAGGCAAAAAAATTTGGAAAAAAATCTGAAATCTGAGCAGATGACAGTAATAAAAAAAATCTTTTCTTCTTTCCTTGAAACAAACTGATCAACTATTTTCTAATGAACTGCAATGTGTTGACTCCTGATAGGTTCTGGTTAAATTTCACAGCTGCTTTTCCTCTGATCCACCTTGATTGGAACATAAATATTAGTGGTCTGGGGTTTTTATAAGTTCCAGAGACATCTGCATAACAGGAAGGAAGATGATAATTTTTGATAACAAGATATTTGCTTTATTTTTTGGGAGGAAAAACTTAACTTCCCAAGCTGAAACAATTGTGCCCATGCAAGAGTTTTGTCTTTATCAAACTTTTAACATATTCTAGCATAATTCCTCTGCTTAGCAATTTCTGCTCTAGAAAGATTCAGCCCTCCAGTAACTGTGATGTTCCTAAACCACCAAGAGTAGCATGAATCATAAGATGCATGACTGCCAGTATTTATTGTTTATGAAGGTACATGATTAAGGATCACTATAGTCTCCTATCTTCTTATCCCAGCCACCAGCAACTTTAAAAACCTAGTTCAAGTTCAAGTTCAATTAATGAACTTGAATTTACAGAGAGTTCTATTCAGTGTGTTAATGAATCCTTTACTATGCCTCTTCATATATTGGGTTATACCTCATACTTAAGTAAGAGATTTAAAAACCACAATTGCCTCAAACACTGCCAAGGCCACAGAAGGGACTTGCCGTAACAGCCCCAGAGTGTGAGCTTGAGATAAGCACAGAAGAGACGAATTTGCGACAGGAAGACATTAATTCCAGGCCTAAAGAAGGTGAGTTTTGGTTAGAACATCCTGGCTAATGCATCCAGACAAAAATTCCCACTGTGACACACTGTGGGAAAGGAAGCAACTTCTTATAAACGTATCACTCCAAGTTATGGGAATGTCTGCAACTACCCTGTGGATACCCAGGACTTGGACTTTACAAAACTGCTACTTCCAGAAGAATAACTCCAGGACCCCCACCAGTAAGAAGACCAGGGTGAAGAATGTTCTGCTGTCTGGATCCATGAGGGGTGATATCTTTCTACTTACTCTGTCCCTTTTCCCTCTCTTTCTTATTCTCTCTACACACCATTCCTGTTTCTTTCTATCTCTTACATTTACTATTAAACAAAATCCACAGTATTGCCTTTGGCATATGATTTGATTTGCATCTTAACTCAGGCAGAAGCATCTCTCATTAATTGGACCTTAACAATCCTGCCTTGTAAAAGTGTCAACACATTATTAGAAAAAAGTTTGAGACAGCTATTTATGCATTAAAATTTTAAATTATTTTCTGATACTAAAACGACCAGATCTACCAGGTAGGAACTTCAGATCACACAAAACTGCAAAGGCACTGGATTCACAAACTCTGTGGGATGCCTTCATGTAACATAAAAGGTTCAAAATGTTCATAGTAAATTATGCATTAGAACAGATGCAAAACTGATTGTCTGACTCTTGATATACCATTAGGTATTTAGGCATGAAAGTACATGCATTTTCACATGCAATACCTGGTTTAAAATAATCAGGTATTTTATCTATGGAAACTTCTAGTACCTGTGTACTTTTAGTACAGGGTGTTGATTTAATTTTATGAAACTTTGTGGGTCTCCTTTTTAGCAAGAAATGCCCACAATTTCTTTGGAGATAGAACCTGAAACATTCTGTGTAAAAAAGAGAGGAAATCAAACCACAGTAAAATGTTTAAAACATGCTCTATCTATTTGGAAACATGAACCTTCACACCTAAAAGAAGGTGAGAAAAAACAGGTGCAGATCAAAGTGTGTAATCCACAGGTGTAATATATATCAGTAAATTACCTGCAAGTGTATGGCTGGGTCTGCCGTTACTCTGCCAGATGTGGTGTGCATCAAAGCTGATGCAAAGACTAACACTAATGCATAGATTAACAATAATGGATGGAGATGTAGGCAGAAAAAAAGGGAAATTATTCAGCATTTTCTTGCCTGAGGACTAGTTCCTTGCTGCATACACTTGCTAGCTAGAGTTTCCTTTCCTTTATTATATTTTGCTTTATCCAGCTTAAAAGCTTCATTTTTAACTTTCTGTTTGAAGTATTTTTCTTAGTTTCCTCAGAATTAAAGCAGTTCCTATTAAACCACTGACAATTTTTTCCCACAAAGATATTTTATATGAGTGACACAAATGGGTTGTGTGAACAGTCCTTCGAGAAGTATTCACCATGGCTCTCACATAGGTAAGCATAACTATATACTGATTCAGCATTTTTATTTTTTGTGTTCACTTTAGGATTAAAGAAATAGTTTATGAGAGTAATTTTGTTACATTAAAAAATAAGTCTTTGGGGAAGAGTTTATAATAACCTCTAAGACCCACTCCAACCAAGTATTCTCCAGATTTGATTTCTGCCTGTTTCATTTTCATAGTTTGTTTTTCCTACACTTCTCTTTTACCTTCACTGTTACAACGATAAAAAATTTCAGTTCCTTCTTTATACATTATATATTCAATATTTATCATTTTAGCTACTTTGAAGCTAATATATAGCTGGAGTTCTGAATATAAATACTGCCAATAATTAGATAATTTAAGTGTAATTATATCTGATTATAATAATAAAGACAGAAGTTACAAAATATTCTTTCAGAATAAACTATTTAATGTACCTAACCTTTCTACTAGTTGTCACGGATATCTTATTGCCACATTCTAAGTTAAAATCGAGTTTTAAAAGTATTTCTTTCTCCCTAAAAAATCCATTGGATTTTTTTAAATATTAGCTCTTTAAAAGTAGCAAATTGTCTTTCTATCATACTTTGAGTTTGCTGTAACACAAATGATAAATAATCAAAATGGATTGAAATGTATTCTGAGGGCCAATTCAGACTTGTTCCTGGGAAATAACTTCAGCTACTAATTTTTGGTTTTTTTGAAGATAAAGATATTGACAAATGAAGAAGTGGATTTAAACCACAAAATTGTTTCTAGGAGTCATTGAATAACTGAAAGTTCAAGATTTTTTCTACATATTCAAGCAGGCCCCCAGTGGAAATTATATTTTTAAACTGTAGAGATTTGCGGAAGCTGGAATACAGTCTCAAACAACAGTGTCACTGGTGATGAAAACCCTTTTGAAGAGGCAAAACAAATGTTTGGTTTCTCTACTATTTTTCTTATTGTCTTTTACTTTGGCACACAAAATTCTTTAGTCTAAGAAATCATTTGGAATCAGAAAGAATGGGAAAAGGCTGCAAAATCAACAACAAGTTTCTGATTATTGTGACAGTTCAAGAAAATATACTATATTCACTGCAATGACATATGAAGAAAATTAAATGTCTGTAGCAAACAGCTTTGTACACAGCTGAAGATTAGAACTGTATTTTGAAAAGAAAAAAAAAAAGAAAGAAAACACTTGTGTGGCTCTTTTTTCATTTCTAAGATATCTATCTCAGTATCCTATCCAAAATTCAAAGCTTCATTTTCCATTCCAGACATAGCTCTGTATAAATATGTAATCTCAAGTTCATCTGAAACTTTATAAAATTTGAGGTTAAAAAAATAGATTAAAAAATTCAAAAAAATTTTTTATCCTCTAAAGAATGGCAAACTAGAGACAACTATAGCAAACTTTATGATATATAGGGCTCAGATTTGTTTCAACTGCAGTCCTCAGACTTGCTGTTAGTATAAGTAATTAGGGTGCTTGTCAAACAATGTGTTTCATGACACCCATGTCCCATGAATCAGATTAATCGTGGTGTTCATAGCAGGTAGGGCAGGATATTACTTATGCACTTTAAATTGTCCGTTTATCAAACTCTGGTGTTTCACAAAAGAAAGGAGATATATAGGCTCACATCTGAAATATCAGAGACAAGACAGAGTATGTCTAGTCTATTCCAGAATATTTTAAATATATCTATTCACTTTGCTCAGTTTGAATTCAGATCTGACCTTGTTAGCCAGTCATGGGAACTATGAATAGCTAAAAATCTTAAATGTATTGGGAGAATCTGACATCAACATGTTTTGTTGGTGGTGGAAAAAGACATCACAGCTTCAGGTTTTTCAGAAAATAAAAATTTTCATAAGGAAAAATAAAACTTCTAAGGGAAAAAATGGAATTTGGGGATGAGTGAACTTTGATGTTACCCTTACCCAAACAGAGTGAGGTGTGAAAGATCTTTCAGTAAATATGCTTAATGACTCTATGTAGATGGTAAAGAGCCAAAAAGGGGCTTGATCCATAGAAATAATAGAAGTACCCTCCTAGGCTCCAAATGAAACAAAATTTCTCTGAAATACTTTCGTTATATTCATAAACAGTATTTGATATTATCTTTTAGTCTTGGATATGTTAATGATCAAGAAGCTTATATATGGCATCCTTTCCTTTCACAAAATAAGATTAACATTGGTGTTTTCTTTGGGAACTCATGTATCACAAGGATTTACACAACCAGACTCAAAATCAAAGAATAAATAGACTTTCCAGAAATATAACACAATTCAGTTAGAAGAGAAATTTGTAATTCATCCAGAAATCTCCTGTCCAAAGTAGTGGTAATTTCTAAGTCAGATCATATTGTTCAGGCTTGTGCTTAGATGAGTTTCAAATATCTCCAAAATTGAAGATTCTGTAACATTACTATAGGTTTAGTTGTTTGAAACTTTGAGTTGTGTCCTACTGTTATGACTGAATAGGAGCTTTTCTTCTGCACAATATTACCTTTATAAAGTAGGTAAATTCAGTGTTATTCTCCTATTTTCTTTTCTAGATGAAACAAAAAACTTTCTCTCCACCTCTTCACACATCCTTTGCACTAGCCCCTCATTTATCTTGGTATCTTGGTAGCCAGCCACTGGACTCCTTCCAATTTCTCCATCATGTCTTTTGCTTTGGGAGGTTTGAAACTGCATATTACAGATGTAATGTACTCTGTATGGGACAGATGTGGCCCCAAAAGAGGGGAAAAAAAAAAAAAAAAAGTGTTCATATTTTTTTGTGGCTATAAACAGAGTAGAGCCGTCCAAAAACAGAAACTGTTGGTGTGGCATAAGGAGATGTGAGTCTTTTTCTTTTGTATTATGTTTAACTTGACCGGAGACAGTCATGCTATTTTCTTAACCTTCTGTAGCAGAAAGCCTATGGAGCAGTAGAAAACTAAAATACACCACAAAGGTGCCCAAACTGACTTTACCCAGGGGTCCATTTATTAGTTCAACACATGCAAGCTAAAGAATTCTGCGAACAGACTTTACCTAGTTTGTTGTTACACATGTTACAAAAAAAAAAAAAAAATCCCATTCTCACCTTCCCTAAATTAATTCAACACCAGTTAACTGGCTGGAAAGACCGGCATTAGTACCAATCTCTTCAATCTGCTGCTCTGATCAGAAAAACTTACTGTGATAGAAAATTTGCCTTATTCCTTGAAGTCACAGCTATACAGCTAGTTTCAGAAATAACAATCCTGGCATTCATCAGCCCAAGTCTGGATTTAGAAACAGGCAGTTTACAAAACCAATGGACATTTATTCAAGTAAAAGTAACTCTTTCAATGAGTTATGTTTAGTAATACCCAAACATATTGGACAGATGATTACAAATGTTCTAAGCAGGCTATAAACTTAAAGGCTTTATGGGTAAACCAGGGTCTGAGTGGCGTATCTCATGCTATCAGATGCTCAAAACAATTTACTGGAGAAACATTTTACCTTTAATTAACTCTTTAATCACATTGCTAATTAGTTTTAAAATATAGCATGGATTAGCACTACAATATTCATTCATTATCCTCAAGCCATTTTCTCTTTGATATTTTCTGAAGAAATATTTTTGTCAGCTGTTATTTTAGTGTCACATAAACACTATAAACATCTAACTCTTTTGCTGCAGATGATCACCACTATGCCTATGGAGTCATGTTATAGAGAGAGGCAGTTATGACCTCTTTCATAATCTAAATTTGTCTACTCTGAAACCATCAAGGCTCAGCTGCACAAGGACCCACTTGATGTAATACACCACCTACAGAATGACTCCTGGTCTCAGTGCCTTGACTGACTGCCTGTTGAAGTCTGTCTGATACCTAAGTCATGGAGGTATTAATATTGTCAGCTGCTACTTGTGTACTTGATAACTAACCAGATACATTTTAACTGCTCATAAGGCCTTATTTGAACCCAGTGGGTGAAGCAAAGGTCCAGGTGAACTCTAATCCTGGTGGATCCTTTTTTGTACTATGATGGCAGAATAGCAAGGCAAAAAAAAACTGTGCAACCTCTGCTGTAGGGCAGCCTAAAAGTGATTTTCCAGTGATGAGCCTACTCTTCAGTTCTAGCTTGAACTCTAGCAGAAAAATAGGAATCATTTTGTACATGACCATATAATACATAAACTCTGTGGTATTCACCTTTTGCTATGTTTTTATGAGATTCATAGCTACATCAATTGCACTATATATTGCTCAGTTTATTTCTTCCAGTGTAACTTAAAAATATTTGAATTTTATATACCTCTTTTTAAGGCTGTTAAAATTATGTTACTATTACAATGTTTTCTGAAAAAAATATGGAATACATGATATCTGCCAATTTCAATTTTCTAGATGGTTCATCCTTAAATAGTTATTAATTTCTTCTGCTTTAATGTAAATCATTGCACTAAAATTCTAAAATAGATTTAATTTGATTGCTTACAATAGCTTTATGCGAAACAATGTATAATAATTTTGTCCTTTCAGTGATGTAAGATGTGTCAATCTTTCTTTAATGATAACATTATCTGTAGTCAATAGGGGGTTTTTTAATCATTCTGTCAGGACTAGATCTGTAGAGATAAGCAGTATTATAAAACTTTTGCAATTTCATCAGTAATTTTAAGAGAGCTGAATATCATAAACCTCATTTCTGTGGCAAGCTTTTTTGGGCATATGTGTTTGAAAAAGAATACAAATTTTAAAGAAAAAATAAATCTTAGGTAAAGTTGAGAAAGTATACAAATATAAACAAATATAAAAGTTGAGAAAGTAAACAATAAAAAAGCTCTCAAAACATTTCCTACTGCAATACTGTTTCTGGAAAGTTCAAGATATTTCCTCTCCAAATAAGATATAAATTTTGAAAAAGAGTGTAAATATTTGAGCCTTGGCCCTTGTTTTTGGAGATTATAGAGGTCATTTTCATTTCTTCTAAAAATGTATTCCATGTAAAAATAGAAAATTCTGAATTCAGTTTTAACTCTGCCTTGCACCCTTAAAACCACATATTTATTCCCTAAATCACTGTCTGGAAAGTCATATTGTTCTGTGGCAGGCAATCACTGAACTAGCCTAAAGCCATACTGACAGAGCTTTGAAGATTAAAAGTGTAGCATTGAACTGGATGTAAATGGAAGAGGGAAGGAAGTTTAGCATACAGAGTACTGTCTGAACCTTTAAAAAAATTGTCCTGCATATGTTAGAAGTGTGGCTAATGCGCTAAGAAAAGCCTGTGTGTTGCTGTTCCAGGAGTAGGGCAAGAGTTGCCCAATATGACCTTTCCGATACCTACATCTAAGTCAGCACAGGAAAGCTCCTCTGCCTCCTTTCCCATGTGTGAAACACAATTATATACCTTTGTTGAGGTATATCATACTTAACTTGTATAATTGGGCCACTTCACTTAAGAACTGGACTCGATGATCCTTGTGGGTCCCTTACAACTCACAATATTGTGTCATTTATAATAGGATTATTAATGAGATGCCACTGTGACTATTTTACCCAATGGCTACTCTCATTTAGAGGTCACCATATGCTGTGATCCAGAAATGTGTCTGTGGAATTTTAAATTGCAGAATTAGTAAAGATAATTAAAACAAACCAGGAAAAAACTCAAAACATTACAGACCAGTAGTAGTTAATAACTTGTTTTGGGTATATTTTGGAGGGTTTTTTCAGTCTTGCTCAAAATATTTTAGATACTGAAAATCACAGGATCCCTTTTGCCTGGCCACACTAAGCAGTAATTTGCCACAGCAGACTATCACATTCTATATTGATAGGGAGAAGGAGGTACTACTACAGATCCAGAAACTTGCAGACACATTTTGTCAACAGTAGCATTAATAGATTCAGGTTTGATCAAAATATTCAGATTTTTTTAATTCTTTCAAAATTAATTTTCTGTAAATGACCTGTGAAGGAATTTTTGTATCAACAGTCAGATATATTTTCTGAGAAGTGTTCAGAGAATACATGTGGGCAGCAGTCCTGAGACAGAAAGAAATTTTTGATCATATTCTGGAAAAATTCTACTGCACCTGAAGAGGACTCCAAGCTATGAAAGTTGGCTATAAGTGGAAAAACTCGTGTGGAGCATATTAAATAATTTGCATTACAAAATTCCTTATGACACTCAACACAGTTCTTGTAATAAATTTATATTACTGCCACCATAAAGAAAATTGGGCATTTAAAATTTATAGTAGTCCAATATCACAACGTTGTGATCAAGCCAAAATAAAATCAGCAGATACAGTGGTAAACAATAATAAAGTCTAACTTCTTCTTTCAGACCCAAGTCTCTTTACAGCTCTTTCTGCATCTTAAACATAGTTTATTTACAAAATAGCTGTGTGTCTTTACGTTCTATTTTGAGTTCTCTGGGAAAATTATGCTTTGATAGACTTGCCTTTAGGGTTTCTTCCCTTTCTGGTAAATGAACTGCCCTAGGGGATAATTTTATCTCTTTTTTTCAAATTGCACTAAAAGAAACAAAAAGTCATTAGCCCTCTTGTACAGCCCTCAGCAGCTACAAAGGGTTATGCTGACCTAAACACAGTTCGCTACATATTATTTTAGTGCAAATAGATGTAATAAATAACAACACAGATCTCATTAATATTATCGCCATTTCAAATGCTAAAAAACTTATCCAGAATTTCCTTTATGGAACAATATTATAGTTGTAGGACAATATGCCTTCATTCTGCTGAAAATATACAACTTTATGGGCAAAGAACCTGATTCTGAGAGAGGCTGAATGTCATTCCACCCACAGAGCTTGTGGATGTTGAGCACCTTTCCGAGGGATGCCTAGTACTTCATAGGATCAGTCCATAGTAGCACAGCTGCAGGCGTCTCTTGGAGGTTCTCTCATACGGGCAGTAGAAAAACGTGATAAAGTGTGTTTAGATAAGATGTATCAACCTACTCAGCAGTTAATACTGGCACTGGTGAGTTAATCTGAGGAAAGAGTTGAAAATTTTGAAAAAGTTTTGGTTCAATATAGGTAAATAAGAACACAGTAGACTTACAGAGGAACATAAATCCCAGTTTTAAGTCTATGAAAAGTAAAGGGATTGTTTTGTCAAGATTACTGTTTAGCAGGACCTTCAAAGTCCTTTATTGTTCAGAAAACTCTTCGTCCTCTTTAGGGGAGATGTGCAAAATAGCACTGGCTAACATTTTCATTTTCATTATATTTGTTTTCCTTATGCTTGACTGCTCCATACAAAGCCATTCCCTATAATGCCAAGCAATCTAGCTTGCAATTTTAAAAGCATCATTCACGATAAATAAATGTATCTATCTGTCAGATCGCAGAGTGAAACACAAATGTTCTGTGTTTTCCATGAGAGAAATATACAATTGAAAAAGTCCCCAAAGTGATTTTCTCTGAGGTCCATCATATACTCATATTTATTTGGCTTTTTAGTCCAGATGGCCAATATTAGGAATTCTGCATAGTATATATAGAAATAAATTTACTAGAACAACAATATGAGCTTTTTATCAAAAACATAGCATATCTGATGTTCACATGCCATTTCTTTTCTTTCTAACCTAACTTCCAAATCTCCTTGACCCAAATGTGCAGAGTACCCACCCAAGAGTAACCAGCTTCCAGCTGCCTGATGCATACATGCCTGGGATGTATATGAATTGCAATACACTTGAGCCCTTCCTTCTGCTGGTACACCCTTGAAAGAAGAAAAACAAACAAGCAGAACTCTTAATTTTTGGGTCCATGGTATATTGGACCCAGAAGAATATAAAATTCAAGATGATAACAATACTCTTCTCTAAACGTGAATTCCAAGCAAGCACTTAAATAAAAGCCAATGCATCTGATGGAACAGAAAGGAACAGCGACAAAACAAAAAAACACAGATGAACACTATAGTGCCTCCCTCCCCCTCCCCAAACCACTGACTATAGATGGAATTATTCACAGTTTTCGTTGATAAAGAGGTTTTCTTGGTGTCAGAACTGATTTCGATTACATAGTTTTGTGTATCTACACCTTTTAGGAATTTCTACCACTCGACTGACCTAAGAAAGAATTTGGACTCATGAAATAGTAAAGGGACCCCAGGTCTTTTACTCACATTAGGAGCTGCAAGATATCTGAGAGTCTATGTCTATGACCTTAATCCTTATCAGGAATTTGACAAGACCCAACAAAAGGAGCCAAGTTTTGTCCACTTTGTGTCCTTCCGTATTAACTAAGCAATCTGTCACTCAAGTAACTGTATAAGTATTGACAGACTTATTCTCACAGCTATAATAAGTATTGCTATTTGTCTTTTGCAGTTCAGGATCTGAGCCACAAGCAGATAGCCGTGAAATAGGGAAATGCATAAACACATGCTCACCTAAGATGTATCTGAGAAGCTTGGTTTACAGAATGAAAGCAAGGAATACATTTCAGAATTTGACCAGACCTAAATGACTTCCAAAGATTCATTCAGATGGTTGTGACAACATTAAGTGTTAAAAACCCAAGGCTTCTGAATGCTGCTGAAAGGTTTTAATCATGGCTTCCTCTGCAGCATGCAGAAAGATCTTTACAGGACAAAATCTTTACTATACAACTGAGAAATTCCATTCAATTTTTTGTCTCACACTTGTTTTCTAACCTTAGACACAGAATTTTATTGGCAGCTGAAACCAAATCTAAAGTTATCCAGGAACGAAAGATGAGAAAAATTCCATTATATAAAATAATCCCCTTTGGTTGGCCATATTTTTGCTACAAGCATTATTTTTTCATGCTCCCGTGATGGGAAAAATAGATTTAAGGGCTTCCTCCACATCATTTTATTTCACTTTTTATAAAAGAATTAAATTCTACAGAACAAAAAAGTTATTTACCTTTTATTTTGAAAAAATGTCATAATAAAAGTGAAATTCACAAGGACTCAAACAGACTTGAAAATTTATTTTTAAAAATATTTGCTTTGATCTGAGGAGTCTAAAGGGTTTTGGATAACTAATTAAAAGCAGATTTTGGATTTGTTGTGATGATCTATTTTCTCTTGACTATATTAAATACCAACAAAAAGTAAGTGTTTTAGGAGTCATATTATTTGTGAAATATTTGTTCAAAATTGTTTAGCTTAAGATCATCGCTTTTAGCAATTACTATCTCGACCTCTTTAAAATATGCTGCTGAAAAATATTGATGAGATTTAATAGATGTCAGAAGTTCACATGTCACTTGGCCATCAAAGATTTAATTAGCAAACCAACATCTGAGTATATTTGTAATAAAATGTATTTTATGTACAGTAAACATGGAACTTGAACTATAACTGTAGAACATTTTTTTTTTTTTACCAAGACTCTTATCCCAAACAAAAAATCTTCACATTCAGGGAAAATCTTAGGTTTACTTAAAATTATTACAAAAGATAATACTTTCTTAGTCTTTTCATCAGAAACATCAGAAATTCATCTGCAGTTGACCATATCCCACCAAGGTTAAAAAATGTATTAACATTAAGTAAAATTAAACAAATAATCCAAATATATCAGCATAATCTTGTCATTTCTAGTGTCGCATCTCCAATCTTTCATGTGTTCTTCTCCTTAATTTACCTATTTAAGCCTTCTTTGGGCTTTTAGAGGAGCCACTTTTCCTATATTCCCACGTATGCCAGGGGAAATTTTGAGGTAGGTTGCCAAATCGCAAACTCCTTACCAGATCTAATCTGTTAAGGCAGTGGAAAAAACGGGTCAGAACTTGCAGTAAATACATTTTTGTTATTTGCTGTTTAAATTTCATCAAATGTACCAAGCTAACAATAACTCGAAAGCATAACGCTCACTTACTAAAAAAATAAGTTCAAGTGAGTTTCATATGTCACTGCTACGAATTTAACAGGGCTTTATTTTTTTCTTACTTTGGGGAATTTTTATATAAAGCCGTCTAATCTATAATGTACTTGGTTTGATAGAGAATTTTGAAAGTTGAATTATGAAATATAATAATTAGCTGTGTTTAAAGGCAGTAAAATGCAAAATGCAGTAATTTTATGACAAAAATGAGACCTCCAGAAAGAAATTTTACTATTTAATTTTTAAATGAGTTCTTTTTTCTCTCCATATCCATTTACTCTGTGATATCAGACCTTTAATAACATTACCTTTCTTCCCTTTAAACACTGCGATAACTTTTAACCATTTTTAAAATCCATCTTGGGCATGTCCTGAAAAAAGGCATTAACAAAAAATAGTGACAGGGAGTCTGTTCATTTTTACTGTGAAAGGAGGAGAGAAATACAGGTACAAATAGAAATGAAAAGCATAAAGATGTGTGAAGTGTAAGGTTGGTTAGAATATCACTAGTGTGGAAAAAAAGAAACAGAAACTTCTCTCTCATGTCACTGCACCTCACTGACTTGGTCAATAAACCTATCCAATTACCAAACCACTGCCAAACACTGCTTGAGGACACACCCTTTTTTTGTACCAGGAGCAGTCTAGTGTTCATGGAGGATAGACAATGGCCTAATAACATCTGTGTGCAGGTATTTATGTATCTTTAGCCTTTTTTGGTTGGGTTTTTTTTTGGTTGTTTTTTTTNTTTTTTTTTAGTCCTGTCCCTTGACAGTTTCATTGAATGTCTCTAGCTCTTGTTGTCCATAATCCATAAAATTTTCTTTGTGATGCAGCAAACAGGCAGGATTTCAAGTCCCAGAACCACTTTCAGTCACCTCTGGGTTTTCCTCTAGGCATATGTGTAAACTCTATTCGTTTAGCTGCAGTTTGGTTAGTGGACTCTGGAGGCTTATGTAGATATAAGATATACAGAGCTGACATTTCTGGCAGACCCTGATGCTACTTCCTTTTCTTTTGTTCTCTATTGTTCCTTTCTTTGGCATGAAACAGATGCTTATGATGTCTGTGTTGTGAGTAGGAGCTGTGGAAATCCAACTGTTCAACTTCTTGTCAATGTTTAAGTCTCTGTGGGGATCATTATTTATGCCTCCAAAGGAAAACGTGACATTCTGGAATTCTACAGCAGGAAAGCAGTCGAGTAGAAAATTTTTTTGAGTGCAAAGACCTCCTTTTGAGTACCAGTGTGTTACAAGAGTCAAGTGAGAGATATATCTTTTCCAGACCTATCTTCCCCCTGAAAGCACTGAGAGGTTTCTACTGTGTAATAAAAGTAAGGAGAAGTTTCAGTTTTCTACAGTAAATGAAAAGTATAAAATAAAAAATAGATCATTATAATCTGAAGCTTTTTAGAAGATGCTGTAAACAATAATGAGCACTGAAAATACATACATGGATACGTAAATGTCTGGCAGAGCAATGTTTGAAGTTATTTGGACTTGAAACTGACTTGCAGTAAAATGAAGACCTCAATTTAGGGAATATTGAAGCAGCTTCAATATTAATAGATGAGGGGGGGGTAAATCCAGGGTAACAAACTAGTCAGCAAAAAACATGCTTTATATTTTTAAACTTTTTTTTTTTAATTCTAGTTGAAAAAAAAGTTCAACCAAATCAAACCTGTTTTACTCTGACCTTTAAGCATTTCTAAATAATATCTTGTACTGAATTCCTCCTATGTGATGTTCCATCAGTTTATGCTACCTTTACACCCTGTATGATTCTCATTTACAGTGAGCTCCATTGTCAACTGTAAAGAGGCGTTGCTATTGACTAATTGCAACAGCAAGGCTATTTTAAATTGCCAAAATAGAATGCAAAGTGAATGAACAAGAACACATTAAAATTGCTTCATTTATAAGTAGGAACAACCCCTTTATCAAGAAATTATATGAAAGATAGACCCAATGACCTTCTATCATCATAAATGAAGCATCTGTGAGGACTGTGAAGCAGGGTTACGGTGATATATCCCTTTTCAGCACAAATATGCAGTTGGTACCTTGAGTAACTGGTAACAAAACATCAGCAAAATATTTATTTAGAACAAAAAAGGGTCTTATTTTTACATGTTCTTGTGATTGGATCAAGAAATGCAAGGCTGTCTTTAAGCCACTTTGGGGCTTCCTAGGGCTTTTCAAGAATCTATTGGAAGCTCAGACATCAGCAGGTCTGGAATATCTCTGTACTCTGTTTTCTACAGTAAGAAAAATAATGGTAATCCAGATTCTATGTCCTTGACAAAGACTGGTTTATTATCCGCCCTGAAATTCAACTCCAGAAATTTTGTGGTAGCTAACGGCCACTAGAGATACTTTGAGTGACCTAGGTAGTTAAAAAGGATCTCACTATAGGTATTAAAAGTGCAATATATAAATCATTGCATGTTTTAGACTTCTGGCTTGAAAATTTAAAAGTCTTCAATTTCTGCTTATAATATGCCTATTTATGTGTAAAGATTCTAATGAACTTCTAATGTTTCTCTCTGGAAAGTTTCTCTTCGCTGATGAATTTTCTCATCACGCTTTTCCTCCATGAACAGTTGTAAATTTGGCAAAGACATATATTTACATTCCTGAAGATCTTATTTGGCAGGTGGCTTTTGTTTTTCGCAACCTGCTCTCTCTCTTAGATGGTAAATATTTTTTGTCTTCTTTCCCTCTGTGATTCTGCATGTGACAGAAACATCTATTTTGTAAATTCAGATTAATATTGTATCCTGTCTGTAGTTACATAGTTCTCTGTAATTGCTCTAACTGAAGTTACTGAATATTAATTGTTTTATCCTTGAAAGCCTGGTAGATTCTTTTTTAAACAAATGCATCATGCCTTGCTCCACATGTTAAGACTATAATTTTTGGACTATCTAATTCAGGGGATTCTGGCAGACTGAGATCTGTAGGCCAAATTTTACACAAATTCCTTTCTATGGCAGTCCATCTTTGCTGCTTTGTAAAAGGAATAGTAGTGAAGTAAAAGGTCCAAATGCACCCCAGGGCACCTTGGTGAGACAGTGGAGGTGTCCCCACAACAGGGATATCCACTCAAGTTTTCTTCGCTAAATTTTTCACACATCCTTCCTCACTAAACTGTATTTCCTGATGATGGCAAGAGGAAAACCTGACATCCAGTTCACAGCTTTATTATTATTTTAAATACTACAAATTATTATTTTTGATTCATCAGAGTTTATGAAGAAAGAAGAAAAATAGATACTATTAAACAACATTTTGAAAACAATTTCAAAATACATATAAGTCTTTGAATTTGCACAGTGGAAACCGTATTCTACACCACAAAAGTTTGTTTTAAATGACATATTCTGGAGAGTGCATTTTCTAGGTTTCATGTCTAGTGATCCCCTTAAAAGACTGATGCCCTTTGTGTCTGGCAATGATAACTACCATGTACTGTGGCCTGCAAAACCAGTTATTTTAATCTATTCATACTGATTTCAGGAAGATAGAGTTGCATTACTATATCTTGAGGCAAAAATATATGTCTCTTGAATTGGTTTTGTAAAAATTTCACTAGAACTAAAATGACATTTTAAGCATTAGAGGCTTTTCATGCCATAATTTATATACACTTAGAGAAAAATAGAGAATATGTAGATTCATGTAGTGAAGTAGGTTTATACATTTGTATTTTTTCTTGGGACTTTGAGTAAAAACCAATATTGATCATGAAATATCTAGTCTCTATTAGTCTTTTAGGACAAATTCAGTTCCAGAACATTATTTTCTATAGGCTTTTATTAAATCAGTTAAAGAAGAGGCAAAGTGACTCATGCACAAACTCAACTATAAAGCTCCAGATAGGAAAAGACCTGCTCCCTAGAATCCTAGTCATATGTGATGACAGAAATGTCCTAAGGGAGAGCAAAGCCCCTAGCACATTTATGTAACTTGGATTCAAATTAATATATTTCATAATTTGCATTGTTTAGATTTTAACTAAATCCATTTTTTTACCTATTTCTAAATATTTTTGAATGATGTTGTATCTAATGACACATTAAACCTAGTGCATAATAAGGCTGAGAAATATTCTCCAATACAATAGTACTACAATAGTATGCCCCTGACAGAGTTTAACATCTATCACTTTCACTGCTTTATACACAACCATGATTGAATTTCACTCTTGACTCAGTTAACTATCAGTTCCGAATGCAGTTGATGTAGAGTCTGTTGATACCTATCCATAATAAATCAAAATATAAATCCTTATAGCTATGTAAATATGAGAGAGCCCATTTGTAGTCCCACAGGAACAGACATAAAGAAAAGTCATTGTAAGGTATGTAATGAATTTGTATCAGTCTAGCCATTACTGCAAAGGAATACTTTTCTTGTTTGTTTTCTCACATTAAATTAGAGCAATTTACACCCTTTGGTTGATGGGTGTACTGCTGCGCTTTTGTCACAAAAGTAAAAGTTGTATATATATTATAGTGTATATGTACATATATGTGTATGTGTCTATATAAATAAAATAGTATGTAATAGAGAGACTAGCATAATGTAAGTCCACATTTATCACACTATAATCTGTAAGACAGCCAGACCTTGAAGTTAATGGAAGTATCCCTGCTTTGCACTCCATAGTGTTGGAACAAAGGCTAATATTGGGTTTTAGTCAGTTAGATCCTAACGACATCTTTGTGAATATCTGCCACAGTATATAATTTTAGCAAAGTAGAAGTGGCCCAAAATCTTAGGTTATTCCTAAAGTTTTTTTACTCATCTCTTCCAACCTGTCTCCCCACCAAGAAGGTTCTCTGATATGATCATTGACATGGATGTATCAATTGGAAAAGGATCATTCCTTCCCCAGGAGCCAGCTCTTAACTGTTTTGGTGGAGACAGATGCAAGAATTCAAACTGGCTGAGCATCAGCCTCATTTTTGATACCCTGTCCTTTGAATTGTCCAGGTTTACCAGTTTTATAGAATATTTTTTCTTATATATTTCTAGATAAAATTTTATTATTTGGAACTGTGTTGATTTCTGGCACAAATTAATTAACATACCTGAGGGAAAAGCTGAGCAGACGTAGGTGAACTTTCCATTTCAGTTGAAGACATAATTCAAACTGAGGTCCACAATTTCCTTTAAATCAGGACTGAGCAGTACAGTCTTAATCTTAATAAAGTCAGTAACAGCAGATGTCTTGCCTTCCAGGTGAAGCCTGGATTTCACACAGGGTATAATTTTTGAACTTTCTGTGTATCTTAAAATTATTTATATTTTCTGGGGAGGTTTTTATTCCTTTTTTCTCCTGGCTTTGTGTTTTTGTGTCATTAGTGGATGACTTTGGAGACCACTTCTCTCCTGTGTTTAGGGAAAGGTTCACAAGGTTTGTGCACATACCAATAGCACTATCAGCTAATATATCATCCTTCAGCCATAGCAAGAAGCAGAGAATTGGCTCTGCACTGGAATTCAGTCAAATCTTGTCTAGCTAACAAGTCTCCTAGTTCCATGTACTCCCCTGTCTCCTGGCAGAGATGACAAAATTGCTGGAACCAAACACACAGAAAAATGTCAGCAAAACTAGGGGGATTGAAGAGGGAAAAGGAATCCTAACATGTTTAGTCTAGAATTGCTACCTTATTATATTTGAAAGGATATTAGAAAATAAAAGAATGAAAATACAAAAGACTGTACACACTTTGTAAAAAAAGTGAAAAACATTCAGCAGTACAATGGAAAAAAAAATTTTTCCTTATATATTCTCTACTTTGGCTCAAATATGATATGAAGTTAACTTCAATGGAGCACATACTGAATGCTCAAGATAATAAACCACCATTTTCTACTGTGATACCTTTATGAATAACAAAAAATTTGAACTTATTTTCTTTTTTTCTGCTAAAATATTTGTAAAGTTTACCTCTCATAAAGCCTGTGTCTTGCTGAGAGACTTTTGTGGGCTTGTGTCTTGCTATTTCATTTACTTGCTTGGGATTTTTTGGTTTTCCTTTTAGTTCAGTGTATTTCTAAAGTAGAGATTTTTTTTGTGTAGTGTCATTTTCCAGGGTATTTAAACTTATTTCCCCTTTTATACAAGAATTCCATACATATCTGGAGACTAAACTGTCAAAATTTATTTCCTCCCAGAAGGGAGAAGCATTTAAAATGTAAAAAAAATTAAAATTATGTAAAAAGCTGCTATTATGCTTTTAACATTTTTTTTCAATAAATAATTAAGAGGACTAGAATAGGCTACACCAGAAGAGTCTCAGGACAGGACATTTGTTTCCTTTAAAATTGGTTCCTTCTCTTTATTATGCACTGAGGGTTTTCTGTGATGACGGTTAACGCGGCACCTTTCCGGCTGATTGTGCATCGCCTGCATCCAGGCGAGCGCGTTCTGAGTGTGCTGAGACACGCCTGTTCCTGTGGCTCCTCTGAGCAGGGCAGCTGGAATTCCCATGGAGCTGCTCACTGATCATTGCTCAGCCCATGCAAATCAAAGTAAGTCACAACAACACCGATGCTGCTGCGTCTTCATGCCAGAACGCTCTGCTGAGCCTTGGCTTGTTTACTGCTGAATTCCCCGCAAAGGGGAGGCTTGGCTGTATAAACAATTGAAGACCTTAATATATAATTAATGTGTTTCCTAATTAAATAGTAACCGAGTATGTTGTAATGTTTCAATTAAGACTATAGAAAGTAATTAATTATAATCTTAAATACTTAATGTGAGCATGCCAATTAACAAAATGCTACTTCTCTAATTTAAAAATTGTTCTTGCCTCAGTTTCAGAATAACTGTACATTTTTAGGGGGATCTTTTTTTCATTGCAGGATTTTTTTCCCAAGAAAACAACCTTTCAAGTTTATCAATAAAATCTCTCAGTCTAACTAACTTTATACACATATAAACCAATATAAAAAATTTAGTTAAAAATACCATGCCAAGTGTTTTTTAAATCTTTTTTTTTTTTAAGTGAATGGCATGAAATCCCCATTTTAATTATAATTTCAGGGATATTTACTCCATGTCTTAAGTCATATGATTTAGGCATAAGGTCATTGCATTTCATTTCCTCTGCCTAACAAGAGGTAAAACAGTATTAAAGTCCCTGAAATTAAACTATCAACTCCAGTCGCACTTTAGCCTTTGAAGCAGTGTTTTGAGTCTCAGCTCTAAACATTGTATGTCACTGAAGACAACACAGAGTCACAACAGTTTAGCTGGAGCAGAGTGGAAGACATATTACAATATTTGGATTTCTTTAAGAGGTGCTAGTTGAAATTCATTGCTGGCTTTCTTTTCTTTTTCTTTAGTATTGCCAGTGAGGTATTCCAATGTACAAGGATGAGTTCAAGTCACACTCTGTATAAAGTCATACACAGAAAGGTAGGATGGATGGCACTGTTTGCAATCACCATCTGTCTCTATGAAAATAAGCCTGGCATTTTCCACTCATTACACTCCAAGCTAACAATCCTTTCCTGAAATGCAATATAAGACTGATAAAATCTAAAAATCAATTCTTTGGATCACGGAAGTGGTAATATTGGCAGAAAAATAGAGGGTAGATGCACATTTTAACAGCACTGAGAAAGGAGAAAAAAGAAAATCCAAATTGATTCCTGATAAAAGGATAGTATACAGATTTAGGAACTCCAATGGAAGTTGGCTTGGCTATCGTATATCACATTTCCTTTATGTTTAAAGAAAATCAATAGAAGTCCAAATTTTGTGAGTTTGCAATGTCATAACCTCACAAAGCTGAAGTTTCTGTACAAGATTCCTCCAGAAGAGTCTAGCCTGATGGTTTTAATCCTAAATGGAAATAATGCAACAAAAAAGAATAAAAAATTGTTGAGCACTCAGCTTGTTGACCTCTGAAAATAGAAAGCTTGAAGACTTATGTGAATATCTACTTTTTTAATAAATCGCTGAAATGTAGTGCAAAGGACTTCTTGAAAGTAAAACATAGACTAGCCCTTCACTTATTCTGTAAAAGAGATTATTACTTGTTTATTTCTGTAAATGCAATATAGGCAGGTTATTTATCTGAGGAGTGTCATGCATTATTTCAAGGCCTAAAGCCTAATGGTATTAATTATAATTGTCATTTTAAATTAATAATAGGCCAAATAATAATGATAAACAAGCAAAATATTAATATACTTTCATATTTCGATGGAGCATAGTGCATTGGTACAGAGGTTACTGCCTTTCACATTATTTAATGTTGACCAAGGTTAGGTACATTATAATTGCTATGCAACTAATGCAATTATATTATATTTTTATATTTTTAGTGCAACCACAGAACCTATGTTTAGAGGATAATTAAAGTGACAGGTTTTTTGCACATTATGAATACTGCAGGTCTCCTTTTATGTCATTCTAATTTATTATATAAAAGTGTTTATGTGTAAGAAGTATTCAAATGCACATGGGATTTCTCTTCATATCATATACATCTTATTTTCCAGGGCTTAATACTGAGCCATGTATCACAAAACATAACCCAATATGCTTGATTTCCTCTACAAGGTTCTCTTTAACTTTTCATTGCATGACTGGTTGGAATGTGCAAATTATAACTTGGAGCAGACTATTCTGAGAGAATAATATTTGCCTTAGGAGCAGTGTGGTCACATTATATTTCCACAGCAGAAAGCAACATTGAACTACCTGCCCTGACAGAGTTCATTTGTCACCAGGAGTTGTGCTATGGTAGACCTCAGAGCAGCAGAAGTTCCCTGTTTTATAAATAGGTGGTACAATTCTTTAACTACACTTAAACAAAGTGCTGAAATTATTTTTCTTGGGGTTTTATGTTCTTTATCTTCAAGGATAATTAATATGTTTCACATCTAAAAATAGGAATTCATATTCATTTTGTTGCTTGAAGACACAAACCAAGATGTGATTGATCAATTTGAAAAGCACCACACAGAAAATCGATTTCTTAGCTGTCCATCGGTTGATTTTTGTGTAGTCAGTCAAGAATCTCTTGTAAGCCCCTGTAGAAGACCCATTATTGAATCAAGCAGACATATGAGTGGCCGTTGACACTGTAATGTTTGTAATAATTTAAGAATACAATTACTTTCATATAAAGGCAAGGACTAGAGTTGTGTGTCAAACCTAAGGTAATCATCTAGGATCCTGGTAGTGGGCCTAAAGCCAAGACCCTCGGAAGATAAATTACAAATACCTGAAAAGCAACTCATCACCACTGCCTTTGATATCTGTTGTGGGATAGGCAGAAACACCCTCTGCAAGAATGTGTCTCCTCATTGTCCACACAGAAAACAAAGAAAAGACATTTCAGTTTTGATGGCTAAATTTGCATAAAAGCAATCTCAGACTTAATCAATTACTAAATATAAATCTATCACTTGAAGAAGGAAGTACTTCACAGTAATGAATACAAGTAGTTTTCACAAGGACGTTGGGTACGAACAAAACTCAGCAGGTCTGAGATCCTTCTCAGTTCTCACATATATGAAATTTGTATTGCACACAAGTCAGTAATATCTCTTTTCCAGATTTTTAAATTAGTTTGTTTATTTGTAATGCAGATCAGTACATAGTGTGATTATTTTAAAGAGTAGATTTAGTCATATCAAAAACCTAATGAGAACATACTGGAGTCTTGAGTCCCATAGATATCTTTATATAGTGATCCTTAGATCAACAAAAACATTAGAAAAGAAAAAAAAAAGATCATCTACATAACTGATGAAGTAGCTTGTTTTAAAATGGCCCGAAATAATGCTCGTATGTCCTCATATTTGTCCATGTGTCTTTGGATTCCTAACAATAATCGGAACAGTGAACATCTGGAAGCCATTTACTAGGGGAATTTGGTGAATTTGTCATTCTCAATTCATGTAGTATTCCCTGTAAATTCACTTACAAATCTGTTTAGAGTTCTTAGGGATCTCACTTAACCTTCAATTGTTCCTATGGACCAAGCTTGCTGTTCAATTGCACTGTATTTGTTTAAATAGCACCAGTTTGTGCTCAGATTGTCTCTAGACAACAAATCCATTTGCCACCTTTTGGTTGCTCTATTACTTTGCTTTTTGTTTCTTTTATTTGGAGATGGTACTGGATTTTAGAGGTGTTCTTATGCTGCAGCTTTTTTTTAAACACTGATTCCTACGATCTCTTGTCTTTAGACTTAAAACATTTTTAAAGGAGATTAAACATAATATTTTAAAAGATGCCATGTAAAACCCTCTCATTT
Source organism: Sterrhoptilus dennistouni (assembly GCA_013397095.1). Taxonomy (NCBI): domain Eukaryota; kingdom Metazoa; phylum Chordata; class Aves; order Passeriformes; family Zosteropidae; genus Sterrhoptilus; species Sterrhoptilus dennistouni. The sequence goes on from VWZU01018573.1 coordinate 1,744,143, forward strand.
TAGTCACTTTTTTCATAAAATTGGAAAAGAATACAAAGACAAAATGTAAATTTCTAAATTAAGAGGAGCACTATGCTTTTTTTTTCCTTTGACACCACTTCCAGAAGTAATTATGTGTATGTTTAATTCTTAAGTAGTTTAGCACTTTCAACTGTTAGTCTCTGCAAAATTTAAACTTACAGAAGGAAAAAATCAACAAGCAACATTTTACAGGTTCCCTGAAACCTAGCATATGCTACACATTTTATGCTATCAGGAAGGCCCTCTTTATGCTTAGAATTTTTTTCTTCATAGAAGATAAAACAATCCTAAAGAAGAGAAAGAAATAACCTCTTCTTTCACTTTCTGTATGCTCAGAGTACAGAAGACTTAAGGACCTTTTTCAAAATTGTTACAGTTCATCCTTTTTTTGTTTGTGTCCTATATTTCGTATATATAGTTCACACTCTGCAAATTCTTTTGTGTGTGAACAATCTACTTCTCTGATCTTACCATTCCTGCTGCATGGTACATAATATGATCACAGTTGTGTTTTATTTCCATATGGAAAAGAACTGGGTAAAAGACAGGGTAGGCAGAGAGGACAGGCGAGCTTCTTTTGTCTCCATAAACCTCTGCACCCAGTTCCTAGTCTGCTCTCACTACACAATTATTAAGTTCCCAAAATACTCTGGTTTTTGTCTTAAACTTTTATGAGTTGGGTTTCACCTGGCACACTAACCACTAGGCAGCTAATCATGTGGGTCCCTCACACTTTTGTGCTCACAAAAATGTAACTGCTTTTACCCTTATGACCCCACATACCCACACCTTCTGCATTAGCATATGGCCACTTTTATGCCCATTCCAGTGGATGTTCCAGATAACCTTACAGTTCCGTCTAAAAATTTTTGTAATAGACTGTGATTTTAAAGCATGATCTAGTGTCCAATTTATTTTTAATTTCAAGTTACTAAAAAATAAAACTTTATCCACTATGATGAAGAAACCTGAGTGCCATAAATTGAAAAGTTTGACATTCTGAAGAATATTAAGTACTTCATTATTCAGCAGTGCATGCAGTACCTGTGCAAAATGCACCCAGTATTACAAAGTCTTGTATGTTCCTATGGAGGATATGCAGCAGACTGCCTCTAAAATGATAAGACAGTTTAGCAGCAGTAAAAAAATCCTTTGAAAGTAAGTTGGTTTTTTAAATGTAGTCAAGGAAATATTTTAGGAAAGATTTGTTGGGGGTTCATTTTGGTGCACTTCAGACTGAGTCAGAGTGCTTAAATATTTGTAATGTGACTGTTTATTGTTGTATATACATTAACAATATGTATACACAATGTGTGAACAGACACTGATATACAGTGGAACTGAAATAGTGTTTCATTTGTATTTACAACTGTCATTCTAAATGCTGGCACAACTGTTGCCTCGAGTAATAACAGTAACAGGAACTGTTTAAAAAACAAAGATGTAAAATGTGTAAACCACATCAATTGTTGTGACTTATTGCCACAAGAGGGAGTGAATCCCAAAGACAGTGATGTTATCATCCTTCTTTGATAACCCAGTTACCAGGACTCAACTGAAGAACCTAAGCATTCAACCCAGTCGTAACAGTACGTGTTGGAGAAATGATATTTGAGATGGTCTGATCAGTGTCACTGAGGGGTTTTATATGGTCATCAACACCCACAATTACATTAGAAATGAAATTAGATAATGGTTTCTTTGTTACCAGCTCCCTCTACTTAAAGGACTCTAAGAATTTATTACAATATTTGAAAATTATTCTCTATAGTGAATTATTCAACCACTAAATCCAAAAAATAAGTGGACTGTCAGGTTTGTAAAAGACCCTCTACAGTGAAGACCAGACTGCAGCTATCCAATTATCTGCTCCCTTGGTTGCCTAACTGATCTATGAAATCAAATTAAACACCAATCTCCAGATTTAATATTAATATTTCATTGCTAAAGGATATGGACCAAACCTACTAAAACAATGAGGAATATGTAAGTCCTCTTGTGACTTTCAAATGGAAGATAGTAAATCTTGAATGATTAAAATCTGTAACTAGTTATTCTCTTCTCTAGAATTGAGAGTTATTAATCTGAATTCTTGCTTTTTAATGCTAAGTTCGTAGCCATATTCACTCTATCCGATCTGCATCAATAAACAAGTAATGGAACATACCAAAGAGGATAGTTAACAGTCCCTCTGGTTTTCTGCAAGCTTTTTTGAGTTTCCTAGTTTTCTTGTTTGCTTTGTTCTTCCTTTTGCATTTTCCCTACCTGAAGTCATTCAGTCATCTGAGGGGGCAGATATTGCAACAATGAGGAAAATGAGAACCGTATCTGTCCTATTATTACTGTCTCCTTTTTTTTTTTTTTTTTTTCAGTTCCCTTCTTCCTCCCATTTGCTTCTACGTGTTTTACTTAGAAAAACTACTAAGCATTTTCAGCAGCAACCAGAGGAGCTGAAATGCTTAGGATTCTCTGTTTTGGCTTTCCAGAAACATGGCAGAACAACACCTTTCTTTGGAGGACATTTTACTTGAATGTGGAAGGGAAAGGAAAAGGGGGGAAAAAGGGAAAGGGAAACAAAGAGGACTGATTTAAGAGAAGAGATAATTAATTGTCCCTTATTTTTATGTTTATACTGATTTAGTAATTTCCACTGTTTCCTTTGTCAGTATTTCCCTTTTAGTGAAATATCCAAACATCCCTTGCTGTCAGTACGTACCACTCACAGGTTGAGATTACTAGGCTGAAAGAAAGTAGGACTTCTTTCTTTCAGTCACCTGGGATTTCAGGACCACTCTTCTTGAGGAGAGATGTCTGGTTAAAATCTTCAATTATATTTTTTGCTATCCAGTCTCCAGCTGCTTTTACATCACTGTGTATTCTAAGAACAGACCTAAGTCACCAGCATTTCAGCTAACTAAAATAGTTTAAGCTCTGTGATTGACAAGGAACAATCCCATGGAAAGAATAATGTATTCTAGATTTAGACAGACAGAAGCAATTATTCTGCCACATTCTTGGCTTTTTAGGTCCATCTTAAAGGATTCTGGCAATGATTCTTGCCCAGAAGCTTTCCTATACCAATTTGAGCTAGATGTGCCTGGACAACTGGTGACATATTCAGGGTAGAAATCTGCTTTAGGTTTAGATACCTACATTTTTATGGTTTTTAATGTTATGGACACAAGTGACCACGTATAGGTTTTCCCTGCTATTAAATGGTGCAGAGTGTTTAAGACATTGACAAATGGCTGATAAATAGAACATAAATCTAGGAGAGCCTCATGCTTTTCTGCAGTAGCGCAGAGGTTAAGCCTTCTCTAGGCTTCCCTGTTTGAACATGATAAAATTCTACCAAATCCTCCACTTTTGGCACCTATCTAAAGGCATCCAAACCTAGGTATGTTAGTTTCAAACTGAACTTCAGACTCAATATCTGGCAGGAAATTGGGATCCTGTTAGATACAAACTATGCTGCACCTAGTACAAGAGCAGCATAATTGGCTTGTCATGGGGTTTGTTCTATTCTGAACACATTAAAAAACACCCTGAAATGCAAATCATACAGGAAAAATTATAATATCTAGCAAATCCTCAAAACTTTTTTTGAAATATCTGTTTCTAGTACTGAGCCATTTCTCTCCCACCTGTGATGATGAACCTTGGTCTAGGTCTTAAAACCTTTTCAACTAGGAACAGAAAAATTAGCTATTACTGGGTGCTGGCAGCACGGTTCTGGGTCTTTGGACTCTTTTGTCTTAAAACCAAAAGTAATATATGCCAGACATTGAAAGTACTTAGTCTGCTTCTTATTTAATTCAGTTCCATCATTAAATTCTGGAAGGTGACTACTTAAGGATTTTGTGTGGTACTGGAATCTTGCTATTGACATCTGGGTCTAACAAATAGGAATTTATGAACTTTTTTAAAACCTTATGCCATTTTGCTTCTATCTGAAGTCTGCTACTAAATACATAAAACTGATGATTAATCATTTGAATTCTTAATTTAGAAAATATTAGGTTCAGTTCTATTGCTTATTAGTCACACAGATTAATGAAAGTACTTGTCAGCATCATTTGTCACTAAAATACAAATTTTAATGAAAGTAATCAAAACCTTTGCACAAGACCTAGTATTTCCTGGCAGAAAATGCATGTCTTCTGAAAGCAAAATTGTTTACAAGCGTAGTTATGACAAATTTTTTTGGTTTGATTTTTTGATCATAAAAGATAATTATATTTTCTGTTTGAATATGTTTCCCAAATTATTTAAACTGATTTTTAAAAGTAAAATTATTAACTATATTTTTTTTAAAGTCTAAAACATTGAAAGAACAAGTGGCATTAATTTGTGTGGATGGTTATTGAACTTTTCTTTAAGATTTGGACAATTGGTCTCATTTAAGATTACAGAAAAAAAAAATCTTGAGTATTTTTTCCAAAATCTAATAATGACATTTATGAAAAAGATTTCCAGGGACATAATAATGACATAATAACTGTCTGAAAAATAGGTAGACAGGAGATAGAAATGGATGATAACTCCCATGGATTCCACTTCTACCTTGTCCCAGCTACTGTGTTATTTAAAATAGATAGTCCAGTTTACCAGGATGCTGATCTCCATCCAAGAAGTAAAACAAACAAATAAATATGACCTATGCTCTTCATAGAAGTAACCTTTCACAACCTCTTTGTTGAAGGTAGATTTCTGTTCTGTTCTCCACAGGTGTTGCCAGGAAGAAGAGGCTTTTGATATCAAAATCCAATACTTTTGATTTTAAACTTTGGATTTAAAATGTGCAAAACATTTATACCTAAAGTTATATCAGGGTTTTTGTTTTCATTTGTTTTGTTTTTCCTATTTGAAAATGTCTATTTTGCTATGGTATTTATTTAGAAATTAATGTATTAAGCACTGCATGAGTGAAGTAGACAGTGGCATGAAGATATAGGCATTACTCAGCTCAATTATCACTTTAAATGGGATGCCCATATTCTATGAACAGGATGCACGTTTAACCACAGTTTCATATTGGTCTGTAACTATCAAGAAAAAGATAACTATCTAACACTGCAAATCTGGTTTTAAAAACAAACCCAAGAACTTTTCATTGAATTGCATTAATGATACATAGATTTAGTAACTGTTACTACAGTTGCTCTGGGTTTAGGCTAACACCATAACAAAAAATCCCTTGCTTAATGCTAAGTGGACCACCAACACGCCTGTTCTTCTCTTAATGAAAGTAGCTACAATTAAGATTTTACTACAGAGTTGAGACTCCTTTATATGGAATGTAGCTGTTTTAGTTGTGCAACATAAACCAGGAAAATATTTTCTGACACTATTTTTCATTTGGAAAAAAGGAAAAGCCACAAATAATTTGTAATAAATTTCTAGAATCTCAGATTCTGTTATAAGAAACAAATATACCTGTATATATATGAAGGTAGACTGCAAAATATTCAAGGAAAGTTGGAACACTCGTTTTTATTATTAATCACTTAAGATAGGAGAACATTTTTGTATTCTAACCAATGACTTGAATAAGTAATTGTTAAATTTTTAACTTAAGGTTTTGTGTAGTTTTTGTTCATGGTAATGGAAAAGATTCCAAATTATTTCAGAGCGGCATAGGATACATTCTTGATGACCATTTGGGCATGAGAGGTTTCTTATTTGGATAGTCATATTAAGACCCAGGAAAGGTCTTGCAGAACTGAGCTTTGACACAATAAAAATGTATCATATTTTTATATCTGTATAAAGTGATGTATACTTTGGTGTGTATATATATATATGTATTTATATATACATAGACTTAAATGATTATGTGTAATGAAATGATGCAGTAAAAATATGTTTTTATTATGCCTTTGGGATAAGGAAATTGCTGATGAATCTACGTCAGTCATGGATTCATAAGTATAAGCATTTTCAAAACAGGAAAGATTTATGATCACTTACGATGACCTTCCACTTAAATCAGGCCATAGATTTCACAGGTGTCAAATAAAGATTATCAGGCCTTTATTTAAGGTTGAAACAGAGAATTCCATACATCCTGGATAAGGTTTTTAATTCATGATGAGAAAATCTATGTCTTATACATTTTAAAAAAAACCAGCTCAAAACTACTCCACAAACAAACAAAATCAAACAAAAATAACCAAAGAAAAACACTTTTATCAATTTCCCACCACATGAATTTACTTTCCTTTACAGTAAAGCTGATAATCATAAAAAATAAATGGGAAAGGGAAGCTGTTCTTCCCAGAGACATGTTCAACATTGTGAATTACCTCATAGAATTATATGTGATAGGTAAAGTAGGTCATTTGTCTCAGTGTAATGTGGTTTATTCATATTGTCAATTGTACATGATTATGATTCTGTTGAGATCTTTCCAACTTTTTAGGAATATATTTAAAATGCATCTTATTTCAAGTGGTTATCAATAAAACTTTCCTGACATTTTAAGAGGGCTGTTTTTTTCCAGTTGTTGTTTTATTTCTATTTCCCACTGCTGAAAAAGGTGTCTAATTCAGTACAATGAGTACTGTTTTACAGCTTTTGAAAGGAGAGGAAAAATTTTTAAGAATATAAAAGTATTTCTTCCTTTTAATAGGAATGTTGAATATCAAACGGCAAAAAACCTCCAGAATAAACATAGAGTGAAAAAATAACTCATTCCTCTGTAGAAGTGTTAACTTTCAAGTTGTAATCAAGCACTTCTTATTTTAGTCAGCCACAATGGATTGTACCTTTTTCCTAGAATTAAATGTTCAGACTCTATAGACTAGGAAACTCCACATTTTTTTTGAGACTTCTAAAATTGCAGCTGCATTCATCCATCACATATATAATAAAAGGAAGACAGGATAGCTCTGTAAAAGACAGAAGGTGATCAAAGGTACATAATACATGAAATTTACCAGAAGTCAGAGCGCCTCATGCATGTCAACACTGTACATATTTTCAGCAGAATAGTAAGAAAGAAAGAAAAAAAAAGAGAAAAAAAGAGGGAAAAAAATAATGAAACAGGAAAGAAAGAAGACGAAAGAAAAAGAAAGAAAGAAAAGAAAAAAAGAAAGAAGATGAGAGAAAGAAAAAACAAAAGACGAGAGAAACAAGAATAAAGGAAAGGAGATGAGAGAAAGAAAGATAAAAGAAACAAGAATAAAAGAAAGATGAAAGAAGACAAGAGAAAGAGAGAAACAGAGAAAGAGAGAAACAAAGAAAAAACAAACAGGAAAAAATAATCAAAATAGAACCAAGAAAGAAGTATGCAAGCCAGACAGAAGCCAGCAAGAAAGAAAGAAGCCATCAAGAATGAGGGAAGGAAGCAAGCAAGAAGCAAGCAAGCAAGCAAGAAGCATGTAAACAAGAAAGAAGCATGCAAGAAGTAAGCAAGAAAGAAACAAGAAAGAAAGGAACAAGGAACAAGAAAGAAAGAAACAAGGAACAAGAGAACAAATGAACAAGGAAGAAAGAAGCATGAAAGAAAGAACACAAAAGAAAGAATGAAAGAAAGAAACAAGAAAGAAAGAGAGAAAGATGAAAAGGAAGGAAGGCAGGCCAACCCTCCCCTCCCTTTCCAAATTTTCAATTAGAGGCTTTTAGGCGAAGATTCGGGAATAGGGATAACACTTCTTTTCTAGAAATATTAAGAATACAAATGTAGTAGTACAAAAAAAAAAAAAACAAAAACAAGGAAACAAACAACGAAAAATCCTAGAAACCCTGACAGAGTCAGAAAAACAACCTCACACCCTGTTACTCAGGGTGTTGGAAGCAGTCCAAAGTAAGCCCTCCTGCAGTGGCAGATGTGGTTCTTTTGGAGTAGAGAGGATCCTATAGAAAAAAGGGACAGTAATGGCAAGATGGGTCCAGTCTTCCTCTGGGAATCCAGTGGGAACACTGGATATCTGGTGTTCCTACGTCTCAGTTTTTATCCAGGTAGGAATGGTTTGGCTCCCCACACTGGGCGGAGCATGTCACAATGGGATGATGTAATGCGTCATGTCCCTGGTGAGCCTTAATGGCCCATTAACAGAAGCTATCCCCCTGGAGGGAGGATGGGTGGTGGAAAGAGATAAGCAACAATGTTCCACCTGGTCTTAACAGCTGGCCCATTATCAGAAGGCCCCCTCCCCCCTGGAGTTACAAGAGATAAAGAAAAAAAAAATCTCCCCAACTGCTTTCAATAGATGAAATAGAATACACTTTTTTTGTTGTTGTTACATAACCTAAGACATTCATACAGACAGAAATGGGCACACCTGACATGAAGCATCCAATCATTTAAACTGCTTTTGGAGAACCTGAGAAGATTGGATTTGGAAAACCAAAAAGAAATGGAAAGTTCTGAATTATTTTTATTTATTTGTCATTTTTAGAATGAAAGTCACAATAGTAGCTTCTAGAAGCACAGAGTTTCATGTCATAAAGCACTCCTTGAATAAGTTTTTCAACTCAGCATTAATGATTCTAGTGAATTGCATGTCCTAAGTAAATTAATGCCTACAATTCATACTTGTTGGATTTTGATGTCCCACTATATATCATTCCTCAAAAAGAGAGAAAAAAATGTTAATGTGAAACTCAGAAATGGAAGTGCTAACTTTTTAATCAGTTCCATTTCCTTCTCTCTTATAAACTCTCAAAATTTTTTATTTAAAATAAAATACTACTTAGAGACAGAGATACATGTCATTTTTCATTAATCCCATTTAATTCTGAGCCTTTTAAATTGTGTGTAGAGCTCTATGGAAAAGAAGATATGAGAATATAAAGGTTTAATTCAGATCAAGTACAAAAAGAATATATGCCAGGTTGAAGAAATCAACACTCTTTATGATATCTGTTTTCTCCATGTATTTTTTATGTTAATTATTTAAAGGATATAAGTTACTGGCAAATAACAGTTCATATTTTCATTACCTGATTGGTGCCTAAATATTATTAATGGCGGGACATTAACAGGAGCCACTAAGTTTTTGTGAGAGAGTAATGATGCCTGCTGGTTATAGACCCTTCAAAAGAGCTGATAAAAACATTGGATGGCTAAAACAGAAATTATAGAAAACTTTAAAGTGAGATTAAGATATTTAAGTAAGAGAGCACAGTAGACCATGACCTAAATCCAAACCCATGATCTTGGTTTCAAAATAACCCTGAACTTGCTGTAATGTAGGTATCATTTTGGCCACCATTGTAGTGTTCTCAGGCTTTATAACCTATGTGATGTATGTAAATCCCAGGCTCAAAATCTATGAAGATAAAAGTATGTTTCTTCAGTGCCAACACTGCAAATCTGCATAAAACCCAAATATTGTTATTCAATGTTCTTCAAGAGTTCCTTACCTTAAAAATTTTGAAAATTTGTGAATAGGGATAAATTTTTGTCCACAACCAGATGACAGGGACATTGCAGAGTTTTTAGTAAATATAGTACAAAAATCACCTTGTACATTTCTGTTATTTTTCATCAATTTGTTTGCTGTTTGACATCTGGCTTGTGCCAGTCTGTGGCATTTGTGACTTCAGGCACCTGAGGACTGAAATGCTCAGTTTAGCTCAAGTCAAATGGCCCCAAAGAGGAGTATGTGGGTGAAAGACAACAACATTTGACACGCTATAGATTAATATAGAAGATTTATTGGGTTCCTACAGCCTTAAATACTCTGAAGTATACAACATAAACTTGTGCCAGATGCCTTGTATAGTTGTCCGTATGAGTAAATTGACTTCTGAGTTAAGTTCTGACATAGCTGGGACTCCAGAGACCCACTAGATAAAAACCTTAGTCTACCTGAATCCACTGCCAAAGTCTCTACTGAACTGAGTAAACTCTGTTTATTGTTTGAGAACTTCTCTGGGAGTTTTCTGAATGGATACTGAGAACTGGATAGTTCCAGCTACAGTCTCTTCCTTGAAGGAGCAGTCAGAACACTCCAGGACCAAGCCTTCCACACAATAGTCAATGAACAGCACCCTCATTCACAAGAGAAGTTTGAGATCTGTGTGAAAAAATTCCTTGTGTGGCTTGAGATCAGAGGCATTTTGACTTTCAAAGAACAAAGGAAGTAAAAATATAAAGAAATTCCCTTGCATTTATAAATTATTTACCTGTTATAAAACACAGTTTTTGACAGTAAACACTGTCCTTCATTAACAGTCTGGGTGGAGAGCAGAGGTCGATAAGAGTTGCAGTTCAATCTGTTCTCAATATAATTCTGTCTCACTGTTTCCTACATGATCATTAACAGTAACCCAACTATTTTCAGTATGATTAGCATAATTCTTTCCAAATGAGACAATGCTTAATGAGTAGGAGGGTGTTTAAAGGTTAAAAGAAAACTCAGAATCCAGCAGCTTCCCTACCACTTTTTTGTCTCCTTCCACAGAACATACAGAATGTCATTTTCTCCCCTCAGTGTAACAGTTACTGAGACTCCGTGTCTCCCTTCTGACTGATCTCTGCTTACTTTCAGTGAGGATGAGAATTCAACAAGCAGCAGCTTCTGGAAAGGACCACTTGGAGATGATAATAACCTTCAGACCAGATCTTCATCCAAAGCCTAGTAATGCTGGTTAACACATTGCTTAAGAATCTGGTGACTAGTGTCTGCTTATATGAAATCATTCTACACAAAAGATATTTGGATGAGACTTTTTCAATGCATAAGCCAAAAGTGCAAAACATGTACTAGCAATTCCTAGATATCATTTATTTTAGCCATATCCATTCAGAGTGCTGTGCTGCCTTATCATTGACCACTTCCCATAGGTTGTCAGGCGTTCAGCCATCCCCAGGAAAGCAGAGCTCCATCATGCAAAAAGTTTATTTGGAAGACAAAACACCACCACTATAAATGCTCCTTCCTTCCTTCTTCTTGACCCAGCTTTAAACACAGAGCATGATGCCATATGCTATGGCATGTTCCTGTGACCAGTTAGGGTCAGCTGTCCCAGCTGTGTCCCCTCCCAACTCCTTGTGAACCCTCAGTCTCCTCGCTGGTGGGGTGGGTGAGAAGCAGAAAATGCCTTGACTCTATTCAAGCACTGCTCAGCAATAATGAAAACATCCCTGTGTTATCAACACTGCTTTCAGCACAAATTGAAAACATAGTCCATACTAGCTGCTATAAGGAAAATTAACTCTATCCCAGCCAAAATCATCACAAGGTGAACGAAATGACACAAGGTGAATGAAATCCAAGAAACTTATTTTATATTAATAGGGATACAGGAGGTAATCACCTTGAATTCTGCTGAGAAGTGAACCAGAGTAAGGCTTGAAAAAAGCTGTGTTTCTGATCTTCTGATCCTCACATTCAGGTCTCTACACTGGAGAGGTAAATCATGCAGGTAACAAAGTTTTAAACAGTGCATAGAGTGCATTGCACATGCTCTGATTCCATTTTATTGGCAATAGGATTTCATGTAATTCAAAATATTAAACACCATAAAAGTGTTTATCCTCCATACTTTTGAGAAAGTCCTTTTGAGACAGAAATGAGTCAAAAAAAGGCATATATTCTGATCTCAGTGCAAACTGATGTCAGTGCACACACCTTGGACTGATCCACATTTGCACCGGAGAACACAAAGGAAATGAAAACCTGGAAACAAAGATCTCTGCAGTAGGGCCTCACAGATGCAGACACAATCACTACCCAGTTACTGGGGTGCAGCCTTGTAATTATGTGAGATCTATCAGCTGCTCTGTAAGAGCTCCTCTGAGGCTCTTAGGAAAAA